>JAZGTH010000080.1:4882500-5280000 GCA_036877525.1 Chromobotia macracanthus | reverse complement strand
TGAGGAGGACAAGCCTGGTGTGTTTGTTTATTCTCTGTGACTTTATTTGCTTTTTGTTTTGAAGTTTAATTGTGTGACAGGGTCCAAAAGTTTTGATTGGCTGATGTAAGGTGGGTGGGAGGGAATACTATTAATCAATAACATGTTAATCTGAGAATCACTATCCAATTAACTATCTTCTGTATCAGATAATCTCAGCCTCTTTTATTAATAAAGCCTCTAATATTTATTAATAAAGGATGCAATTAAAGAAGTTTAATTGTGATGTTTGTGAACATTCTCTGATGACTGTATGTTCTCTTCATTCCAGTGAAGAGGAAGAAGGCCATTCTGTCTGACAGCGAGGAGGAAGAAGAGAAAGGTAGAGCTTCCTGTCTGCTGTCACACTCGCTGTGTTCTGTCTGATGATGATGATGATGGTTTTGTGTGTGTGCAGAGGTGAAGAGGAGCAGGGTGGTGTCTGATGATGAAGACTCTGGCAGTGATGAAGGCTCTGGGGCTCCTGATAAGAGTTTAGCAGCTAAACTGAAGGAGCTGGGCTCAGACAGTGAGGAGGAGGAGGACAGGATGAAGACTGATGGAGGGAAGAAGGATGAGAAGGCTCTGTTTGGCTCTGACAGTGACTCTGATGAAGATCAGGAAGAGTGAGAGCTCGTAACATTGTTTTATCTGTGTGTGTGTGTGTGTGTGTAACTGTGTCTTTCTGTGGGACAGGAAAATGATCGCTGATATCTTTGGTGAGTCTGGTGATGAGGAAGAGGAGGAGTTTACAGTGAGTTCTCCTCATCACTCCTGATGTCTGATTCACATTCAAAGAGATTCATTTAAATAAACTGGTTCAATTGTGTCTCTGTGTGTAGGGCTTTAATCAAGAGGAGTTGGAGGGTGATCGATCGCAGCCTCATGCAGCTGGACAGAAGAATGTGGACGACTCAGATTCTGATGATGATGTTGATAGAGGAGGAAAAGAGTGAGTGATTTCAGCAAATAGGAAGTTTAAGAATTAAAGTTCTCTGCTGTGTGTTAAAGTGTTTCTCGTGTGCAGTGGTTTAATTTTGTGTGTTTGTGTTGTTTTCAGCATGTCTTTCATGTCAGACTTTGACATCATGTTGGCTCGTAAGAAAGCTCAGAGCGGCAAACGCAGACGTAATCGAGACGGTGGAACCTTCATCAGTGATGCTGATGATGTTGTCAGTGCCATGATCACGAAAATGACGGAGGCTGCAGAGGTGTGTGTATGCATGTGTGTTTGATTGTTTTGTGCTGTAAGCGTCGCAGCTCTGACGTATGTGTGTCTGTGTTGCAGGAGGACAGAACACTAAACAGTCAGAAGAAACCAGCGCTGAAGAAGCTCATGTTGTTGCCAACAGTCGTCATGCATTTAAAGAAGTGAGTGTTGAAACCATTTACGAAGTGTTTCCTGTGCTCTTTCCATCAGCCAAAGTACGGAGTGACCCCCCCCACGCTTTTGTGCGTGTGTGTGTGTGCATGTGTGTGCAGGCAGGACCTGAAAGAGACATTTATAGACAGCGGTGTTATGACGGCCATTAAGGAATGGATCAGTCCACTGCCAGATAAAAGTCTCCCAGCACTCAGGATCCGAGAGGAACTCCTCAGGATCCTACAGGAAGTGAGTCATCAGCAGGGGCGGGGTCAAAAGCAGGCCACCCCTCTCACACACACAAAATACACCAGCGAACAAGTAGATAAAGAGATGTAGAAAATTGGATGAGAAGATGCAAATGACGCTGTTTGTTTGCAGTTGCCCAGCGTGAGTCAGGAGACTCTGAAGCTCAGTGGAATCGGGCGAGCCGTCATGTACCTCTACAAACACCCAAAAGAATCTCGAACAAATAAAGATCTAGCCCTGAAACTAATCAGTATGTACACATGCACACATTATCTCAGTCTTTATTTGATTATTATGAAGTCATTATTCAGAAATATTGGACAGCTGAATGCACTGCTTAACCAGAATCAGGTGTTGCTTAGAGATGTGTAATGAAGTTTAATAAACAATGTTTCTCCAAATCTTTTAATATTATAATCTGTCCAAAATTTTCCATTTTACTGTCCTTACAGATTTGTTGTTGATTTGTGTGTGTGTAGATGAGTGGTCACGACCCATCTTTGGTTTAACATCAAATTACAAGGGAATGACCCGAGAGGAAAGACAACAGAGAGACCTGGATCAGCAGATCGCCCCTCGCCGGCGTCTCAGGTAATTAAACACATACACACTCAGTTTTCCTAATGACTTCTCCTCACCTGTCAATCATCTGTCAGTCGCCTGTCATCACCTGTCATTCTGCTCCTCCTCTCATGTGTAAGTGAGCCTCAGAAGTCTGTTAGGGCAGAAGAACCAGACGTCTTTGCCCCTCCCCTCAGGTTCACTGTGTGTGTGTGTGTGTGTGTGTGTGCATGCGTGTGAGCATGATCCCCAGTGAATGCCTGCACTTAACAAAAACTTTAATCCTGGTGTGTGCGTGTGTGTGTAAGGGAGGATCATTCTGTTTTATTCCATATAACTGTTTTATTCATTCAGATTCTGTTCATATTCTGTCATTCTATCCGCTTCTATTCAGCTTCATTCTATTTAATCAGAATCTGTTCTTCTGTTCATTCAGATTCTGTTTTATGTCTTCATTCTGTAATTCTGTATCAGATTCTAATCAAATAGAATCTGTAGATTCAAAGAGATTTTATTCTGCTGTTCTATTTAATAACATTTTATTGTTCTGATTCTGATTATTTCATCAGTCGCTTTTCTGTTATTCAGTTCTGGTGAAGAGAAAACATTCTGTTTTCTCTTCAGTAATTCTTTTTTTTATTGTTAGCTAGTCACGTGATTTATTACTTGATTGTATTCTGATGTGTTTTCGTAACATTCATTATGATGTTGTGTGAGTGTACTGCTGTTATTCTTTAAATGTACATTCAGGCTTGTGTGATCAGACTTCATCTGATGCCCGACTGCACTGCCAGCGGCCCCTGAGCTGCTTGAGCACGCCACTAAAACACTGACCGCATTCCTGCCTGATTACAGTGAACGTGATTCATTTACATATTCTGAATCGTGTGTCTGCGTGTGTGTGCGCGTGTCTGCGTGTGTGTGCGCGTGTCTGCGTGTGTGTGCGCGTGTCTGCGTGTGTGCGCGCGTCTTCCACAGTTCGGGTGGACAGACGCCTCGCAGAGATCTGGAGAAGGTGCTGACAGGAGAAGAAAAGTAAGAGTCTTTCTCTCTCACTAAAGTTATCTGTTCAAGCATTTCACAATTATTACTTTTCAGTTAAATTGTTTTTGTTTTCATTTTCTACCCAGTAAAATATTCTACAGCTTAGCATAACTAGAAAGTTTTTTTATTTGTTAAATAACCAAGGAATACCTTGATAAATACCTTGATTTAATGCTAATTCTGCCTTATTAAATAAATAATTAAAAAAAAAAAAATTGAAAGTCTTGACTTGAGGCCTCCTTGGAAGTTTTTTGAGGACCCCTAGTGGGCCACTCCCTTGTTAAAAACACTGCTTTAAAGTCTCTGGACATGGAGCCCATGAACTAACACTCTCTCTTTCTCAGGGCGTTGCGGCCAGGTGACCCAGGGTTCTGTGCGAGGGCACGTGTGCCCATGCCATCCAATAAAGACTATGTGGTTCGACCAAAGTGGAACGTAGACATGGACTCGAACAGAGTGAGTGTTCTTGTGGGCAGGGCTTACACGTGGAGGGTTGAATGGGAAGCTTCAGGAGATGAGTGAGAAGTGGGAGTCAGGATATCTGACTGGAAAAGGAATTTTTACTTTTATCTGATTGCTAGAGGAGCTTTAGGAAGGGAATCAGCCTGCTGGAGAAGCACAAACGGCGTTTTGCTGATCAAAGGAAACAGCGCCGCCTGCAGGGAGCTGTGAAAATCAGCATTGAGGGAAATCGTATGCCTCTGTAGTTCACACTCCTGCCTGAAGGGGCAGTAAGTGGCTGCATGGTGCATGGTACAACGCAGTGTGCTAGGGAGCAGAAAAGCTGTTTACAAGCCCCAACTAAACACACAGACCACAGCTACATCCAAAATCGCCTACCTCAAAACTGTATAATAGGTAAAAACTAGTATGTATAAGAAATAGTCTGTCTGAAACTTCAGCATGCAAAAACAATATGTGAGAAATACCCGGATGGTCTACTGCTGCAGCGAGATTTTTAAGTGTTGGATGGGCAATATTCCCATGAGGGCCCTGGAGTGAGGAGGTGCCAAATTTAAAAAGGAAATCAATTTTACCAGAAAATACCAGAAAACGTTATTGGTACGTCATAGGTGAACAAACTGGGTCACATGGTGGTTTAAGTGTGTCCAGAATGTATGCATACTGCACTCACACATACTAGAACATGTTTTAACAGTCGATAAGTAGATTTATCCAGTTCATCTGAGTCTCAGAACTGAGCTCCATATAAGACAGCAAGCCAGATTTGTTTACTGTTATTATGTTTATTAAGACCAGGTTTGTTTACTGGATGGGCAGCTGAATGTATAACATGCAGTGAAAATAATATGAACAAGCCTGATCTAACATTGCAAGCCTGAAAACATCATGCTGTAACATGAGCTTATATAACTGTAACAGTCCTGTGTGTTTTTGTGTGTCTGACTGCTAGAGGATTCAAGAACTGCCTGTCTGTGCTTATATTAGCAGTTTAGAGTTGACTGCAGTTTTCTTAAACAGTTTCAAACATGCTGAACTTATTTGATTCATTTCTCAGGGTCCGATGAAGAAAGGATTGTCACGAGTAGATAAACAGATGCGACGCTTTGCAGATATCAAGCGATTAACAAAGACGGGACATGCGGTGAAGATTAGCGTGGAGGGGAACCGCATGCCCCTCTGATACCCCACGTCAGAATTATCCACCTGCCCCAAATCCCCTGTGCTTTATTTTTCTGTTTTATTGTTCTGTATAATGGTGCTGGTCTTTGATTCTACAGCAGTTCTGCAGAATCGTGAGATTTCAGTACGTCTATGATTTATCACTGCAGCGTTTGCTCTCGTATATCTTTCATAATAAAGTTTCCATGCCCTGAATTTTACTCACATTCTCCTCGTCAGTGTTTATCTTTTTATTCACTTACAATACAATGCAAAAATGAGAATACAAAAATAGTCACAATGTCTTTACTGTTATTACATGGCATTTATAAACTATTAATATTGATGAACTGAAAATCTCAACATCTGTTAAATTATATGAATTGTAACATCAGTGATGATATTATGGAATAATGTAATGCTTGGCTGTGGTACTAGTTTTACAGTGACCACAACATGTAATCCGTAACTTACCTCTTTACCACCATCTCTGTCACTTGCTGAGTTATTTTCTTATGTGGATGAGTTTACATGTAATAGCTACGTTTATCTAATGTGACTTACAGAGAGAGCGCATTTAACATTTTGCTCCAAGATCATGTTCAATTTCTGCTGTAAGAACATCATCTACAATACACAGACATGTGATTCAATAGCCAGATCCTCTTTCTGTTTACAAACGGATACTTCCCAGGAAATCACTTTTATAAACCCACTGCTGCGAATCAGGGTAATGTAAGAATATTGTGCTGAACACTGATCTGTCATTTGTGCTTAATAACTGATTACATTTTTTAACAAAAAGTTAAACAAAAAAACGTATCAGAGCTTCAGTCACACTTCAAAATGAAATGTTATTCATTACAGATGTGTTGTTGATCTTTTAAATAAATGCTGAGTAAACATTAAGCTTCGTTTGTTAGTTTAGAAGTGATAAAACAGCATCCACTGTTGAAAGGGTTTCAGATTATAGTGAACATGTCTGTAGCTTCCACCCTGACCCTGCAGCTGCCCCACACGTGTTCATTTACCCCTGTGATGTCACTTCTTCCATTCCTCCAGAAGACACGTTTGTTCAGGAATCTAGTATGACGGATGGGTATTGTTTCTAGTTACTGCTCTGATCCTCTGTACCTCAGTCTCTCTGTTTTTTAATAATCTGTTTTGAAGTTTTTAATAACGTGTCTGTGACTTCAGAATGATCAGCTTCTGTAAGGAAAGAAAGAATAACAGTAAAGCTCATTTCATGTGCTTATTAATGAACATTTGTTAACAGAAGCTTGAGGAATCACAGTTTCTCTGTTTTAAATCATGCATTACAACTGCAACATGCAGATCAGTTACACAGTTGAAGAGGAGGTTCATTTCAGATGATCCATCCTGTATTCTTCACTGATGTACATAATGAATAAGAGGCACGACTCTTCTTGAGTTGTGAAGGCCGAGAAGAGGCGGTCTGCTGCCATAGCAACCAGAAAACCCAAAAAAACAGTGAGGGTCCGTGTTTCGGTTCTGAAGAACAAATGAAGCATCATGGGTTTGAACGGCACCAGGGTGAGTTTTAATGTGTTGGTGAACTTCAGCATCTCTACGCACACATTTAATTGTAATAAAAGTGAAACAGCTGTTTCTGCAGTGTAAAGTATTACAATATATCACATAACCTTTAAAGTCTTTTGTGAACCTTATGTTTGATTTGAAGTATCGCTGATATTGTGTTTTTACAGTGTTTTAATTGCTTACCCATTAAAACTGATTCTTGTGGTTTAAAATCATATATTCATATATCTAATATTTTGACCACATCTGTAAAACTGCTTTATACTTTTTAAATAGTTTTCAATTTTCAAGAGACTTGATGCAAAACACTCAACAGTTCTGTATGGTGGACATCATTCAAAATGAACAGCTCTTGTGTTTCTTTACACTTCTAAACAACATTTAGCTTGTTTGTTCACTTAGAAATGAGAGACCGAGCTCTGTAAATGGCTTCAGGGTGACTTTCTTTGTTTAGACAACAATGAAGGTCATTTTTTCCAGAGGAATGAACAAGAGTAATCAGGGTTTGTTGTCATTTGGGACAATGTATGTTTCCACCGGGCTGCTGTGGACCATAGCTGGTTCATTGAAATGTTTTCTGCATTTCTGAACCCAGAACCACATCAACACAAACCCTTCTCCAGGTGATGGAGGAGGCCTGTGGTGCCATAGATGAGGGAATTGCCACTTCAGATGCTACTACCCCGAATTTTAGCCAGAGAGAACATGTTTTGATTACAAAACATGCAGTGTCTGAAAATGAAAAGTGAAAGTATTTACTGCATATGCATAGATACTGTAAATACAGTATCTACAATACTGTAAAATGTACATGTGAATGCTGCGACACACTCCAGTGCACTCCACTGACAAACATAAGACACTGCTGTGTAGTTTGATTCATCAGTGGAGATCAGATTGACTGGATAATTCATGGATGATTCACAAACACTCACAGATGAAGGATTTTCTCCAGGATTCAGGTACTCCTGTGACAGTCTGTATTAAGTGTTTCGCTTACCTGATTAAAATAGTTTTGATCTCATGTACACTATACATTATAGCTGTTCATAGTCCCCCCACATACACAGATCAGAGCAGAAGAGATCAGACTCACCTGAGTTCAGCTGTGTGTCCATGAGGAGTGACAAGTCTATGCCTGAACCCATGAATTTTAAGAATGAAGACCGATCACCTGGTCAGAGGTACAACAGTTCTGTAAAGATTTGTTAAGTATGTTAAAATACACAGAAAGTATTTCTGTTCTCCATTATCATATGCTGGTGATTTATAGTGAAACATCAAGAATTTAAATTTTGTTTTTAAGATTACACTTTTTTGTTACACTTAAGGGTAAACTTGAGATATTTTTCCATTAAATAAACTGGTGTTCCCAGAGTCCAGACCTCAGTATTTTACATAAAGTTTTGAAAGGGTCTGATATGAACTCTCAATGTCAGAGAGGTTGAGATGAGGACCAATCAAATCAAAGGAGGCGGGGCTTCAGTTAAGGGTTATAAGCTGTATATAAACTACACGTTTAATATTTAACAGATGTTTTACCATAGAAATATTAAATTACTGACACAATCACAAATGCAAGATATTTCACAAATTATAATTTGCATGATTTATGTAGCCTAATGTAATTCATAACAATGTCAATGAGGCAAGACATTAACGAATCTGTTTTCATTATATTAGACATGATTAATAATGAATGTACACATATTGTGAATGAATTTAATAAACCTATTTGCAGCTTTCCTGATAGCCTTCGGTAATTCACTTAAGAACATCATTAATTAAACATAGTATCAGTTGATTCTGTGTTAACTTTCTGACACTGTCTCAGTGAAAATGGGGTGAAATACAGGACAAGATTAGAGAAACTGAGAGAACGGGAAAGGTGATGGAGAGAGGAAGAACCATCAGCCATTGAAGCGAGTGGTGGTTTGGATGGCTTAACAAGCGGATGTCTTTAACAGATGATCAACAGTGAGAGTCAAACAGTGAGCTGAGGAAAGTCTTCTGAACAGAAATCCTGAGGATTAAAGTATCTCATAATAACGTCTAACGTTGCTCACATGTACTTGATGTATGTTTTATTTACAATATAAATGAATATTTTCACATTTACATTTGCATTTGGCAGATGCTTTTATCCAAAGCGACTTACAGTCCATTCAAGTTATACATTTTAGCAGTACTTGTGCTTCCCTTACTTGTGAATACTTTGAATGTACAGCTTCGTCTGTGCTGGTGATCAGAGTGTCACTCACACTGTGTGTTACTTTAAACACTCATGCTGTGTGAAAATTAATACTCACAAGTGTAACATTTAACAGTCTGTGCTGACCAATCCACAACAGACCCGGAGTATTTATTTAATGATGAAAACTTTTTTACATGATTAAAACAGTTCTGATGTCATGTACATTACAAATTAAGGCAGCTTTAATATTAATGTAATGTAAGTAAATAAAAATAATGTATCTTAAGTAAATTGTGATTAATGTAAATAAGCATGTTTCTCTGATGAATGAATATGTGATCGATCATCAGCCAGCTGTACATACCCCCTTTACAAACACAGATCAGAGCAGAGGAGATCAGACTCACCTGAGCTGAGTCCATGAGGAGTGGACACAGGAGGATTTTATTTGTTTCAGTAAAACACATAAATAAAATGAAAATGTACATAAACACTAAATGATCACAGGAAGAGAAACATATTCAACTCACTGTAGATTTGATCTGTGTGAACAGACAGTGTGTCATTGTTCTCTACAGGGAGTGATTGTGCTTTCAGGGATGAAGATTGTGCTGCTCTGAGATCAGACTCTTCAAACCTGACAGAACTGATACTCTAATCTGATCAATTATCTGAAATATTTTAAGGGTACTTCCCCATATAAATACTGATCCTCATTAATACTGGAAGACATTAGAAAACTGTAATCTCACAAATATTGTGATTTCTCCTTTGCTCTGACAAAATAACATTACTGTTTGAAAAATGTTTTACAGCTTTTGTGTTGGATGTTCAGGTCCACTGTGGTTCACAAAAGCAGATGGAGCTTGATTGGACCAGTTCTGATAAATGGGACTGATCTGCATGGTTGTCTGTTATCTGTGTGAACTTTCACCCCAGTTACACTTCACTAATAGCATTTATACTCTGTCTTGTAACAGCAGTTTAATGTTATAGCTGCAATCTGTAATGCCTTCATCACTATCTCTGTTTGAACACTCCTTGGTTGACTAACATCTGACACGACATTTGAAGAGTTCATAACAGTAAATATCAATTTATAAATGATTATTATAAGCTTTTTTTCGTAACAAAAGACAGTTACAGATTGTAGCTTTAATGTGCCAGAGGAGAAGTGGCTCTCCTGGCTGAGCCTGGTTTCTCCCAAGGTTTCTTTATCTAGACCTCATTGGAGCTTTGGCTCCTTACCATCTTGTTGGTTTGCTTACTGGGAGACTGATGACATTAGCTAAGGTTTAGGGTTTTGTACATTCTATTAATATTCTTTTAAAGTTTAAAGACTTCACTTTCTCACTATTAATTTTATTTTTGATTTCTGTAATGCTTGCATGGTAATATTGCAACCATTAATTATTACTCTCCCATTTATCATGTTTTCATGTTATTCATAAGCCTATAACAAAACTTAATATTGTTAATTGGTATAACATATATATGTCTTATGCATAACATTCACTAATAGCATGTAATCTATGTTCTCTATGTTACAGTTTTCCTATTGTTTTTCTCATATGTAAAGCTCATTGTGCATTAACTAATTCTAACAAATACAACTTTGATTTATAAAATTTATTAGTACATATTGAAATCCACATTAAGATTTATAAATGCTGTAGAAGTATTGCTCATTGTTAGTAATCTACATAAATAAATACATAGTTTTCTATATGGAAGTTCAAGCATTGACTGGCATATTAACATATTCTGCATTACATGTTAACACAGAGACTAGTGATGAGTGATCTGTGTAAAGTTATAGCTAATCTTTAAACATCAATCTCAACCACATAAAGCTGGTAAACATGGTAATGTTTGCATAATATTTATACTGAATAATCAATGTGCTTTATCAAAAATATGTGAATTTAAACCCCTAAAGTATGTCAAGAATGCGTCCACTGTGTGTCATTGTAACTGAGTCAAAATTGTGCTAATATGTCACAAATGTAAATAATTTATACTGAAACAAAAACATCTTTTAAAATAATGCTTCATATCTAGAGCCAGAAGGGCGAGAGTCAAACACACACTCTTACTCTGATAAACTGATAAGAGCTGATAAACACACATTCTTCATTTATACACACAGCATATGTAAATGATCTGGTCAGTATTGTTAGAGGAAAGCAGTCAGCCGTTTAAGAGTGATTTGTTATTCTCGGGCTCTCGTGACGCCCTCATGGGGCCCTGCGATCGGCCGCTCTTTCCATTTTCCTCCCTCAACATCTTGTTAACTGTGACAATCACTCGACACTCAAGGGTAAATTTCACCGGGAAATCTCAGTTTTCATTAAGTGAGGAGTAAATGAAATTTAAGTGCACAACATTTATAATTCAAGTCAGAAAATGTGTTTTGATGTTTCTCGTACCGCCTCATCAGCATCGCCTCATAGTGAATAAAACATGATGTGAAGTTTGTTTGGCTGGCTGCTGTATAAAAATCCCTGTTATTGGCACACAGCTCTGAGTCCACCGGGAGGGGCCGGCTGCTCATAAACATGCGTGATGTCACTTCCTGTGACTGCAAACATCCAGGCAGCATTTTCTGCAGTGGATTTAGTTTCAGTGTCTAAATATACAAACTGCTTTACATTAGGATGTTCAAAATTCTTGGTATTTGTGATACAGTAGGTGAACAAAACACAAATGATTGGTTAAACCTGTGCCTCTCTAGCACCATCTCTGTTTAAAATATAAAATTCAACATTTAATCCCGGCAGCTCAAATTATAAATCGCTATTATAAACTTACAGTTGTGAATTTGGGTAAGTTTGTTGAACACTGATCTGTTATGTACTTGCTCAACAACTGATTTTTGTTCATTTTAACCAAGTGTGTGATCACCAAATGTAGCACTGCAAATGTGAAATAAGAAAACTGTGTAGTTAAATTGTATTTGTTTGCCAGCACATTTCACAGGGTGGATGAATTACATTGAGAAACTCACCCACAGCTCAAAGCTTTCTCTTCCCGTCTGTAAGTAGATGAAACCAGGCAGACCTGTGAACAACAGTCTGATCTCAGCAGAAATTAGTTTAAAAGTGTTAATGATCTCTGTCCATGCAAATACATTCAATACAGAGTTAGACTGTAGATGTGTTACTGACAGCTGAACAAAATTATTCTCCACTTAGTTCTCCAACTTCATTTTTAAAACTGTCTCAAGCAGGCTGATGGGAAGGAAAATATCAGCAAATACAACAATGTTCTGTTCAGTACAGACAATTAAAACAATTACCCCAATCACAGTTAATGGCCCATTACAGCCAGCTGGACTTGTACCTTTTACATGCACTTCAGTCATTTGATATGTGTCTGTCTGATTATGCCACACGCGTCTTCACTCTGTGTTCTGGATTGAGATTTGTGGCAGATGAGTCTGTAGTGCTGCTTGTCTCTGGCAAACATTTGTGGGTCTTTATCTCAGATGTGAGATATTGTGCCTCCTGCTGCAGTGAGGAGGTACTGCACACACCATGTTTCTGGAGTCTGTGACAGATTATAGTGTGACAATAGCAGCTTTATATGGCTGATGATGAAGAGCAGACAGGCTCATCTCATGGCTCATCTGCTCACATGTAATTAGTCAGTAATTAGTGCGGCCACTATTATACATGTGTGAAGCAAAAGGTCAGCAGGTTTTTCAGTTAAGATACATTTTTCATTGGCTTGTGGAGGAGGCAGGGCTGTAATTTTCTCTGCATGCGTGTAATTCTGGCGTGTTGGACAGCAGAGAGATTAATAATCATCTGCTGCAGCCTGAAATCACTCCTTCATTTTAATTAAAGAGGAGATAAAGAGGGCGGAGTCTCGTCTCTGTGAGGAAAACATGGGGCACACAGGCTAATTCAGAGCACACATTACTGTACTGCAGCACTCCAGCTGGTTTGCAGTACACAGTATGTGGGACTGTAGTGTACATGTAGTGATCAGCAAAGCATCTAAGATTTAAAGATGCAGTACACCATTTCTGAAAAAAGACACCCAAACAAACTAGCTGTGAATATTTGCTAGATGTTTTCTCTGTGTATGTTGTGTTTGTGTGTAGTCCTGGCTGTCTAAATAGGAGAAAGGAAAAAGCACTCTCGTAGCCAATCAGCAATAGGGGGCGGATCCACCAGCTGTGAGTGGTTGCCTGCGTTGCAGTGATTGTTAGTCTGAGGGCGGAGCAATGAAAGGAGGAGTGTGTTTGTTAGTCTGAGGGCGGAGCAATGAAAGGAGGAGTGTGTTTGTTAGTCTGAGGGCGGAGCAATGAAAGGAGGAGTGTGTTTGTTAGTCTGAGGGCAGAGCAATGAAAGGAGGAGTGTGTCTGTTAGTCTGAGGGCGGAGCAATGAAAGGAGGAGTGTGTTTGTTAGTCTGAGGGCGGAGCAATGAAAGGAGGAGTGTGTTTGTTAGTCTGAGGGCGGAGCAATGAAAGGAGGAGTGTGTTTGTTAGTCTGAGGGTGGAGCAATGAAAGGAGGAGTGTGTTTGTTATTCTGAGGGCGGAGCAATGAAAGGAGGAGTGTGTTTGTTATTCTGAGGGCGGAGCAATGAAAGGAGGAGTGTGTCTGTTAGTCTGAGGGCGGAGCAATGAAAGGAGGAGTGTGTCTGTTAGTCTGAGGGCGGAGCAATGAAAGGAGGAGTGTGTTTGTTAGTCTGAGGGCGGAGCAATGAAAGGAGGAGTGTGTTTGTTAGTCTGAGGGTGGAGCAATGAAAGGAGGAGTGTGTTTGTTATTCTGAGGGTGGAGCAATGAAAGGAGGAGTGTGTTTGTTATTCTGAGGGCGGAGCAATGAAAGGAGGAGTGTGTTTGTTTGGCTGTCAATTTAAAAAATAGAAATCGCTCACTGCACCCTGAACACAGACACAATCTCACCACTGTAATTGGGTAAGACTGATGGCTGAGTGAAGCTGAAGCCCTAATGAAAGAATGAGCAAAAACTCTCACTTTAGTTTGACAGCGAGAAAGAGTGAGGAGGCTGTGGGATTTGGGAGGAAAAAATTATTAAAAAAGAATGATATTTTCATTGTGCCATTTGTGTATTAAAAGGGTTTTATTAAAAATTGAACAAACACACTCAAAATCCTTAATAATATGATGTTAAGACGAAACCACATAATTGCCTTCCTCATGTCAAACTGGAATAAGCCGCCCTGGGCTGTTTTATTGCGGTCTAGCATTCAATAAATTTCAAAATTGTGTTTTAATATGATCTGCCTGTTTGATGGATATTATCCTGCTCTAGAAATATTCTTTTAGAACCACAAAATCTAAAATCAAGATTTTTTTCAATCCCTGAAGAACATAATGTCACAATGTTAGGGATTTGTGGACAGTTATCAGGGCGTTGCTAGGTGGTTGCTAAGGTATACTGGGTGGTCTAAAGTAGTTTGGGGGAAGCGCAGGTCCCTGACAGTGTACCTCTCTGTGGTCCCTTTCACTGGAAAAGGGACAATTCTGGAAAATTCTTGTCTGTAAGAATTTAAAAAAGGAATAGCACTCAACAAAAGTAGTTTTAGGCATTTCTAATCATGTAAAAAAATCAGGTTTGTTTATCTTTCAGAGAAGATTCTCAACACTAAATCTGGCATTATTTTTTGCATGTTGCACTTTCCTCACACATTTTAGGCGGAGGCATGAACTCATTTTCACTGCCTGTATTTTGTAGTACTGCGTCCTGAATGTGTTTTGCGATCCTGTGCCGAATGTCGATGTGTTTGTTTGGGTTTTTGTGCAGGTTTCCTTTCACAGAACTGAAGATTCCCCTGAGAGGATCAGACAATTTCTCTGATTCCCTTTAACTAAACATGTTTTCTCCGGCCTTCTGAAGGTGTTGTAGCTTATGTGTCATTCTGAAAGCCACTGAATCTGCTTGTCTCAAATGAGCAATTACTCCGATATGTTGCTCATAACTCAGGATTTTATGCAAATGACCTGCAGAGAATCAGCTGTGGCAATTCTTCAGAACCGTTGCTCAGAGACAGCTTAATCTGAAATTGAAAATCAGAGAGATCAGTTCCAACACTTTTTAATAAGTTTTGAAGATGACTTCCACAAGAGAGGCCATATCGCCTGGAGAACAGAGCTTGACATTTGAGAGTAAGATTCTAATCATTTAAGATAGAGCAATTTTTAAAGGTGCCGGATGGTGGATAAATCTGTCTCTTACTCTGGTAACTGGCACACAGAATTTAAATGGACTGATAATCCACATTAACTGCTTCATTTAATTATAACTGCTGCACTTTACATTAAACATAACATTAAACTGCATCAGTGATGAAATCCTTCCTCTTTCATGTATGCCTTCTGATCAATCACTTGATCAATGACCAGACAGACAGACAGACAGGTTGGTTGGAAGGGCCTCCACAAACTGCTGCAACAGTTAGAAGTACACAGTTTTACAAAACAACATGTATGCTCTTTTAAGCTTTGCTTATGATTACATTTAAATAAAAAACAAAACAAAAAATGACAATGATTAGAAGAGTATCCACACACTTTTACCCATATAGTGCAGTTTATGAAGACAGGAGTTACCAAGACTGATGTGTTAGGTCTTATACTGTGACAGCAACTCCTTAAAACACATTCAGTTAGTCTATACAGCAAGCTTAACCTTTGCTACTGTCACAATATTCATTATACTCAAACTTTCCAGCGTCCACACTGAAGAGCGTGTCTGTGTCTCCTGTGCTGTCTTCTGCTGCTGCTGTCTGAGGAGCTTTATTATTAGCCGAGTCTCTGGTTGAGATGGCTCTGAGTATAAACATCACAGGATACCTGCTGCACGCATCATTACTTCCTGTCTGGAAGTGCAGAAGCGCTCGTCCCTTCCAGATGCTCCTGAGTTTTAGAAAGAGACACCAACGACTGAACCTCAACATGACCCTTAAAAACAGCAGAGAGAGAGAGAGAGAGAGAGAGAGAGAGAGACTTAGTCACTAAACAGAACTTACTGAAGTCTGAATGTGTGTATAAAACAACAAATGATTACATCTGTATTATAGTCTATGAAGGCAGATAAATAGAGCTTTTAACAGCATGTTCTCAGGGTGAATTTGTCTTGAATCAATCTGCTGTTCAACACGAGGACTGACAGCAGGTGTGAGGGGTGTTTATGGGGACGTGTACAGCTGTATTTGTCTTATCTTGTATCAGGTAAAAAAAACACTTCCTTCCTTTAGCTCAACAGATGCAGCCGGCGAGCTTTAGTTAATAACTAAAGACAGACGCTCTGTTAGAAAACCCACGAGACGAGTTATAATCAGCCACTGCATACTAACACAAAGACAAAAACACAACTGATATCAGACACACAGACGCACAATAAAGCTGTTCACATTTATTAAACCCATATTAACAGTTGCGGTTCTGCACACACACTGTAAGCACAATTTGTGATAAAATACTGTTTGTTGCATTTCATTACTGGATGCATTATTGCTTTTGATCTGCTGACTGTCGGCTCAACCTGGTTTTGCCAAATATGAGCCTAAACTTCATCATAACTGTGAACGTATCCCTCGGATATGATTGGTTGATTGGAATGTTGACCCAAGAACGTCTCTCACTTTGCACAATCAGGAAGGCCCTGACATTTATTCAGACTGATGTCGACCTGCCAGAGAACCTCTGAGGTTTTAGCTGCAGTAGAAACTGTAGCCAGTGTGAAATCCACACGCATTCCTGCAGCTTATGAAGACGTGTGAAACTCATGCAAGTAAAACACCCACAGCAACATTTTCATTCACCAAACAGATTCGTACTGAACCTACAGCAGCGACCTGCTTTGAGCTGAAGATACTCAGAGACTAAAGAGGTCCAGCAGCAGTGTGACACAGCCATCAAACATCATCTGAAACCTGCTGCTGAGAAGATTCTGACAATAACACCTCAGAGTTTGTCTTCTGCTCTGAGTCAGCAGATCAGTTCAGCTGCTGGATGTTTTTATGGCTCCACACCAAAAATATCGCTGAGTTCAACAGAACAGACAGAAGCTCCAGGAGGAGAGAAGAGAGAGAGAATGAGAACGTAATGAAGCTTAGATTGAAGTTTTTCTGTCTGCTGATTCTCAGTTTCTCTCTGGTTGGTACATTCTGAGACAGACACCAGTGAGCCTCCAAATGTCACTGTACAGCACTGACAGACACGAGAAACTCCGAATCCTGAAAATAAAACACAAACACACATGAAAAGTGTAAAGCCGACTCTCTGTGGTGTTAATTTGTGAATTTATTCAGTTGAATGTTCATGTCTCTGACAGCTGTGATCTCTCATGTGGTTTTGATTTATTTCTTATATTATCTCAGCTTTAGATTGATGGATTCCCCCATGATGAGCAGCTTTCAGTGATCTCTACATTTCCACTGTCAGAATGTGCCAGTTGTAGTTTTTAAAAAGCTTTAAACATCATCAGGTCTAGCAGTCAAATAACAGAATCTGAATATATTCACATTACAACATTTTCAAAAAACATTCAAACATTCCTGTCATGGGTGGATAATGGAACAGCCAATTATAACAGAGCGCTGGACTTTAATGCATGCGTCCCTTAATACTCCAACTTTAATTAAATTGTTATCTGAGCGGAGGGAAAGAAAGGCCGCCAGAGAGAGAGAGAGAGAGAGAGAGAGAGAGAGAGAGAGAGAGAGAGAGAGAGAGAGAGAGAGAGAGAGAGAGAGAGAGAGAGAGAGAGAGCTGCTGTCTGTGAGTGAAGCGGCAGGTAATTGTGTTGGACAATCAGATTCACAGCAGCACTGATAGAAACAGGAGGTGGGAGGGGAGAAAAAGACCCTCATTGGATTACTATATAATAACAGCACAATGTTACATTAAGGTTAAACTGGATGGTAATTGAAATCCCACAGAAAGGCCGTTTACTCCCTCAGTTTATGTCTTTAGTGTCATTCTTCTGGTTCAGAGAGAATGAATCTGCAGATGATGAACCAAAAATCTATTATTATCTTATTTAAACCTATTGTGTTTGTGAGAGGTCCTCACTAATATAACTGTTAAGATTGCTTTGGGTCAAGAGAGAGAGAAAGAAAGAGAATGAGCAGAGAGAGCAAGATAGATAGATAGAGAGAGCAAGAGAGAGAGAGGGAGAAAGGGAGTGAGAGAGAGCAAAAGAGAGAGAGAGAGAGAAAGAGAGTGAGAGAGAGCAAGACAGATAGAGAGAGAGAGCAAGAGAGAGAAAGAGAGTGAGAGAGAGCAAGATAGATAGAGAGAGAGAGCAAGAGAGAGAGAGGGAGAGATTGGAATGAAAATTGTATCTGTTTGATCTGAAGTCCTCTAGAAAGTTTTGCCATAATTGCAACATTTATTATCAGCTTCAGAAATCAGCAGGACTTGTGCAGGATTGTGTGTGTGTCTGTGCGTGTGTGTGTGGTGTGTGTGTTTCTACTTTTCAGGTTGTGTCTATATGACAGAAATACAGTGATCTCACACATGCACATACAGTGAATCTCTTCTCTTGTATTAAATGAAATGTGTCAGGTTTTGTTTACAGATATTCATTCAGCACACAAAGTGACTTCAAATAAAGAATAACCCAAGAAGAGATTTTGTCCTTTGGCTGTTTCTGATCATATTTGTTGTGTGTTTGGCAATGGGAGGATCTCAGAAGAACTGACAGATCACCTCCAGTAAAGTTTACTTCACTTCTGATATCTTCTGTCTCTGACATGATGAAAGTCTTTGGATCATAATTGTCTTTCTCAGTGTAGGAGACAGAGGACAGAGTGAACACGTCACTGAGTGATAACGTTTCTCTTGTAATTCTCTTAATGCTGTTTTCAGACCTCTTATCTGACAGTGTTTCCCATGGATCAAACTGCTCAGATGAAGCTCTGAAACTCTGGCTTCCTGTCTCAAACGGTGCTCTGGCCTGCAGGCAGCTCAACACACACCTAACACAACATCACAAACTGTGTGTCCTTCCTCTAGAAGACTCAACATTCAAATCGTGTCTTTGTCTAAAATAGAGCTCCATCATTCTCATGTATAAATCAAAATCTGATCCAAGCAGAGAAATTTCAATATTACAATTGTCAGAGATATGAAAAATGTACACTGTGGAAATCTTGTTTGCAGGATATTGATTTTTTGACTAAGATGACAAGAATTTTTTATATCAGGCGCTTATCATCCAGTATGTGTGTATGATCTGTCTGTCTGTCTATCTAATGCACTTAAAAAACTACATCCAGTTACAGTTACTGTTGTCATGCAGTTACTGTTGTCATGCAGCTAAAATTAGCTCATAGTTCCAGTTTTTCTGATGATTCCCAGCATCATCATTTCTTCATAATACTGCACTAAACTTAATCTCTTCATACACTGCATCCACAGCCAGAAACCTCCACGCTCCACACTTCCTGTGTCAGCACTCTAAACTCAATCTGCCTCTGAAGTGACACCAGACCCCAACTGCTGCGGCCCGCAAACACGTCCAGCTAAACGAGGCTGAGATGCGTCCATCTGCTGCTATCTGAAATCATCACCTGAAATAGACGAACCAAACCCATGTTCTCCTCTAAACTGCTGCACAAATTACTTTCTTAATGAGTATTTTTGTATTTTTTTACAGCAACCTTAAAATATGGTACATTTACTTGGGAAGCAAAGCGGTTTAAAATAACAAGAATAATCCAGAGAATTCTCACTTGTGTATCTTAGATTTATTTGTTTTATTCTGCTCAGCACACTTAATATCATACCGATTTTGCACATTGTTGGTCTAGGCAGTTCCTATACAGTAACATTAATAAATACCTTTCAAATAGATCCAAAAAAGATCCAATATTTGCAGAATGTGCTCTGAGACCCTTAATGCAGTGTAGATACAAATAAATATGCCATCTGACAGAGCTGAAGTCAGTTAATTTAGAAACATAAATATTCTTTCTCTGTGTTTGCCCAAAAATAACAAACAAAACAACTATACATGATTCTTCTGAGCACTGACCGAGCATTTGTGTCTGAGGTCGTGTATGCCTGAATTTTGTCTACAGTCTTAGAACCTGCAAAATGCTCCAAAACCCCATGCAGAACACAATCCTACATTTCTGCCAGAAATTCACCCTCTCTAGTCTCGATGTGTTTTGGCAGAGAGGCAGCAGCAGCCCCCTGTGTGGACTAATAAGATACACACTGCTGAATTCACTGTTCTCAGGTCAGTAAATCACCTCTTCACCTCTGCTGTGTTTGCAGTCAAGATCACAGCTGTAAGTGCTCAAATAAAATCACTCAACTGAATTTTCACAGACGCCTCACCAACATGTTAATAAATACTGTGTAAACTGAACGTTTAGACAGTTAACACAGACGCTAACAACTGTTGAGGGAGATTTCAGCCAGTTTTGATAGTGAAAGACAATCATATAAGAACATCATTTTATCATCAGGGCCTTTGAGAACTGTAAAAGCACTGTGTAACATCAGCTACTGATGATTAGTCTGGGAGGTGAGAAACTAAATGTCAGATTTATTTCATTTTCATTATTCTTGACACTGGAACACTTGTATAAGAAGGAAATGTGACAGTGTGTGGAGCGTGTGGTTTATCAGTGCTGTGCCTTGTGAATTTATCCCACTGATGCTGTAAATACAGTTTAATGTCTATCGAACCTCCAACATTTCCAGGAAATGATCCAGGTTTCCAGCTTCAGACTTGTCAAATTACAAAACAGCATGTTGAGAGATGACTGAACCATTGAGCACTAAAGCTGCGCTCTCTGTCTTTCATCTTTGCAGGAGATGGAACAGAAAGATTTCTATATTGTATTCAATTAATGCAGCTGTTAAATTACAGCAAACTACAAGCTATGTGTGGAACAGCAGTATCAAAAAACAGCAACAATGTTATATACTGTCACGAGTTTCAACATCAAAGCTTTTTACATGGAAATGAATTCCTGATGCTGTTGAGAAGCCATTTATAAATGGTTACAATTTATAAATGCCATTACTTATTACTTATTACTGCCATCCAAGTTCTTGGCTTTTATAATGAATTTAAAGGAAATTGCTGGATTTTAAATGACTGTCACCGTCTCATTAGTGAATACTGGCACAGAAACACATCACACATATGACTGCAAACTATTTCTCCTCCAGACCAGACCTCCTACAGACAAGATCCCATCTAGACCAGATCTACTTCAGACCAGACCTCCTACAGAGCAAAAACATTCAGAAGTTGTGAGGTTACCGGGGTGTTTTTCTCTGGAGAAACATCTGAGCAGAAGGAGACTTCAGCACAAACTGGCTCTTCATATAATCTAGTTCTCAGCTGGTAAGTTCAGGAAACGATGTTCTTTCAGAACTGTGTAAAAGAAACAGACATTTTAAAGGGGGAAGAAGAAGCTTCCAGTATATTTAGTTGTCATCCAATCAAACTACAACAGAAGAAAATATGAGCTACTTTTAATAACTGTCCAAAAGTCAAGAGCTCACACATGAAAATGCGTCTGTTTTGCTTCTATCGTTTTGCTTGTTTCCAGGTTTAAATTAGATTTCTCACCTCAGATTTTTTGGTGGACTTTATTCTGAACTTTGACACACACTGCAGAACATCCGAACAGGAAACAGAGAGGTGAGCTGCATCTACTGAGTGTGTCAGACCCCATTTCAGAGGCTAAATGGGAGCTCAGTTCAAACACAAGGGTGAAGAGTCACACTCATAAACAAACATCCATCCAAACCTTTCTGTTAATGTCATCCAGGATCCCTCCAGCCACCCCTGAGCTGCGGGAAACACCAGCACAGCCACAGGACTGTCAGGAAACTGCACGTTTCTGCAGCAGTAATTAAAAAATTGATCAGGGGACGAGACAGAGAAACAAATAAATATGACTACAGACACTTAAAATAAACATGCAATGAAACAATTGGCTTGTTACTGCAGACAGATTGACTCATTTGTCATTCAGCTTTGAGGTGTCGTCTGAAATCAGGCTGCAAAGATCTTACTGCCAATGTTAGGTGTTGGTTTCTGGAGAATAGCTTGACACTGTTATGTATTACAGACGACATTTCCATGGAAACCCATCGACTGTTTAGTGTGATTTAGGAGGAGAGAGGAAAGTGCCTGCAGGATAATGAAACAGTTAAAACACAGAACACAGAAAAAAACAGCCTTGTATTAGACAGAGAAATAATCTGACAGATTTCACTGTTATTAAAGGGTTGGCATGAAGACTTACTGTATGAAATTAATGATCAAGTATTATCTGGTAACAGTAACAGATCTTAGTAATTAAAGACTGATGTGATGAACTCAACAGTGAGATTAACCATCAGACACACTGATCCATCACATAATTATTTCTTCATGTTTCAAGAGCAGTAAAGAGAGAATGTGACACACACACACACACACACACACACACACACACACACAATAATTTCTCTTTGCTTGTAGACTTAAACTGGAACCTCAAATGTCAAACCTCAGCCTTTATTTTTCATTTTATAAAGACATGCTAACCTCTGCCTCCAGCTACAAACACCAGCTTTAATGGATTTATCTGAACAGAACCTCACAGGATGTGTTGGGTTGTGTGGGCCTATGAATACAGATGTGTGTAGAATTTAACATGACATCATTCCACTTGACTTGATAAACAATGATTCAATGAAAATAAAACACTCATTTAAAAATGGGCAGACCGGGGCTAGTTGTCACACTTTTTACTCTGGTAAATATTTCTTATTGTAGATTTACTTCTAAAAGTCTATTTCTGTATATGCACAAAGTCTTTACTAGAATATAACTTCAGCATTGAACATTTATTGACCAAGAAAAAGATTTTATTACACACACTTGAGCTTCGTTGTCACACTATAGGGGTACGTTGGCACAATTAGTTGTCTTATGCACCTTCATTGAATAGTTAACCATCATGACTCTGTGACATCTAGCCAGTCTCCGCTACATTTCTGTTATTTTCTGTTCTAGCACAATGTTGTTTTTGTGTGATCTCCCTTACAGACATGTACCATTGTATCTCCAGTTTCCACAGTAAAATACTAAATGAGTATGACATCTTCTCAAACAGTGTGAAGCTTTTAAACCTGTTATTTTAATTTCTGATTTTGATAGCAGCTATAAAAAGTTAAACGTTTTTGTCCGCTAATTATAGAAACTATGGTTACCATGGTAATGCCATTTAAATGAATATTAAACGTAACAACAGACAGTTAAATAGTAAAGGATGTATACTGGCGGGTGTTCAGCCAATCAGCTGTGCTGCTCTCAGCTGTTGTCAGATCTGATTGGTTTGTGTAGCTCCTGCTAACACTCATTTGCATGCTGTTTTTTTTAGCAGCAGATCTCTGCAATCCTAAATCACACAATTTATCTCCACAAACAAAGGAAGGAAAACTGCACAGTATATTGGAGGCGAGTCTACAGGAAATAAATCACATTACTGCGCTTGTGGAACAAACACGAATCGGCTCACCGTCTCTACAGGCACAAAATGTCATTTTTCTTTTGAGGAGCGACCTGCACATTTCTGTTCTGTGTGGTTAAATATTAAACTGAAAACTAAGACCTGGTCAAGCAGAAAAATAATTATAAAGATATTTGCATTTCCCGAAGAAAAAACAGGTGTCTGTGAGGAGGAGAAAGTTTTTGGCAGAATTATTGTTTGAAAAGTTATTCTCTTTATTGTATATAAAGAGAATGAATGATATAGTTAACTGGACTTACAGCATCTGTCCATCTCTGTGATCCAGACGCTTCACTCAGTCTCAATTTCTATTAGGGAGGGCGATGAAGTTACAACAAAAGATGAACAATCAATGCTTCCATTTTTTGTAAAGTTTATAAAGATAAAAAATACTTTGTACAATGAAGTTTCAACAAAGTCACATGTTCCAGCATCAGTTTAAGAGGAGTAAACTGCAAACTAAACAGTGGTTAGAAGAAAAAAAGGCATTTCAATAAAGTTAACCACAAAACAGACACATTTTGCGCTCATGTTTAATTTGTGAAGCTGAAATTGTGTTTAAATTGATCAAATTGAGATGTGATCACAGAAGGAAGGTCACAGAACAGAGAGGATGGAGGACATCTGGAGCTCTGATGTTTCTAATCAGTCTTTCTGCGTGATGCAGATATGAGTGGGAGAGGAGATGAACATCTCTCTCAGGTAAACAGAGAGGATCTCCAGCTCTCAACCAGGGCAGATGGTTCCTCTTACAGGCCCTTTGAAGACTTTCAGAACCCTGAAATCCACACACTGATCTGAAGAAGTGTGTGAAACATCAAGAACTACACCCTTACACACTGCAGCATGTGATGTGTGACAAATTATGTGCATTTATTTTGTCACAGTTCTTTAATATTAGTATGTTTTGAGCACAAATTAACAGATTTGAGTGCCAAAATAAACTTTTCAAATCTCAGGGCCACATGACAGCTTTTATAAACGCTGAGATTCATCATCTTTCTTTGCCAAATTACATCTGAAATCTTTCACAGCCTGAGGAATGAAGATGCGATCCTGAGAAAACACGACCGCAGCTGAACGCTGTTCTCTGAAAGCTACAGAAGACAAAAGGGTCAAATATTAAACGCTGGCTAGACGTATTTTCACATGACCTCAATAAACCCTGAAGAACTTTCTAAAGAGAAGCAGGTGCATCACAAGCTCCTCAGCTTGATGCTGAGAGACAGAACTTCATTTGTGCTGGAACAGGATGAATCCGGATCGGAATTATCTGGAATTGGATCTGGCACCTATTTTAGCTGCTAACTCAGTGCTAACCAGCCAGTCCTTGACCTCCTGCTTCAGCCATCATTCATTTATTGAAGGACCTAAATGACCCCCAGAAAGTCTCAGGACGTTTCAGGAAAAAACTGTTTCCCAGTGGCAGTCACAACACTGTGCTGTTGTGTGTTCATCTTCTAAACATTCATTCTGAGATCAACACATCTGTTTCCAACATCAGACACCTGCTCACCTGTTACTGACTCATTTTGTGAAAATACTGAGAGAGAAAGAGACATTCACTGAAAAGATGAACATGACAAGATCAATCAATAGCTTCATTAATTTTGCCGTCTGAAAGCAGTGACTTTACAGCATTTATCTCACAGAAAGCAATTAGATGTACAAAACTGAAGACTTTAGCTGCTGTGTTGGCAGGCTGGATCTTCCAGGCATCCGTCATCAGTGTGCTGGCAGGTAAAATCAGGAATTCCAAAGAGCTGAAGGTTTCTTTTTACATCCTGGAGCCGTATTGATGAGTTGTTGATGGATTCTTCCAGAATCTGTAAAAAGACGCCTCATTCTCCTCCCGCAGAAGATCTGCTCTGATTCCATCAGGGAAACATGCCTGAGTGTCTTTATGTTTCAAAAAGTTTCAGCCAGGAACAGATTAAAGTTCAGTCAATGTTCCGGCCAAAAAATAAAATATTTTACTCATCTTTCAGCTTTAAGAATACCACATATTTGTTGCGTTTATCATCACATGTATCTTTCAGATTATTCTGACAGGCTTGGCTGCATCTTTTCTAAATATTTCCTCTAACAGAGTACAAACTGCTGGTTTAGACTTGTTTAGTCTTAAGCAGGTCTTCCAGCCGGCATTAGTGTTCGGGCTGATGGTAGTCTGAGATGTGTTCTGATCTGGTGTACATGTCGTTCTCTTCAGAGATCTTCAGTATTCAGTGTTATGTTGGGCTCCTGCAGTACAGAACATCTGTGTTCTCTGAAGCTGAGAATGTTCATGAGTAACGATTGCCTTCTATTCCTGACACACAATATCACATTTCAGTTTCATGGAGGGCTTAGATATGCCCCAGTTTCCTGCCTAAAGACTAGAATCATAAACCTGTCAGGATCTCCTCTGTACTAGCACACACACGGCAGTGCTTCTGATTAAACACTAACAGAAACACCTACATGATTCTATAAATATCTGCACTGAAGTGTCACATACCTGTTTTGTGAATGTGGAAAGATGCTCATAGGTACAATATCAACATATGGACAGTTTTTGAAAAATATTTAATATAAATCTTTACCTCTCTCCTTGAATTCTTTTGGCTATGGAAAAAATATTGTGACAGTCCTACTCTGAACTATATCACTTCTGTACCGGAGGCCAGTGTGTGAATCTCACCCACTGATCTCAGGTGCTCAGCAACAGAGCACCGGCTCTGAACACCGGCTCGAGCCTCGCTCAGAGCAAGTAAGACTAGTTACATATTAAATACAGTAAAGATTGATGCTATTCGCTACATTTCATATCTATCTATACGCTGATACTGTATGAGTCAGTGTCTGTCCAAACATTTAAATAACATACATACAACACATCTTCACTTTATGAATAAGTACACACACTCATTGAGTCAAGTGTTGTGTTACTGAAGATGCCGTGTCTTCTGTCTGAGATCTGATCATTCATCCAATCCCAAACCAAATCTGAGGCAGTGAGGAGAGTTTGAGCTGGAGTTATCTGGAGCAGTGATGATGTCACAGGGTGGGATGTGTGCGGGGGGTTACAGTTAGTAATGTTACCTCAGTGAATCAGGAGAATCACTTGACACGAGCAGGGCACGAGCAGGGCATGAGCAGGGCATGAGCAGGGCATGAGCAGGGCATGACAACACTGATGAGAATTCTATTAACCTGCTGTGATCTTTACAAACACACACATACACGCGCACACACACAATTATTAAATATGCTCACAAATGCAATAACACACCTGATCGCATCTTTAATGTCAACTTACAGCCTGTTTATCAGATCAGATATATGAAACTGCCTCATCTTTCAACTACAGCCTGGAACAAATTTCTAATTCTAAATTCAACACAACTGCTGTAATAACAAACTACAAACACTCCACCATCCTCAGCAGCTGGACACGAGATCTTTCTGTTTACACACGTAACACAACCAGACAGACAAATGACAACACTGATCTGTCATGTACTTGATCAATAACTGGTTTTAGTTACAGACTGCAGCTTTACATTCATGAAATGTTGTGTCACAGCATCACACACAGCTGGATTTAGCAGATTAATGTCATGACAGTGTCACTCTGTCGGCTTTCATTCATTTATCTGTCAGCAGGTGCTTCATTTAAGAGGTTGTCACTGTGAGAAGATGCCAGTCAGGTCCTGATGAGAGTCTTACATCCTGACCAGCTTTTCATGCTGCTTTCATGGTCAAGATCACATTCAGGAGAGAAAGTAAATTTCAACATATTCTCTAGATGAATTATTAACTGTAATATTGTACCGTATCTCTGGCCCTTGACTCACAGATTACACACTCTGAACAGTTCAGTGTAAATCATTTCAGCCTGAAGTCTGTGAACCTACCATAGTTTAATGTAACACACAGGAATGCCAAGACCTAATAATATTATCCAAACTAACAAGACACCTGGGAATCTAAGACAGTGTCACCAGATCTTTCATTTTTCAGAAACATTAATAATTATCTTATTTCAGTGATGTGGTGCATAAACAAACAGAGCAGAGACGAGGACTAGCTTCCCCTCAGAAAAAAACATTATTTACAGTTACACACAAATAATCACATGCTAAAAGAAGACAGATGCTTTCACAGAGCCGTGTGAATGAACAAATTCACAGTTCAAACAGAAGCTGTTGGTCAAGCTCACTACTGAGTGAACACTGTGCAGTGTACAACATGTTTAGTGCTCTCTAATGTTGGCTAGACTCCAGTTGGCAACATGGAAATAAAATGTTCATACAGACATTTTGCACAACATGCACACCAATAAGGTATACACTTCCATTCTACAGTTAGACTTTATTTTAATGTGTCATTGTAAAATAAAGTGTTACCCAGTCTATTTATTCAAAATGAACTTTAAAAATGACTCCTGGACATATGAAGACATGCTCACATGATGTGTATCACAGTGATACTCATCATTGATTGATATTCATCCGATCACAGTGAGAAAATGCAAACCTTCCTAAATAGCAAAACAAACAAACTGCTATTCATTCTGTATGAAAAACTGGTTTATATACAGGAGCAAAAAACAGCTCTGTTAATTCACGACTGAAAATGACAATGAAATACTAGATTACTAGATCTTTGTAGCTGGAATGTGAAGCACTTTTTGTCACTTTGAGTCAGGCTTTGCGACTTTTCTAGATGGGTTTCGTCAGGGATATTTTTAGCTCTGGTTCTGGTGAGTTTGAAACTGAAAGTCTTGTGTGGAGAGCTTTGAGCCAGTGATGTGAGACCTCCGCAGAGGCTACAATAATCTCCCAGCTAACAGGGATTGTTCTCAGAATGTTGGCTAACGTTCTCTGAAATTCTTCGGTTATCAGAAAATGTTCCTGCAGTAAAAGTAGTACACCTTTTTTAACATTATCATATATTGTTTTGATAATTTTTTGTAAACCAAACAATAATGTTAAAACAACTTCTAAAAAATGGACACTTTGAATGTTCCTAAAATATTCAAAATAACATTTAAACGTTTTGTTATTTAATGGAAATGTTAGGGAAATGTTTTTACAACCTAAAATTGTTAGCTGGGCTCTTGGGCTTCTCATAGACTGTGGGAATGAAATGACTGGTCAGGCAGAGCGAGGAGAAAGCTCTCTGTTAGCATTCACACTCCGCTGACAGCACAGGTCCCCGTGTGTCTGTGTGTGGAACTCACTTCTGCTGCAGGCTCTTTTCAGCCGGTCATGTGAGATATAAACAAACATGTGACTAATCAGCCTGTGAGAACTGCTAGAAAAGAGAGAAAATTCTCCATTCACATGCAGTTCATCAGATCAACACGAGGAAATAAAGCTGAGCTTTGTCAGATGTTCCAGTGCATGTTCACAGTAAAACCCCTCAAAGACTCTTACATG
This sequence comes from Chromobotia macracanthus, assembly GCA_036877525.1. NCBI lineage: Eukaryota > Metazoa > Chordata > Actinopteri > Cypriniformes > Botiidae > Chromobotia > Chromobotia macracanthus. The sequence continues at coordinate 5,251,463 of JAZGTH010000080.1, read as the reverse complement.
AGCCCAGAGATTTCAGCAGGACCAGCAAATACTTCTGAAATTTCTATATAATCACAGGAATGCATTACCTTTTAAATGTAAAAGTTTTGTTCTGACACAATCCACTTTAAATTAAACCTCTAAATAAATGAGAGACTAATTTGAATAAATGCAAATCTTTTAACCCTTAATAAGATACAGTAGCAGGAGACAGACAGATGAAGATGTGTGAGGGTGAGACAGTATATTGACATTTTCAGCTGTTGTAAATCACAGCTGCAGTGTGTGAGAGTGAACTGTGTTACTCTCTGTGAAGCATTAGCATAGAAAGATCCTCAGCAGACGACTACATTCATCTCAACTCAAGACTGATGGTGTTATTCTCATCTGAGTCTCCACACACACACACACACACACACACACACACACACACACACACACTCTCTCTCTCACACTCACACACACACTCACACACACTCACACTCTCTCACACTCTCTCACACTCTCTCACACACACACACACACACACACCTCACACTCACACACACACACACACACACACACACACACACACACACACACACACACTTGTCTCAGCCTGAGGAACCTCCCGGAACTGAGCAGAAGATGGGTTACATCTGGGTAAGGGTAATGGTTGAGATAGGAGATCTCATCTGCCCCAGACTGTAAATGTTGTGAGACACAGCAGTAAAGACATCACACAGTTAGAGCCAGTGACCCAAACCATGAACACGTCACTCTTCTGAGGCGGTTCTTTTCAAACTAAACTGCTCTTCCTGTCAGGAGAACACAAGGACTGCTGTGTGTTAACAGCACAACATGTCTGCCTGCCACAATATAACAGACACTGACTGATCCACCCTGATGGGATGTTTACATGCGGCACATTAGACATGCGTGAAGCAAAAGCTCATTTACTGTGAGTGTGAATCTCTCTCACCCATGTTCACCTTCATGATGTCATACCCGCATCACCGTCAGCAGCCCTTTTAAAACCAGTGACCTCACAACATTCATTCAGTGTGATTAGAATTGTTTCAGGCCTGTCATAGAGACGCCTCGCAAATCACTTTCAATATATTTCAAAGAAAATCAGCAGGGTTATTATGGTGATATGAATCTGATTTAACTTCAGGAGGGAAACGTCTACAGAGACAAAGAGCGCTGAACTGTTTGGCTTGACATGCTTGCGAGTGTGAGGGTAAACAGCTACCTGCTGAATTACAACCATCCATTTCCTGCCTGGATTAAACAGTCCGTCAGTCACTGCCAGTATCACACTCCACTAATACAAACAGGTTTTTGACTTTTCTGAGGAGAATGTGAGTGATACTTGGCCATGTAGAACTCCCCATCACAATGCTGGAGTGCTGTGGGTGGTAACCATGGCACTGCGATCAGGTGTTTGGAGTAGTCTCTAGGTGTTGGAACAGAACCCTCTGGACTTTGTGATTTATACCTGCCTGTGGTCTCTTCTTCAATGTAAGTGGGATTTTCTGCTGGTTTTAAGATTCAGCTCATCTCTTCTCAACATGCTGGTTGATTCTGAAGCTTTCATGTCTGTGCAGGTTCTGTTCCTCACTGAAGCTGAATACTTTCAGTTACAGGTTTGTTCACCAAAGCCTAAAAATGAGCAATAGTAAAAGTTATGCTTGACCTAACACAAACTAAACCAACAGACAATACACATCAAAATGCTCCAAAACGAAATCTTAAAGGTGCAGTAAACACTGTTGATTTTTGAAACTGACACACAAACACACCCCTCGCTTCACTGTGCCGCCCTCAAACCAGACGACACAAAACAACCTTGAACAAGCTCTGTTAGCAGGAAACGTCATTATAGCTGCAGGATCTTGCGTCAGAGAAGATATAGCACCAAATGTTTCCAAAAAACTTGTGCAGCACTGAGATCAGACACCAGGAGTCTGAAATCTAAAATTACAGTCAGTTTGAGTTCAACTTACTTTGCATTCAGATGGTTCTGCTTGCTCATGCACAAGCGGATATCTTCAGATCTCTGCCCCCACTGGCTGTATTCTGATGAATTCCATAACTCATGAAAGAGAGAGAGAGACACACAGAGAGAGAGAGAGAGAGAGAAAGAGAGAGAGAGAGAGGACTTGTACTTAAGAGATTCTCTCCTGATTGAGGGTCTTCCTCTGTTATCAAAGACCTGCAGATACTGTGAGAATGTTCAGTCCATGAAGAACAACATCTGCAACTCAAATACCATGAAAGATTCTGTGAAACATCCAAACATCTCCTGCAGGTTGTGTGTTTGTATTAGCAAATCTGGAAAATCTGCTCTGTCTCACTGTGATATTCAGTTTGCCAGTAATGGTCTCCTGTGGTATAAATCTGCAGTCAGATTCGAATCTGAAGGTTCACTGTTATATAATGAGACTCGACGTTTACTGTTCAACTGAAGACAGACATAAGAGCTCATGAACACACTCTCTGTAGCTCTTTTACTGTATATTCATATTATCATTAGACTCTGTTTTTGATAAAGCTTTAAATGAGCTTCATATTTACTAGATATAGAGACAGAAAGCACACACACACACACACACACACACACACACACACACACACACACACACACACACACACACACACACAATTATATACAATTTAAATAGCTTTAAAAATTATATGAAACAAACACATACAAAATATAACAGATGTTGATCTCATGTTCTTTTTGTCCAAACTTAAATTGAAGAAGAATCTGGAAATGTTACACTCAATTTAAGGGTTCATTTAAAAATTTAAACCATTAATTTCACATTTGAGTAACTGTGACAGTAATGCTCACCTTAACAAACATCACTATCTGTGATGGTTTTGACCAAGAAAACGTGTACCTAATTTGACTAATTAGGGGTATGATTTATATATTGCTGCAGGAAATACAGTATCAGATGTTGATGTAGGAGGCAGAACGCACATTAATGTTTCCCAGATTGGATTAATGAGATTCTGATTCATAGCAGATCAAGAGTTGCAGAAAATAAAAGACTCTGAAATCTCAGAGCAGAACCGATCTCAGGTGAACAATGAGCCCAAATTTACATCTGAATCATCAGTGACACTGTGATTTAGACAAGCAGAACATCCTGGATCAAGATTCTGTTCTTATCAAACAGTCTCAGTTCTGAAGAAACAGACAGAAATGAGAGTTTGATCATGCTGGACTCTAAACAAACCAGATTAAAGTACATTAACACAAACCCGCCTGAATTAAACAACCTAACTTTCCAACCAGTTTAAAGACCATCTTAGCTCATGTTCATAATTAGCTACTTAAATAACATTTTGTACTGACACACTTTTAAAGAAACTGTAACTCTGTCGCCCCCTGGAGCACTGGAGTCTGTTACCTCCACAGTAACACAGTGCCAACTGTAAAATCATACGTTATAGGAATGTTTCAGTTCTGACTTAATACATTCATGGCTGGGATGAGATGTGAACAGTTCTGCATGACTCTCTTGCTCGAGGACTCTGGAGGGAGTTTGGAGATGAAAATGTTTATATCAGTGAATGTCTACATAATACATTAAAGTCTTATTAAAAAAAAACCCTATGAGCTCATTAAAGCAATAAACTGTGAGCTTTTCCCATCAGGGGCTTCTGTGGAATTTGGTGGCCTGTTTCCTTCACAGCATTCATTATTCAGAATTAAAGTCTGAAACAGCTGTGTGTGTTCTGTTTCAGACCTTCAGAGGTGAATCATGGTCAAAGAGTCTGGACCATATAAACCCACATTATCAGAGAGACCTTCTGAAACTCAAACTGCAGAAGAAAGCAGAACCTCAGGTTTAGATTAAACCTTTAGATTGCCATCCAGCCTTCATTTCAGTTTTCTCTCTCTATCTCTGTCACACTTCATACACACACTACACACACACCTTTATAATATTAGTCAAGGTTTCTTACACAAAACAGTTCATTTTCATGGTCATTTTCACCATCTCTTACAAAGTATTGCAAGTAAAATGACAGACAGACAGACTGGTGCAAGAGAGAGAGAGAGAGAGAGAGAGAGAGAGAGATACAGACAGAGAGAGCGAGAGTGTGAGAGAGAAAGACAGACAGAGTGAGAGAGAGAGAGTGTGAGAGAGAGAAAGACAGACAGAGAGAGCAAGAGAGAGTGTAAGAGAGAGAAAGAGAGAGAGAAAGACAGACAGAGTGAGAGAGACAGAGTGAGAGAGAGAGAGAGAGAGAGAGAGAGAAAGTGTGTGAGAGAGAGAGAGAGAGAGAAAAGTGTGTGTGAGAGAGAGATGACAGAGAATAACTCCAACATCACCTGATGTTTTGTTTGCAAACAAAACATTTAACATAAATCCACAACAGTTTATGTTGTAAGTGAAGAGTTTAACGTAGAACACCTGTCTCACACTTCTCGTGCCTTTAGCAAATGAGAAATACTAGCCATCAACGGCTCTCTCACCATCTTCCTGTCTCTCTCACTTTCTCTCTCGATCTGAAGTGACACCTTCTCATCTTTTATAATCCAGCTGAGTGTATGAGCTGGATAAGATCTCACGGTTTGCTGGACGCTGCTGGAGAGGAAACTCCAAAGACAGACATGTGCCGCACCGGCCCGTGTTTGCTTTCTGACCCACTACAACACATTCATCCAACTCATTCACGCTGGAGTTATACAGATAATTGAGGTGAGCACACATCAAACTCTGTTTTACTTTCCATGTACCAATTACGAATCTCTCCAAACATCGGTTGTGTCCTAAGAGGCTATGGAAAGATGAATCTTCATAACTCAGACAGCATCTGAAATGAGACACAGGCGTTTCCTGCAGCAGAAGCTCTGCTGTAATTACTCTGAGCTGTCGTGAATCAATATTAACCCTGCAGTAATTGCCAATTAATCTTGCTTATATAAATGTACATTCTCACGTCTATCTTTTCAAAAGAGCGGGTAAACAGAGCTCTGTACACATAAAAAAAATATGAGTTAAACTTGATACGCAGAGAAGACCGGGGCTAGTTGTCACACAGGCTGTATCTCAGCACACAAGAGCTTTTGAATCAAAAGTCAAATAATACAAAAGCTTGTTAGTTTCCTCCAAACAAAAGGAAACAAGGAAAACAGAGTTTTGATATGTCATTGTACAGTAGATTTGCTATTGGGTAAACTAGAGATGAAACCACCCTAGTATATATTTAGACTCTGTACTATAACTACATATATTTTAAAAGGGTTAAACTATGTTCTCAGGACAAAGATATTTTTCATAAATGTCAGGGTGAGGCAAGATGTCACATATTTTTGTACACAATGTATTCATCAGAATATCTGTTTATTATTGGTTAACTAGTCCTGTGACTCCAGGGCTTTGAATTATTCAACTGAAGGTCACTGTGAGCAGAAACATCTGCAGGTTCTGAACTGATTTACTGCATTTTATTGACGTTATAAATGATCGTCTGTTTCATACAGACACATTCAACAGAACACAGGAAAAGACAACTGATCAGCCCAACATCCAACCACCTTTCAATTCAATAATCAGCCAATGGGTGAACAGCAGAGCGCTCGCTCAGAATAAAACCGTCTGATCTGAGCAGAAGCTCATCATTATTAAGATTCAGAATCACAATGTTTCTCTGTTTCTCTCCGAGTGTTACGCTGGTGAAGTAAATAAACTGACCAAACATGACTAAGACAACTGAGATGAATAAAAGCCCTGACACTGACACACTGATATCCTGCTGTGAGTATCTGGAATCAAACCATATTCAGATGAGGTCGCTTTAATAATTGTATTCATTTAAACACAACCCTCTCTCACCTGCTGTATTAAACTATTTAAAGAAACCTTTGAATATATACGAATATATTCATATAAGAAATAATTCATATATAAACTAACATCAAATGTTCCAGATTTATTTACAATTTATCTATCTTCATAGACGACACCCACGCGATCAGCACACAGTCTTAACCCTGACTGTCTAGTGCACACTGTACTACACACAGATCTGGAAAGAGCTGAATCACAAATTCAGTGAGTGACTTTAGGGGACTTCCATGAGTCTGACTGCACTAGTCGGTCTGGAACAGAAATCATGTTTATCAGATGTTGATACATATAAGTGTTGTGAGAAAAAAACATCAAATGCCAAAATCTTTGAAAAATACTAGTAGCAATTAAACTTGATCTCCATGCGGAAAATTATATTTGAATGAGTTTTTAATGCTGGTCTATTACATTGTATTATTAAATACTTGTGATAAATATAATACTAGTATAATATAAATACTAGTAATAACAAACGTCCCTATAAATGTCAAGTGAAAACAACAATCATTATTCACTTAAATTCTGTTTAGTTTGGCTGGTGTGGCAGAAATGACACGTCACTGTTATGGGAAACATTTGACATGTAGATATATCAGTTTATTTTACTACACCACACTTGCACTGTTTTTATACTACTGTATAAAACTGTTATTTTTCCGCTGTTATTTTATGTTTCAGCTGACAGCAACCTTTGCCTTTAACAACACTCAAACCTCAGACCTGTACCAGTCAGAATAAATATACCTACAGGAATAATAATCATGGAACACGGCACACTGATCACAGATCAGTAATGGAGAAGTGACGTCTGAACAGATTCCCTTTGGCTGTGCTGTCACTCACACCCATATGTGTTTATATCTCTGAGATCTTTCTTCAGGAGAGTGAGGAACACAAACAGCTTCATTCTCAGTCGAGTGCTGGACCAGAAGCTTCTGAATATTGAGGGATGTGCATCATGGGAAATAAATACAGTCCTACAGCAGGACGACAGAGATTGAAAGAGATCAAACCAATAATAAGAGCACAGGCACCTAATACTGACTGGATCATTCCACAAACAGCCTCTTGTGTTGTGTGCTGATATGAAACAATGAAACTGAACTGAATTCATGAGCAATGAACAGCTGAATCAAACATATGCACGTGAAGTTGTAGTTTTATGCATTATTACACTAATATATCATGAAAAATATTAAAAATGCAAACTGTGTCATTATTGACCTGATCTGCAGGATCTCCACACACTTCTGTTCCATCATTCCTTCATCAAGAACCTCCATATATGTGTCATCAAGGGTTTCATCTTCTACACCTTCTGGAACAATCCAGTGACAGTCAGGTGACAGCGTCTGCATTTTCCTGTTCAGAGACAGAAAGACATCAACGTTAAAGAACAGCTCTCTCTCTCTCTCTCTCTCTCTCTCATGTGTGGGGTTGTGGTGAGGACAGGGTGTTTGGAGAGCTCTGTATTTAGAGATGTTTTTCAGCTTGCTGTGGGTTTAAAGCTTTTAGTTCAGCAGAGTGACTCATTTTACTGCTCAACAAAGTTGTAGTGATAAACAAAACAGTCCCGTCATGCATCTCTTCTGAGAAATCTCTCTGAGTCTGACTGTCTCATCCTGTTTGTAATAAGACAAACACGACTGTTTAAAGAGATACACATCAGCCCTAAAACAGTCTTAAAAATGTCTGAAAGTTTTTAAATTAGAAAGAAAAATATGAGAGCATCTGCAAACAAATAATGCTAGAGCTTTTCAGTAAAAAATATCTAAACTAAAACTGCAACTTGTAGCTTTTTTGGTTTAAACTGAACAAAAATCAGTTATTAAGCAAGTACATAACAGATCAGTGTTCAACACAAGCTCCTTACCTTAACCTGATTCACAACAGTAAGTTTAGAATAATGATTTATAATCTAAACTGTTGGGTCAGGGTAATGTCAGTTTGACTTCATTTGAGTTCAACATACATAAATGAAAGTAACCTGCAATTTTGTTTCAAACAGAGATGGCGGTAGAGAGGCACGAGTTACAAATTGCAGCTTTAAGTAACAGACTTATTTACTAGACAGCAAAATTGTGTAAAATATTTAGCAAACCATGGTTTTATAAAAAACTAAGTATAAGTAATTTGGCTACAGTTCTCAACACTTATTGTTCAGTGTTCACTGTAGGCTGTGAAACGAACAGTGGAGAATCTCTGTATTATGTCTGTGGGTTGCATCACTTACTTTCAAATTCTTTCTGCTCTGCAGGTGACAGACGTCTGTCCACATTAAACAGACTCGTCTAATAACCTGCAGCTCTGTGGAGCCCCGAGCAAAGAGCTGAAGATTATTATTATGGCTGTCATGAGTGTGTTCCTCATAAATATAACATCACTCACACGCCATGTCTTTCAGATGCAGATACATCACAATCTTCTGACCAGATACCCTCATTTAACAAATCAAACTTGATCACATACACGTCACAACCTTTTGTCTGCTTACAACAGAACGTTTAGATAATATCTACTGGGTTTTGAGCAGGTCAGAGAAACAGATTAAAACATAAAAAAAATAATAATTTGGCTAATTTTGAAATTCTGTTTAACTTTAAACAGCTGTGTGCACAGAACAAGAGTATAGTGCTATTAATATTAACGTGCAGAGCTGAGATACCACTCATATACGATGAGTTTGATGAGAAATGTTTGAGCTGATATTGAGATCTCTAACCTGATGTCAGGAAAGACAATTGAAAGGACAGAACAACAGAATACCACTGTCAAAATAAACATGAACTCTGTCTCTTTCTTTTCAGCATCATCTCCTGAAGGTTTGTTTTGTCACTTCAGGCAGTTTCGGGGCTGCAGAAAGCAATGATACATCCTGCCGCAGAGCTGAGGATCATGGGATATTTGGAGTGTGGGTGTAGTGTTACATGGCAAATTGGTTTCCTGCTGCTAAGCCACTTCCTGTTTCGGCAGCTCTGAATCCAGAGGCATGATGGTTGAAAATGGGGAGTGCTTGTTTGCTCCTGCTGCCAGCAAAGATGAATGCTGGGAAAAAGGGAAAAGTTTTAAAAACATATATCTGGGCTTTTTCAATTTGTGTTATATTTATATGTGGTAGAAATATATATATATATATATATATATATATATATATATATATATATATATATATATATATATATATATATATATATATGAACCATATTATGTGACCGAAAAAAACTCAATGCCACTACATACAAAACTATTATGACTGGCTAATACATATTTAATACTTTGCTCAGTGAAAGAGTCATGACATAGAGACCAGTAAAATGATTTTAAATCTTCACAACAGGGAATTTATCCCTAACGTTACAGAAAAGGCAATAATCCATCTTTTCATGGGTCTATAATGCGGAAATCCTCAGCCTCATGCTTTTAGACCCAGAGGACTGCTACCATCACACGCTCTGTGATCTGGCAGCAAACTCCTTCTGCCATGGAAAGTGTCATTCAATCAAGTCATTCAATCCGGACCTGCAGTGCCACTCAAAGCCGATTCTGTTAACCAACGACACCTGTGACACGACGCGCTTAAGCACTCAAGCGTAGCGGCTGTGTTGTCATGGGGCTGAAAGAAGATTCTGTGGGTTTTTTAAAGGTTCAAATAAGAACACATCTCAGCAGCGAGGGCAGATCATACTGATGATAACATAGATATAGCATCATGCCTCTGTCTGAGAAACTGAATCAGACTTTTTGTGATTTCATTGATTGTGTTTCTTCTGATTAAAGTTTTCATGTAAAGCTCTTAAAGTTAAAGGGTTTAATTTCACAGTGTAAACAGGGCAGCGCTACAAACAATTGCTGGAACCGTCTCACAGTTTTCTTCTGCTAACTGGCTGGTGAGGGATGAGCTGATATTCTTCCATTTTTTGATGAATATCTCTGTGAGTCTGAGGTGTCTCATGAATTTAATTAACCTTCCATGTGTTCCAGTGCAAGCGAACCTCTGCAGTAAACAAACACACATCCAGGCTGTGGAGAAGAAACATTTATTACTGGGAGAGAGAATGGTACGTTTGTGTGTGTGTGTGTTTGGCTTGCGGGCATGTTCTCATTACTAAAGCTGTTTGGAAGAGGTTTGGGAGTTTCCATCCAGATAAAAGATTCGGACAAATATAAAACAAACAAACCAAAGAATTGTTGCAGGGAATGTTACTGAGTTTTGGGTCACGAGAGGTCATTTATGACCAAATAAATGGTTTGGAGGAATAGTTCAACCCTACACAACAATTCTGTCATGATTTCCTCACGTGACGTTCACTCTTCTGTGTCACAGGGTTTTTCTATGTCAGAAAGGAATACATGTTTGGAATGACATGAGTGTGAGTGAATAATGACAAAATCTTCAGTAGAGAACAAGTGTGATTGATCACACACACATTCTTCAGATGTAAATGTGTGTGATGGTCAGGAGTGAATCTTAAGAATGTAGCTGGATTTGGATTAAAAAATTACCTTTGAGTATAAACCCAATGGGAGGTTGTATATTGAGTATACAATAAACACACACACACACACCCTAACCTTTACCCTGACCCTTACAGTAAACACACACACCCTAACCTTTAACCTGACCCTTACAGTAAACACACACACACACACACACCACACACACACACACACACTAACCTTTAACCTGACCCTTACAGTAAACACACACACACACACACACACCTAACCTTTACCCTGACCCTTACAGTAAACACACACACACAACCTAACCTTTACCCTGACCCTTACAGTAAACACACACACATACCCACACACACCCTAACCTTTACCCTGACCCTTACAGTAAACACACACACACACACACACCCTAACCCTTACCGTAAACACACAACACACACATAACCTTTACCCTGACCCTAACAGTAACACCCACACACAACTAACCTTTACCCTGACCCTACAGTAAACACACACACAACCTAACCTTTAACCTGACCTACAGTAAAAACACACACACAACCTAACCTTTAACCTGACCCTTACAGTAAACACACAACACACACAAACCTAACCTTTAACCTGACCCTTACAGTAAACACACACAAAAAAACACAAAACCTTTAACCTGACCCTTACAGTAAACACACACACACACACACAACTAACCTTTAACCTGACCCTTACAGTAAAACAAAAAAAAAATAACCTTTAACCTGACCCTTACAGTAAACACACACACACACACACACACAACCTAACCTTTAACCTGACCCTTACAGTAAACACACACACACACACACACACTCCCTGCAGAAATCAGTGGCTCTCCTCACTGGAGTGTGCCGTGTGTCAGTGCAGTGTTTGTCTGGACTGTTCTGCGCCTCAATCATGCTTGCTTACTCATGCAGTCCAGCTAGCAAATTGTCTTCCTTGTCATCTCCCTCTCTCTCCTTATCGCTCATCAAAATTCTGGAATGCTGCGTTGCCATGGCAGCATTGTAAATGTAACACCCAGATTATTCCCTCTGATAAGAATTCCGATTTCTCCTTACTTTGTTTCTCTGTTGGAACACAGTTCAGAGATAACCTGCTAGGTAAGTGTAATCTCACGCCTGCTAACTACTTCTCACCTGCTTGATTTACACACACACACAAACACACACACAAAAAACACACACACAAACACACACACAAACACACACACAAACACACACACAAACACACACACACACACAGTGTTTGAATTCAGTCTAACAAGTCGATATCTCTTTTATCTCGGCTGTATCTCCTGCTTCTAGGATGCTTCTCCTAAAAGTTTTAGAGATTATCTTGTCTCAAACTGTACTTCTAGATTTCAATATACTGTAAAAGAGTTTTTTAGAGAAACATCAAAGCTGATTCTTAAATGAAACAACCAAATAACAAATGAAATCCCTTTAATATGTTAATAAAAACTGCCATGTGATTACAATGATACAGAAAGAGCGTAAAGCTACAGTGTAAATGAATGTCAACAACTGTCTCATTTCTGTCTATTTTTTTCTTCTAAAGGCATAAATAAATGCATGAGGATGAGTTAGCACTAAAGAAAAGCGTCATGAAGACAGGACATGACACCTCCTCTGGACTCTGAAATGTTATGAAATCAACAAGAACTAAGATCCAACACATCTCATATTCCAGTATAAAGACCCTTGTACACAAGACAACCAATGAATACACAGAGCCAAAGATTAAACTAAAGCTTCACCTTTAAAGTACAAACAAGTTAACAACCAGAGCCGAACTGTAACAATCGTGCAGTCAAGCTGTAACTGGATATTTCAACATTAATTGCTGCATTTCTCAGTATAGAATGACAAGCTGTGTGAATATAAGAAATCATTCCAGTTTTCATTATAGCATTAGTCCACACACACACACACTCCCTTTAGGAGTTCTGATATTAAATGAACTTTAACGGTGTGTTACTGTTTTCAGAGGAAGTGGACTGGTGCGCTTGTTTATCAAGTATGTTATTGCCCTAAACACAGACAGAGGGGAGAGTGAGTGTGTTAGAAACAGGTTTCACTACAGTAACTCAGCCCACAGTACTGTAATGTGTTCTCTTGCAGGTGATTATATGCTTTCAAAGAACACTGATATTTCTACAGATCTCACAGATAGCTCATGTCTATGCTTCTCTCAATGCAGGCCTTGTTTGCTAATGTCCAAGACGAATACTATAAACACAAGCCATTAAACAAAAATCTGCCATTGTCTCTCTGGTGAATGGTCTCTGTCCAAGGTCCTGATCATCATACAGAACTGGATCTCTCCATGGTTCTGAAATCACAAACAGTATTTAGTAAAGTTCTGCTGTCTTTATTAAAGTCACTGAGGCTGTCGGCTCATAAAGAAAACCTAGCTGAGGCCTTGAGCATTTGTGCTGTTAAATACATTGAGCTTCAAAAGTCTGAGGCCACATTCTGGAGATTGTGAGTTTAGGAGGTTTTGAACTATCCATGGCAGGGAGTGCTGGAGAAAATCCTGGGACTGCATCTCAGGGCACTATAACACACACATATACACACACACACACACATATATATATAATTAATATATTGCATATATGTGTGTATATATATACACTAGCGCAGGCGATACTTTACATTTGCTTCATTCTTCACATCTCCTCATCTTTTCTTACTCTCTGTCCCTACACGAGGCCGACATACATCTGTGAATTTCTGCTGCACTGCTGTGGCGTTTGAGTGATGGGGGAACAGTGCATTATTACATTAGCCACAAAACTCGGGGAAATCGTGCACACCTCCTCCTGTCAGAGGAAACAACATTCTGTTCCTCCACAGTCTTATTCTGCACACGCAACAGGCAGCAAGCCGTCCTCTGCACATCAACACCATTTCCAGCCCTGGATCTGATTTCAGCACTGCAGCTCACTGAGAAACAACCCCATGCAGGGGTGTAAAAATGCAGCAATTCATCGCAATGTATTAAGGCAACTGTGAAATTCATTTCTTCTACATTCTTCAACAAATTTAAAGTGTTAAGTAAATATTTACAGCTACATCATAGATAGACAGGCAGACAGACAGACATGAGAAGATAACCTTATATGCAGATAAACATTTTTAAATTGTCTGTTCCGTGGCCTTAACTACTGTATGTTTATGTAATATTAACCATCAGAAGTCCAGCAGGTCTTTGACATGGAGGGATCCTTTCATTAAAGAATCCACTCACGACTCCTTCAGTGTCAGAGCTGAAGGGAATCTTTCTATTTCTATAGCCATTAAGACTTCAAATGAGGGAAATTTTCTCAAACATTTATATACGTATATGTTTGGAGTTGCAAATCCATTTAATAACAGATTTTTAAAGGTTATTTAATGGCAGGCTGTCACTGTGACAACTTGCCCCAATAGCAGGGCATGAGGCACAGTCAGACACAAGGTCATTGTATGTGAAATGAACTGGATCTGTTTTACTGGACAAAATGTTTCACGGTTTGTGCTTTACAGAATTTCACAAGACAGAGCCTGACAAATTGTATTTAACACGTCTAGCCATCACATCTGATTCACTTCACACAGAGACAACGAAAGGAAACCTTGTGGACGTGGGAATGGAAACAGAGACAGAGAGCGTGTGAGGAGGCGCCGTGAGCGGACTGTTACGAGCTCCTGACGGGGTGGGAGGGACCCGCGGTCCGGATGCTCCTCCGGAGGAGAGAAGCGACACATGCAATGCGGTGCCAAACGTCTCCAACCCGCAGGACGCATGTGAAGTAAAAGAGGGTGGGATCGAGTCCGCGGCTCGTACCGGATCTGCGACACCGGAACCGACCCGCTGCATATTGTGGGAGATGCTGTGAGCGCTGGACGGGCTCACTCTGAGGGCGGTTCCGCTGAAACAGTGAATGGACGCATTGTCCTCCCGCTTCATCTGCACGGATTATACGCGATTTCTCTCTGTGAGGGTCTCACTTGTGACTTTATGAGACGATGTGCTGCCGATTCACATCACTGTGAGGAGCTCCTGCTGAAGAGCTTCATCATCAGGGCTTCTGACACGTCCTCCATCTGACTGTTCATCAGGTCTGATGAAGTCATCTGTGCTGATCATCTGTGCTGGTCTGGGAATGGGAAGAGTCGCTCGTTTGGGATGAAGAACCGCTACCGGAGGATCGAGGATTCAGGACACATCCCGCATCTCGATGAGATCCCTTTTCTTTATAACATCCACCGTGTTGTGAATATTACACAGCTGAGGAGAAGATCGTGATGCCTCTGGACCCGCAGGAGCTTCATCATCTTAATGTGAAGGTCTTGGACATGGTTGTGCTCCTCTGAACTGGACGGAGGTAAGGCGCTTCTTTCTCTCGTTTGAGATGATGTTGTGTAAGAAACACTTTGAGATCCAGCAGTTAGAGGTGGATCCACATCTGTGAAACTCTATTTAATAACGCCAGAGGTGAGATGTTTATTCATATTGAGCTGCTGTTTGGGCATATGGCGACATGTTATGGTAATAAATGAAAGGTTTGGTATCTGCGGTCTGAATGCCATTAACAGAAGAGCTGAGGAGCGGTTCACATGAATATTATTGTTCATCTTCATCTTGAGGGTGTTCATCTCACAGAGAGATTCTTCAGGCCATTTCACTCCACATCCGCAGGCTGATTTCTCTCAGGCTGTCGGTGTCTGAAGGTGGGACGTTAGGGAACAAAACGAGGCCTTTATTAAAAGGTGGAGGCCGACAGCTGCAGCTCTTCTGGCACATTAGGTTCTTGTTAGCAGGGCAGGTGACGATTGGTGGAGGTAGTGGAGTCAGCGCGGCGGAGCGCGGAGGTCACGGCCGGCTGTGGGGCGTGTCCGCGGTGGAGCCCGAGCGGAGCAGCGGAACAAAACTCAGACACGACGAACGAGCACCAGAACCAGAAAACACTCAAATCACGTTTACTGTACACATGCTATTGTATTAGATAACACAATGTCGACCTGAGATGAGACAGAAGAGGACACTGAAGATATGAATCATTAAACAACATGTGTGAAGACATCCCTGAAAAACAGTCACTTAATACACAAGTACATACGAGTTAGAAACACCCTGCTGATGGTGTTTGTGCTGTGGTACAATGCTTATTGTTGTTTGGCCATGTACGCTGGTATTGTTTTAAACAACCTACACTGAATATGAATATGGTCATCATTCTGTACAGCATACATCAAAACACCATAATATCAGCATCTGCCCCAGTGCTTTTGTACAGGAGAAAGTGAAACACTGCATCAGGTGAGCTGGTGAGATCAGTTTTGTATCTTTAGGTGCTTATATGAGTGTTTATATGCCACCAGTTGAGTGGTGAACGTCTGTAATTTTGTCCGCACATTCGATTTTGAATTAGATTAACACTCGGCCCCTGGAAGTGTAAAACCCCATTTCATTTTCTCTACAGGGAAATAGATTTTTAAAGTTAACATATAAACCTTTCAGCACAGACCTGCTGTAAATGTAGAGGTTATTAAACAACCATAAAAGCTTCTGTGGAAGCCACAAGTCAATGTAATTTCAACATTGTGTTTAATGGCCGAATTCCTAATGAAGATCTACATAAAAAATCCAGAGCTCCAGCAATGAGAAAAGTCCCTCTTACCATGCCAGAAGATCTTTCACTGCAGTGAAGCGCTGCAGATCACTCTTCACCTGCAAACAACGTATTTAACAATATTGTTTTATACAAATAATGAATGACTAATGATCTCATTCAATGCCCCATCAGTGGTTCAGTATTGTTCCATTGTATCTTCTAATATCTGTGTTGTGAATGTTTGCTTTGCAATGTTATGAGTGATTCTGTTGCTGACTGGTTTAGTTCATGGCTTACAGCTCTTTACTGAAAAACCTATAGAGAAAATAACTGCGAAAAAATACTTCTGGAACCAAGACTTTTAAAGCAGTGGGCGGTCAGTGTTTCTCTTTATTTTAATTGTAGTTTATCGATAAACCAATTAAAATATCTCGACATCCAGACAAATGGGCTTCTCCACAAATAAATCCCTTTAACATTGTAAACAGAAAGTGTGTGTGTGTGTTGATCAGTGGACTGTGGAGATACACTCATGTCATTAGTCAGTATTTCTGCCCACCAGTCTGCAGTTTATCATTACAAATAACAAAACTGACTCAGAATATTACTCAAAGACCACACACACACACACACACACACACACACACTCACACACTCACACACTCACACACACAAAAAC
This sequence comes from Chromobotia macracanthus, assembly GCA_036877525.1. Classification (NCBI taxonomy): domain Eukaryota; kingdom Metazoa; phylum Chordata; class Actinopteri; order Cypriniformes; family Botiidae; genus Chromobotia; species Chromobotia macracanthus. The sequence continues at coordinate 5,234,851 of JAZGTH010000080.1, read as the reverse complement.
CTGGCAGCTGAACACAGCGCTCTATGACTCTTTCCTTTAAACCTACATGAGAGATGATGATGTGCGTATGGCCTATTACTGTAAAACTATAATTAGCTTGTAAGCACAAAGTCTGATGAAACATGTCATTTGTTCATCCCTCCCAAACTTCACTGGAGCGTCTGTACAACAATTATGTGATAAAGAACTGAAATGTGATTGGCCCAAAACAGATGAATCCAGTGACTCTACAGCTGTGGTCCTGGATTCCAGAAGATCTCTTGTGGATCTAATACAGGTTTTGCACATCTTGATCTGTATAATGCAACACACGTTGACACCCTGATCAGCAGCAGCTGGATTAGTGTGCTGACGACCGCAGAATATGCACACAAACAAACAGCTCACTGACTGAACTGATTCTTTTGGCTGTTTGTTTGCTGGATTCTCTGTACTGTACACGCCCTCTGTAGGCAGTAAAGGGTTTATGCTGATGATTATCTTATTCACAGGCGTGCATATTAGATTTAGTTTTATTGATAAGTGAAATGCTCTGGGTGGATTATGAATAAAGATAATAATTCTGTTCTGGTTGCGCTAACACAAACAGCCCCCGGGTTTAATAACATACAGAGTGCCAATGCTCATTGTGTTCTCATCATGTTTCATTCACACACAGCATGTTTTTGACATGCATCCTGGTCTACAGCAATTCAGCATCTTGCCTTAACGTATGTGTGCGACGTTTCCCAGCTTTAATGTACGTTGGAAGATTTCAGCAGTACTCAGAGTGGCTGTTTGTGGGCTTGCGTGTGTCGCAGATATTCGCTGGGATTCGGGTCTAATTAAGTCGTGTTCTCTAGTGTCAGGAGTTGTCGAGTAGAGAGCTGATGTTAGATCTGATCTTAATAAGCGACTCAACTGCTGTGGTCCCTGTACAGAGAAACTGAAGTGATAATTCACTTGTCTCACATCTCTTCTGCTGTGAAGTGAGTAAAACAAGTTTAATACAACCCCAAATCAAAATTCACTCCAGTTCCTGTACTCTCCTAATACAGCTTCTGATCTGACTGTGCATGATTCATATTTTTACATATATTGATATACAATTCATATATTTATAAAAACACACAGACAGTATGATGGCAAAGGACTCAAGCAAACACACAGCAGTGTCATTTCTGAAGCCCATGAGTTACTAAACCAGGACTGCTGGCCATTATTCCACGATTTGAGTGTTTTGTATTCACTCTACATGGTTCTGCTGTTGTCTAAAGGGGAGCCATTTATCTTTGTTGGATATTGGCTGATGAGATATTACAGAATGCTCTAAGCTGCTCTGTGCAAGAGTGAAAATCGCTTTTAGCAGCAGATAAGAGGGAGATAATATCAGATAAATCCTGCGGCCTTGCGTTAGCATGCAGCATTAGCCGTGTAATAGCATGTGGTTTGCAGTTTGACGGAGAGTGATCAGATGGCCGCCAGCCACTGAACCAGAGTTCCTGCCTTAATCACGGAGGGTAAACTGTTGTTTCAGATGCTAGCACAGACAGACAGCTCAGGCTTTTTTGATATTCCATGCGCATGCTTTTAAACAATCCCTTGCGGCTGCAACAGAAGTCTGCAATGCGTTGATAAGTCGCGTGCTGTCAGTCCCCATCACCGACGCACAGAGAAGCTACATGTTCTGCTTCAGAAGTTCTTTTTCCAGGAATAATTTAAAAGTTCTGGGGAAAGCATTTTACCAGAGGCGGCGAGAGACAGCAGCTATCTAATTTAGACAGAAAAAGACAAAAATATTGACATGCTATTTGCTAAAGAAGATTTAAAAAGAAAAACTCATAGTCAAAAGGTCTAAGTGAGGCTGGGCAGAACTTGGAGCCTGTGAGATTTTCATCATTTCCACCCCTCAGGCTGACAGATCTTGCCAGGTTTGGGGATTTTAAGCAGATTTTTAAAACACTGTATTTCACAGTTTGACTGTGGCAATAAATGTCATGACACAGTTACGTTTGCTGGAAACTCATTCCAATATTTTATACTTTATTAACCATGTGGTAATGACTGTGACCAGTGATTACTTAAATAAAAAAGTTCTTTGTATTTGGAACTTGGTTTATTTTGTGATAGATATGGACTAAAAAAAATTAATTATTCATAATAAATGAATAGTAAGTGTCATATCAGGGCAAAAACTGCTTAAAAAAATATTTAGCAGCTGACATCTTTCCGCTCTTGTGCATTACAGGGGTCATACCGGCCAGCCCTACTTAGAATGAACGATTTGAAAGAGAGCAACAAGAGACACACAGAGGAAAAAACTACAGGAGAGCAAAAATGAAAAATTGAGATGCAGAAAAAGTGTGAGGCAGTCACATGAGTGTTGTGCTGTGAGGGCAGGCGGTTTACAGGGAGAGGCAAGCTGTCCATGAGCCTTACCAATCCACAGGGTGTCATGCCTGTCAAAGACGCCATTCATGTGGAAATCAGCATGAAGTCAAGAAAAAAGGTCCGGATTCGCCTTGACGTGTCTTTCCTGTGGCAAAACTCTAGAGGAGAGAGAGAGAGAGAAACTGAAAGAGAAAGACACAGACGGAGAGACATGAAGAGAATGACACAAAACAGAGAGAGAGACAGAAACTTAAATACAGAGAAGAGAGAGAGAGAGAGAGAGAGAGAGAGAGACAAATAGAGAGACAGAGAAAGAAAGAGAGAGACATACCCTGTTTCCACCCACAGACTGCCAGTGTGGCACTCCGTCTGTGCCCAATCTGGGCTGGAAACTGGCTCCTTCAACTTTAGTCGCAGAACACTGCGACCTTGATGAGGATGATGAGCAACACTGGTCAATCGGACACAGTAAGAGGAGACAATTTCTTTAGGTACTAATTAGTACTGACACTTGACAGCACCTTGTTGTGTTTGTGGGCAGGTTAGTGATGTCATTAGTTACAGGTGACCATCACAGGCCCTCGGTGAAGACATGGTCTCTTCTGAGGGACTAACAGATCCAGGTTCAGCCCCATCAGATAAACGACAACAAACCCCTCCTGAAGTCGTGAAGCAGGATCATTAACAATCTCACAAACGAGCTGAAAAACTTCAGAACATTACACCTGCACAGGAGAGCAGAGCTGAACCTGTGCAGTAATGAGGCGCATTCACACGCGCATGCACACACACACAGACTCTCTGCTTCAGCACAGCATTTCATTTTGGACTTCATTGTTTTGAATGCATCGGTTTCGGATAAGTTCGGGTTTAGACTGAGAAAATGACAAGTCTTCAACATCTCCAGGCAGAAAACACTAATTTCATTTGAAATGCTCCTCAATCTCTGATTTGTTCTACCCTTCATTTTCTCATTTCCCAAATGCGTGAGACGTGAATTAGCAGAAGATCCTTGAATTAATTCCCATGAAGCCCAAATTATTCCTCAAGAGCACTTGTTTAAAGAAATATTAATCACACTCCTCTATTCCATCAGAGGCTTCTGAACTCAGTAACATCACTGAATGTCATGTAAGCATAAAAACCACAGTCAGATAAGGTCAAAATGAATGCATTTAACATGCTTATGATCCATGCGCATGCAAAACAGTTGTATATCATTATGTATATCATATGATCATGATCTGTGTGTGTCACTGGCTGTGAAAGTCAGTCTCAGCCTCCATCTGTTCCTGACACCTCATAAACTTCCACTAGAAGCTCAGAATCAAACGTACTGCAGCTCTGAGAGCTGCTGGTGTGGACCGGCGTCTGTTTGACGTCAGAGTTTGGTGTGTAACTGCAGCCTGACGGTCACAGAAACATTTACATCCGAGACAGACCTACAATCAAAACAAGCGTGAAAACATGCTTTATCAAAGCCAAAATTAAAACAAAAAGCTCTACATCACACTGGCTCATACCGGTTTAACATTCAATAAAGCTTCAGTCAAATCTAACTGACCAATCCTGACCAACGACAAACCCTGGCAGAACCTGCATATCAAAGTGACAAATCTGGATTTACATTCATTTCAAATTTGGCCAGTCCTATTAAAGCTAATCTGTTCCTCACCCTGACAGCCAAGGCAGGATGAAAGGTTTTGGCTGTAATCAAATGTTGTATAACACAGATGGAAAAATGGAGATGTAAAAGATGGAGAAGGATAAGAGGTGTTATGTCTAATGAAAACACACTAAACAAAGTGAATTCAGTCAAAACTGAAGTGGTTTGGCATAAAACAGTCTGTACAGCTTGTGTTCTACTGCAAGCAGCCAAGATCTTGAAAAGCATCACACACATCAGTTAAAAGGTTCCATTCCATGCTGGATTACCAGCTAACAAAGTTAACTGACTTCTTCTGGTTTTTAGCTGATGGTCATTACCTGGTCAACGCTTATATACACAGACAGTAAAAACACAGCACCTGTGATGTTTTCCTGATCTACATCATGACATACAGATGATCAATAACTCATCTGGATTATTTCCCGATGTTTCCAGCCCAGCAGTTTGGCCTAGTTTTCAGCTCAGCTGCACAGCACAGGAGTAACTTTGTTGTTTTATTGTTTCTCAATGTTTTAAATGCTGTCTGGACGTTGGCTGAACTAATGGCTAAAGCAATTATGTTTGCCCACTATCTTCCAGGCTAAGTGCACAATTCATCAGGCCCTGACAAACCTACAAGCTCTTTCTGTTTGATGAAGAACTTTTTAATGTCCATGTAGTGCTGAGCCAGTTAAACCAGCTCTCTGGAACAGTACTGTAAGCTAACGTGCTCTTACAGCCCTTCAGTGAGGGACTTAACACATCTAAAGTCAAATCAATGCTGGTTTTAGACTCAAGAGCACCCGTCAATAAAATCAATATCAGAACTCTAGCTAAGTCCAGAGCTGTGGAGAGCTGCTCTGTAGCATGTGTCTCACACCTGCTCAGGCACCAATGGAGTTGGATAAAAGTTCACAATTTAAGCTCCAGCTGACTTTCAGTTCATGAGCTGACATCTGAACTGAACTGGTTACACCTCACAGATGCTGAAGTGGAGTATGAACTGAAATGACTGGAAGAAAAATACACCGAATTACACTTTAAAGGAATTCACACAAGAGACACATTTCCAACACTAGTCTTGCTACAAAACAAAAATTATTCCATTATTAATATATATATATATATATATATATATATATATATTAATATACCCTTACAATAAAAGCAAATCAACTTCAGAAAATTCAAATCCTGTCACACCATCACGACCCAGAATGTTCATGTGTGGAGACGGACACAGTGATGGCATGGTGATACAAGGTGTTATTATGCTGAGATGTTGTCATGCTGTGATGATGTCATGTTGCTATGGGGTTGTCATGGTGATGTAACAGATGTACTGGTGTTATGAGAGCTTGTGGGTTTATGCGGTGTGTTAGTATTGATTTGAGGGGAATGTTGTTTCTGTAGTGGATTTTTCTCACATCCTAAAGCTGTCCTTCATTTAAATGACATCATGTATGGGAAACAACTGATCTCTCTTCATTTACTCTCAGCACAAAGTCCCTCTGCAAGACTCCTCCAAAGAGATTACCAACTTATATTTCCAAGACCATATTATTTATCTTATTAAGCATATCATTGAAGGATGTGAGCTATGTTATCGTAATGAATGTAGCAGCTCTATATTCTTAATGTCAACAGTTGTCTTACGTCTTTTCGTATAATGCCATTTCAGAAATCAGATGAGCATCTTAACATTTATTAGAAAAAAACATTATGATTAAATTTGGATCAGATTCAATCATTGAAACTGATTAAATGGTGACAAAGAGGTACTAAAGGACTGAAGGGGAAAGTTGTTTTACATGCAAATAATGAGCACTGGCAAATACTTCACAATAAAACCAGGAGCATGTTAATAAAGTAAATGGGGTCAATGCTACATTTATTTTGTGTCATGAGCAATAAAAGAGCAATTTCTGAGCAGTAACACATTTACTCTGGCATCTGATCTTGTCTGAAACACTCCATTCAGATTCTGTCATTTACTACAGACATGTAAAGCTGCGTGTGGTAACGGCATCAAACAGGTTTACAGGACTGAGATGAGCATTGGTTCCACAGCGTCGTAATCTGACAATCATTTTTAAAACTTCATAATACACAATACACACGGCAAACTGCAGCAAAAGTGAAGGAACAGAGAAAAGATCGAGAATAATGAGCAGTGTCCCACAGGGCACAGATCAGCGTTAGAAAGGAAACATACATCTCAGTAACTCTAAGCACTCATTTGCCAGTTAAAGCCGATATCAGACGTAGGATTTGACAGTGTGTCAGCTGTGATGGAGGACAGTAAACAGCTATTCGTTGGTCAGCCTGCGCAGTTGACAGTGTGATTGATGAAGATTTGTCTTCACTGTCATTAGCATAAGAGCTAAAGCAGAGCTCTGAGCTGGACCTCTAACACACTCCAACACTTTGGTTTCCTTCACCTCAAGACTTCTGATTTATCATCTCTGAGTTTGTGTGTCTGTCTTTCTGAAAGTAACCTCACTACAGTCGACTCACTCTAGAGGAAATACTCTGGACTCTTTGTTTAAGGCACTCAGTAAGAAAGTAAACTATATACCCACAGTAAAACTGTAGAATCTGCCTGTGTCATGCTGTTCTGTCATTGTTGTATCATCTATTTCAGATAAACTCAAGCCCAAATGACAAGCAGTACTGGTTACTTTACGTCATACAGATGGTTTCTGTCTGTCTTTCTCACACACACACACACACACGCATGCACGCACAGTCACACACACACACACAGACACACACACACACACACACACAGACACACACACAGTCTCTTTCTCATACACACACACTCTTTTTTTTAACACTCACTCACTCTCACACACACAGTTTTGTGAAGTAGGCTTTAGGACTACAGAATGATGTAAAGTTCAGCAGTGATGTTTCTGTGCTCTGCTGGGCTGTTTATGTCTTGTGAGGAGATAGAGTTTCACATCGCTATAGATATGCAGTTCTCAGCTGCTTAAACACAAACGCTCTCGTCAGCGATTCCCCTGCCCTGTATCGATCTGACATTCACTTTCTTCACTATCACACATTCAGAGAAACATGAGGCACCAGCAAGAGAAACTGATCTCACAAAGATACTTTACTGGCCCATTCAGAAGAATGTGTGTGTGTCAGAGCTTCACTGGTTTCTAACACACGTATCAGGTCTTATTGTGGATTATTCATCAGCACAGATTATTCCAAAGGAAAAGATCCTTCATCTTCAAATTTTTTTAAATCAAAATGTAATAGCGCTTTTGCTGACATCACCTGGCTCCATTCATTCTATTATAAGGTGTGGTTAAGGACAGGACCAATACTACAGACACTAATATATTTAAAAAACCATGAAACTGCTTGAGATAAACTACATGGGTTTATAAGGACATCAGCATTTAGATGGCATTCAGAATGTCAGGGTGAGAGGGTTTTATCATCTAGCATCAGTTCTGCTGAGCTTGGAGCGAGATCTCCTCACCTGGTTGATTTTAAGCAGGTCTGAAGTGGCCTGGTCTCACAAGGTAAAAGCAGGTTTTCATCAGCTCAGTGGAGTGGTGTTTTCCCGCTGGGCCACTCGCAAAAGCCGCTAAAAGAATTTAAATGTCACAAGCTTATTATGTCAACAAAGTTTATCATCAATCGGGTCCATTTTAATGCATCCCTGAGTTTGTAGCTACAAGCTTAAATCTGTGATGCATTATTGATTACAGCATGTCACAGGACAGCTGCCAGAGGGAAGCATGAAACTGCCAACTTTTCCACTGCTGGATGGCCTGCAGAGGAAGGAGAAGGTTTGAGGTGTGGATCACAGGCAGATCAGACCTTTATAATGACAGACGGTCTGATCTCATACTCTTTATACACACACACCACCCAGTGTGTTTTCACCCAGTGGATAAAACAGTCATACAGTGAAGCAAATACAGTACACTGCACGATACTGAAGAAAAATATGTGATAACTTGTAATGCGTGATGTGACAGAATACCATAATGCTTTAAATTTATAAAATAAATTTTAATGATATTAAAATATAAAAAAAATATTTAAAAATTAAAAAATTATATAACCAACATTCTTTCTGCACAAGCAATGAATCATTGAACTTATTATTCAACCTACAACTGACTATAACCTAACCATAACCTAAACTATTGAAATCATTCAGTTATTGCAAACCATTGTGATAAACAGCTGCGATATTTCATTTATTTCAGTATACTGTGCAGCCCTAGTACAGATCCAAACTGTATGTTACTGTCCCTGAGTCAGTTTTGTGTATCTGCCCATTAGTGATGTCGCCTATATCAGAAAACACACAAAGAAAGCAGCTGCAATAAACCAGACAACAACCTCTGAGGGTGCTTTGATGCTAGCTGAATGTTAATTCATTTCTAATTACGCTTTGCAAATGAGCAATCAGGACAGCAAATTAGGGTCAACTGTCAACTTCAGTATTTGACAGACTGCCAGCACTCTGAGGAAACTGCATCTAAGGGCTTCTCAACAGAGTCATAACTGATGACCAAACCTCAAAACAGGCCAAGGACAGGAAACAGATCAATGCTGAGGATGTACACAAGAGAGAGTAGAAGAGATCCTGCACTTAAAGTTTATAGAATCTACAGACTAGCACTGGAAGATTTTGGCCTCATTCCCATTTTAAGACATCTAGTTTTCCGAACCATTACTTGTGAGAGACGTCCACATGCAGTCATCACTTTCACGACTCAGCGAGGAATTTCCTCTTTTTCTGTTAGATTTTTCTTCATCGTATCCTCATCTACAGTATTCACTGAGAACGCATACTGCTCTTTGTTCCGCTGTCCTGCACCTGACATTAAAATCCAGACTAATTTCATTGACAAGTGTGTAATGCAGTTCAATAGGTGTAAGCTAATAATCCGGCACTCTTTATATCTACAGAAAGCATCTAGAACAGCTTTTCAGCAATCACACCCACTGCATCAGCTATTTGAAGGGGCAAGAAGAGCTCAGCCAATCATTTCTAGCCTAATAATAATGATCACATAATAAAACTCTCTTATAAGGTTTACTTTATACTTTATAATATATCCATCTCTGCTATAAGCTATGCTGCGGGTTTTAATCGCTGTAAGTGAGTGTTTTTCAGCCAGAGGTCTGGGGCCCAGTGGGCCTCAACAAACTTCCAAGTGTGCCTTAAAGTGACTTAAAATTATTTAAAATTAGACAAAACACGCATTAAATTAAGATAAAACTAAAAAAAAAAATTATTATATTTGTTTGGTTACGTTCATAACAAATATACATTTTTTAGTTATGCCATGTTCTAGAATATTATAATGAATATATCAAAAAGGCTGAGATTCACTGATCCAAGCTGAACCAGCAGTAAACCAGCTAAATGATGCTCAAGCTGTTCTTGCTAGCATAGTGCCTTACTAGCATGCTAATGTACAGTAATGCTAGCAGTGACAATCTGCACCCTAAAGAGAATATTTATCATTTACCATCTGAAAGCATAGATCTGAGCATAGACAGAAGGCTGCACTTTTGCAAGAGGCATAGACATACATAGAAAATGTATTTTCTTAGAAGAAATGTTAGTGGGTAGAAGTTTTAGCTGAGCGTTATACCGCTGTCCTTATATGTGTGACCTCTGTCAGTCACAGCAAGCTGTTTCCAATATAAAAATCTTATTTTAGACACACAAAAAGATGCACACACCAAAGCATTGCTTTCTAGAGATCAAACAGTATCCCAGCTAACAATGTTTCCATTAAATAACAAAAACAGAAAAACAATACTTTAATGTTCCCAGAACATTTACAATGTCCATTTTTTAGATGTTAGGGATTTTTTTATATATTTGTAACATTTTTAAAATGTTCCACTGACTTTCCACTGAGAACACACACACACGATTTATAAACATTCTACTAATGTTACTGAATGTTTTTGATAATGTTGAGAACTTCAAAAACCAACATTTTCTTCCTTTTTAGCTGGACTACTGAATATTTTATACACAAGTATTAGCTGATACTGTCACTGTACTGCAGTACCTCCACAATCTCATCTGTGAAAGTGGTTGTTATGAAGTGTGCTATCAGACACTGCTCACTCCCTCAATCATGTTACTACATCATCTGTGTCTCAATCCACCCACCTCAGTTCAGTCAGCATAACCTCAGTGATCCAGAACACAAACACTTTAAAGAGAACTAATATTTAGCAAATATTTCAACAGACAGTACATGCCGTTTCATTTAGTAGCTGCTCATGGAATCAGTTAACAAAGACATTAATGAACTAATTTACCTTCTTCAGTCATTCTAACAAACCAACTGCACACACAGGATTGTGGGATATTACAGGAAGTATACATCTATGTTGTCTTCAAACACATCTTAATGTACAGTAGTGTACTTGCTGTAATACAACAAACACAATTATTGATTCCAAACAAATGCTTGCGGTACAATAAACGCACATATTTGACTGTGTGTGCTCCATGCATGTGAGTTTCTCACACACAGACACACACATTTGATTGACTGGGTGGAGCAAAGCAGAAGATCTAGTGTACAGCCTACACAGACAGCACTGTACACCAACATACAGTATGTGTGCCTCCCACACAGAGTCTGTTCTAAAAGACAGACACTAGAATTATGCTGTTTATATCAGCAGTATATTTATATTAGCAATCAGCAGTGCTGTCTATATCGGCATTATATCTGCCACCTGCCATCCTGCTGTCCACATATCAGAGTATCAGAACCAACCATTTCAAAACTGAATGACTGTTTAACCCTGCAGATATAGCACAGTACACATCGAGGAGAACTCCAAGTTTACCATGAAAAGTGAAAAGTGAAGCAATCCCATAATGCACTGAAACACATTACCATTCAATATAATAGGGAAATGCTGATTAGAGAAAGTGTGTGTGAGGACAAATGCCTACGATGTGCCAAGATGGTTTGTTTTGGGTGAATTCTAATGATGATCTGTGTTGTCAGAGTTGTCACAGAATAGTGAATGCTGGACATCAGAAGAGAAAGACTGTAAATGCTTAGAGTTGCTGAAAGTTAACTGTTAACACATCATATAGACAGACTGAAAGCTACAGTACAGTAACAGACTGAAAACTACAAAACTCTGCTTCTGATTTCATGGAATCTTTAACGCATCTGAACAAAAACAAATTCGCACTCAGTGTGAAAGGCAAATGAAAAGCAGAACTGATCTGAATTCTTTATTGGTCTGTGTGACTAATCTGGTAATAATGTTTGTGTGCTGGTGACTGTCATGCTCTTGATACAGATGTTAATTCTCTGGCAGAGTTTATTCAGTGTTTGCCTCAAAACAAACCACCTGTAATTACAGCCTTTATATTGAGCTACAGGAGAGTGTCGACCTGAAGGAATCAGACGTCTCTAAAGTCAGAGCTGATACACATTAGAAACAGGTGGCTGTGAGAAATACTGTGGCAAACATTTTTGCAAAGGAAAAATAATATAATAATATAATGCTGTATTTAAAAATGTCACAATGTAAAAATTTTTTACAGTTGTATAGTGATTTTTTGTTCAAGTTTACACAAAATTAACAAAACAATGTTATGAGGACTTATGATTCTAGGCTGTGTGAGTGTGTGTAAGGATGTAGGAGTGTTATGTCATGTGAGTGTGTGTTAGGTTGTGTGTGAGTGTGTGTTAGGTTGTATGAGTGTGTGTTAGGATGTATGAGTGTTGAGTCGTGTGAGTGTGTGTTAGGATGTATGAGTGTTATGTTGTGTTTTCTCAGTGGAGATGAACAGATCTGATGCAGTGAAAACTGATGTCCTAGATCTTGATTTCTGCTGTGAAGCAAAACCGACGCTTCTGCAGTGACAGCCAATAAGAGCCATAAACATAAACACCCTTAAAACAGGCAAATATAAAAAAAACCTGTCACAATTACAGTGTCATAGATGATCAAATTCAATGCTAAAGACTTCTTTAAACAAAATGAACTTGGCCTTATTTATATATAAATATATAAATGAATAAACATAAGTGTTAAAGGAAACACTGTCCCTAAGTTTATATTGTATTACATATGACAGATGATTCATGTGTACACAGAATGTGACAAACCTGACAAAACTACACTTCACATACGAGTATCTGTGAACACTCATGAGATCATGTGGATCTGGTCTCTGTCAGAAATATATTCAGATAATAGCAGAACATTATTCACTGTTCACAGGTTCTCTTAAAGCCTGAATAAACTCGGGTGTGAGCAGAGTGAATTATGATTGCTCTTTATATCCTTTTATTTCATTTGCCTCATCTCTCGCTGTGCAAGTCTTATTCTCATTTCCCTTCTTCAAATCAAACACATGGAGCTGTAGATAGAGCTGGTGCAGAACGTATTCTTTCACCACACTGACTGAGTTATCTCTACCTCAGTGTGAGGGAAGATCTGCACTGTCCTCCACCGGCCCAACGCTCTTGTCTGCTCTCACTGCCACTGAATCTGCCTGTGGAATTGAGTTTAAGGGACTCAGCTTTCTTCTGTCTCCTACTTTATCATTTTTTTAACATGTTAGAAAAGGCCTTTAAAGGAAACGCTAGATCTTTGTCTTCATTCCTCTTTCATCACACACTATTCCTCCATATCTGGGGCTCAGCGCTCTTATCCTGCCCTTCCAGCTGAGAGGCGAGCTCATGTGTCTGAGGTGGTTTTTCACAGGTTTTGTCTGGGTCAGCGGTTTTAAAAAACAGTCTGGCCTGCAAAGCCACGGGTCACATTCGGATAAACCCACTTCAGAACAATCACTGCATATGGCTTACAAACACAGTAATCTCCTCAACACTGCCAAAATCCTTTCCTACAGCTCCAGAAACACATTTTTCCAGAAACAAGTTTTCCAGAAAACATTTGCAAACACTCAGCTGCACAAGTTTGGTCATGAAACTGATGCTGAGACAACTTTCCTGAATCATTTCTTTCATCATAAGAACAAATCCTCCATCTTTGATCACTGATGGACATTGTCTTGACTCACTGACGACTGATTATCTTTCTAATAAGTCGTAACCTCTGTTGAAGTTCTGACTAGAGACGTGCCTGTGATAGAAATGGTGCTGAAACACACTGAGTGGTGTGATATTCTCTCTCATCGTTTCATTTGTCTGTGTCATTAGGTTTGTCATAAAATGAGCCTGATCTCACAATGACATGAGAATGTTGAGTCACTGCCACCGCTTAACAATGTATCAAACACTCACATCACAATATTACACGTGTGAGCGCTCAGGTGTGTGTCAACTGTGTGAACAACATGTAAATGTTTTATTATTATAAAGTGAAGACTGTGTTCACACAGTAACAGTCATGTGTGATAACTGATCATTTTATCAGTGACTGTGATCAGAATGTTTGTTTGAAACTGATGTTGTGCTCTCATGCAGTGAATAATTCATGAAATCATCTCAGAGTTAATGTATGTCATCTGATGTTTTACATGTTCTCTCTGAAAAGAAGGACAGATACAACATTCAGAGTGTCTGTAAACATTTGTGAAAGAGAAACAAACACTGTTTGTATTCTGTCCTGTATCGTTGTGTCACGTTCATAAACGCCCTAGAAACAATACTTTTGCTGTTCTGTTTTTCTGCAACATTTAGATAAAACTTTTCAAACACAAAGAGCTGACAGAATGACTTACATCAGAAAAAATCAGATAATGCAGTGCATGGCAACGGTTGCTTAGGTCATTGACTCTTAAGGCAGGGCTTAGCAAAGGTTCAGCTGCAGAAATGTGTTCGACATTAGGATGGTTTGCTGTAGCTAAGTTAACATTTTTTTGGGTCAAGAGCAGAAACCGTATATCCACATTAACACACACTGCAGAAACTGTAGAACCGGGCCTGTTCCCATGGCAACACTGTCATAGTTGCAGAGCGCAGGTTGGATTGTGTTTACCACTGACAGGAAGTCACAGAATCTCTTCCCCCTCCCATCACAGCACTGCATCACGCCAGATCCCCTCCATTCAGAGCGGTGTGAACTGACAATGGTAAATCTTTTCTCTCTCATCCACGCAGCAGCTAACAGTGAAAAACACAAAAAACAATGTCAGCAGACGGCCTGCCTCTGGATTTCAAAGGAGCGCTCTCAGTGTTTAGTGGTGTAATTGCCTGGATTCAGCAAACATCTGTGTGTTTGTGTGTGCAGTCCTCTGCTTTTAAACAAAGCCAGACGTAGACCACCGTATACACTGTGGTGTTCCTAACATTCAACTAAAACACAGATATCAGATATCATGACAGATCAGGGATACTTGATCAGCCGTGTGACAGAGGTTACAAAACACAAATCACACACAATCTCCTTAAGATGAATAAATCCCTCCGGCAAGATACAATGTCATCCAATACACACATACATGAATCTTACAACACATTCAAATAAAACTAGCAACTGCAAAACAATGCCCCTGTTAATCACTCTGAAAATGTTCGAGACTGTATAGAAATGTCCAACCACCCTCAACACCCAGCACTGTGCCAGTGACATTTTCTTCAGAATTTAAAAATCTAATTTTATTAACTAAAGGCAATGCTAATTAAAACACCGTTTTGTTTCTCTCTCACCTGTTTTTAGTGGATTTCACACTAGCAGACTGACTCTCACTAATTAAACACTTTATTTGCATTCATTTCCCTCTGGACTCTTGGACCAGTGCAGTTCTGGCTCTGGACTCTGCTCAGGACTCCATCCAAACTTTCCACTCTTGAGTATAAAGTTTAAAGCAAAAAATGCACCACCATCAATTCTCCAGTGACACTGAATTGTGTGTGATCACATCAAGTTTTTATAACTCATTAATGCAGTCCATGATCCAGAAGAACCATCTGCTCTTCTTGTGTTCTCAGCTGGACAGACTCAAAATCAGTCTAATGTGAGATCGGTTGTTATACAGGAAGTTATTCCTCGATGGGAGTACAAACAGTGTAATATTGCCAGGAAGTGACATCATCGTAATGAGCAAATGTCTGTAGTGAGATTATTCGTGGACAATGGGGTTGTCTTGAGTATAAACAACCCCAAACCGGTCAAAGCTTAAATTTTTAGATGATTTCAGTTCAATGAAACAGATACTGAGGTGACTTAGTACTCCACCCCCATCATACTGAGACTACTGTTCACCATCCAGTCAGGAAAATCCATGCAGTCGAAATCATTATTGTATCATTAAAAAAGGTTAGACTACAAAACTGAAGTGGGTTACAAATGCTGTTTCATGATCATGATCGTTTTAGGAGAATGTATCTGGTTGGATTATATAACACTGTCATGTCAGAATGTGGTGATCTGTGACTCACTCACCGTTTCACCGCTGACCTCAATACTTCCTCCTCAATTCCATGAGAAATATTAAAACAGTCTGAGTTACATCAGATCACCACAGACCCAATTACACTGCCAGAAAAGCAGCTGATCTGTTTATCCAGCAGTCAGAAACAATATTCAGCTGTCAGAGAGTATTTGTATATCACACTGGAGAAATGCAGCCACATCCAGTGAGGAACCCAACAGAGATCTGGGATGTTTACATGCGTCAGAATCATCACATTTGTTTTCATATATCTGGAAATCGACAACGGCTGTGAGAAATGTTTCCCACAGAGAAATGTTTCTCACAGAGAAATGTTCTCACAGAGAAATGTTTCTCTCTCAAAAAGTTCCTATAACAAAAGAGCCGTCAGAAAATATTACTCCAGCATGACTACATCAAAACCGTGATTAATGTTCATCTGTTGATTAGCTTACTTTATGGGTGTAATTGTACGGTTTCTTGACACACAGACACACACACACACACAGAGACACACACACACAGAGACACACACTCCTCTATACTATAATAGTGAGTGCCTGGAGCCTGTTGGTTCATGTTCTCTGACAGATGCATTGTGTCTGGAGCTTCACAGAGCAGAGAGAGCTTCTGGAGTTTCTTTGGTTTGTGTGTCACTCACATGGTCAGACCTCTGACTGCGGCATGAAGTCTGGTGCACCTCACAAAAAGAGACAGACATGACACTGTGTCCTAACCAGCAAAAAGTGTCTGTGCTCACCAAAATAATTGTAACAATATAGCCACAGCCAATCAGAAGATATTTTCTATTATTTTCAGTAATATTTTGAGCATAACAAATGGCAGCACATACAGGTGCTCAATAAAATCTCATATTTTATCACTGCTGTTGCAAAGCAAACAAGACAGATTTAATGTAATGAACCTCAAAAATCCAGTGACGAGGTCGGGCTCACCAGTCCGGTAATTTACAAACACATCTTCGCTTCCCTGCGCTTTGATAAAGCCCTGAGAAATTATGACTGAGAGACGTAAGTGAGGGGGAAGATTCTGCTTTCTGTTCCAACATCATTTTAATTAAAGGCATTAATCATGTATCCGATTTATTCCATTAACCTGCTAGTTTAACCCATCTCCTAGCAACAGATTCATTGTGTTTCTCTTAAGCTTCTGCTTAATTTAAGTATGCTGAGACAGAGTCAACATATTCCTGACATGTGAAAACTAATGTAGAATAAAATGCATTTCTGCATCTGCTGCGGTCATGAGTGGCAGTGACGTTGCTCATGACCCCGACACGTGCACACTGCTGCATGTGATGCATATATATATGCATGTATGGATGCAAGAAAGAGAGAGGAACTGCAGAGATGTTGGCTCTTTTATCATTTGAGTTCTCATGGTCTCGTAATAATGTGAAGAAAATAATTATTTCTATGTGGGTGAAAAACATTTTTCTGCTTTTTGTTTTTTAATTATGGTTTTGTGAAAACATTTTCCACCCCTCTAAGAAAGGCAAATGACAGGATGCTGAGCGACACAAATACTGACAGATGGAATGTTTCCTTAAAAACATTTTAGAGTATCAGCGGTTTCTCTGCGTCTGTGTGTCGCAGTTACTGGAGGAACGTTTGTGGCAGTGAGGCCGCAGCAGGAGATTTTAACAGCTCAATTCATTCTGCTTTTCCTCTTATTACACAGAACTATAAGAATCAAAGCACCTCTCAAATGCTCTACCTTCGCTCTGAGGTTGTAAAGTCTTACTTGTTTGATATAATGGAACTCATTTAGTAACGCTGCCAATTCTAGACTTCAGCGAAAACCCTTATTACTGCAAGATGGAGAACAGGGGAGGCGGATGTCACGGTCAAAATACTTGACATATAATTCAAATTCAGTTGTAATTCTAAGCAGATTTTAGCTGAGTTGGACTTAATTAATTTTAAACATGGATTGTCTGAAATAGAGTTGAATTCTGCCTCGTGAAACAGAACCATATGCTGTTTAATTTATTCATATTTTAATATATTCAGTTGACAATTTAGTTTAAATTAACCACCCAACGAGCTGCTTGTTTTGATGATTTCTTTAATTGACAAACAAGAGTAATACAAACCTTGGACATCACATCAAAGTACATCAAAATGGGTAGTTAAATGGGTAACAAGTTTGTTCATTGCTTTAAAACTGTAACGAGAGAAACAGGAAAGAAGTCAATCAGTATTGCATAAAGCATAGAAATAAATGTGACTGGACAATATTACTACAATGTCACATTTATCACTATTTTTAAACACCTCTCTTCACTGGATCATTTTGATGGTCTAATAATGTGCTTTGTGACAGAGTGTCATATTGTGTGACATTCTATTAAGAATAGAAAACTCGGAAGACTAAAACAAGTTAAGTCACTGACCGTCACAGCACAACAACAGCCAATCAGAACACAACCTGATGTTTAATGTACAGTTATGCAGAAAAGGTCAATGAAATTTCCTGATGGGCAGGTCTACGACACATTACAGAAACAGAGGCCAAGCTAGTAAAAAATGAACAAGAATGATACTAAATGCATAAAATATTTTTAAAAGATACGTCTTAAGAGGCCATTTTTAAATGTGAATATTTGTCTTAGCACTCAGAATAAAGATAGCACTTCACATGCTGCACACTAAGCCTGGGAACAGAGAAAGTGTGTATCACTGTAATTGAATTTATTCAGAAAGCACTAAGTTCTGTGTGAGAGCAGACCATGACGGGCAGCACACAGAATCTCATCTGCCATTACATTCCTGTAAACTACAGCAAGTCATTTGACTCCAACAGGAAGTGAAAGGCTTTAACATCATGGTGTGGAAATGCAGTCGAGAGGAGAGAGGCAAGGATAACTGTCGCAGTGTCTGTGCATGGCCGCTCATACGGCTTTAAAGAACGCGTCTGCTGTACTTGGCAGTTTGATGGAGAGCAGGAAGAGTTCTGTGCTTGAGAAGAGAGAAGAAATAGACTCACAGATGGGCTCCAGGGCTACTGTATGGAGACCACATATGAAGCATCACTTTTCAGTGGAAGACGCTCTCTGCTGAAATTAAATTAAAGACGGGGTAAACCCATTTTTCCACAAACATTTAACAATCACAAGTAAAGTGCTCTAGATATATTTATATACATATCTTCTGTGGAAGGCACATGACCATAAAATGTTTGTCCAAATAATTGCATTTAATGTTTTGGCAAATGAGCACAATGAGACGTTGAGATCTTTGAAACACGTAATATTACTGGGGACTTCTTTTCTCAGGAGAAATACCCTTAGACAAGGCTGAGACGTGGGCAAGGTCTCAAATTTGTTCTCTATTTAATCTAATTTCTGTGAGGGAGAAACCACTGAGATAATATAAAGATCTCAGGTGTGACATTTTCCTATTCTGGCAAACCTAAACACAATCTGAGACTGCTGAGATCACAGAACCAGCCTTGAGCCTCAATCTGTTCTCCATTTATTCTCACTGCCGCATGAGAGAATGAATTTGGTCATTAAAGGGATCAATGTGACTTGTGACATTGGGTGGCTGTTGGACACTTGTATGTAAGAACTTAGACAGTGATAAATCTCATGTCTTCTGTGTGTTAATGAATCACACAGCCCTGAGAATTCATGTGTTTCCTGATCAAGCTACAATGCAATTACAGCATCAACAAACATGATGCTTTAGTGCAGCTGTATCTGCTCCCTCTACACCTGCACTCGCTAACAGAATGGACCAGAACCAAAGCTTGCTTTCCTGTCACGCTCAGAGATTTCCTGAGACGATTATAGGACAATTTTCACAGAGATACTGAACAATCTGTTCCAGAGAGATAACAGAGGAGTGATTATGCATTATTGTGTCGTAACAAATCACAGTGTTTCTCAGTAAAGGAAACCTTCTGAATTCAATCATTCAGGCAGGTTGAGATTCTCCTCAATGTGAAACACAAAGAAACACACAGAAACATTCACCCCATAGAATTTACAATACACAATACAATACACAACACAATACACAATCTAATAGCAGTTTATTGTTTTTAAGCAAACAAACAGTGACTGGTTCATCAATGGTGATAATTCAGATTCATCAATCTGTCCTCTCTCTCCTCAAGCTGAGATGTAATGACTCAGTAATTCTTTAATTCTTGCAAAGTTTGCTAGTCTTAGACTGCACACCCATGTATACAAAAACTAACCAGGTCTACTCATCTAAGATCCAATCTAAATGTTTAGGGGAACAACTCAGGGTGAACAATGTTAGTTTTGTTATTTTGAGGGTGGAGCAATGAAGGGAGAGGTGTGTTTGTTTGGGTGTCAGATCTCAATAGTGTTTCTCAGAAATCACTGACTGCACCTATAAATCACAACATTGGTTTGGCACACAGAACCATCTCTACTGTTCCTTCAGACCCGTCTGTTGTGCTCTTCTGCAGCCAAGTGTAAAACTGACCCTGTTCTGATGAGTCGAGTACGGTCCAAAGTACCACCTGCAGGATTTATTGCATATTGTGGACTGGAGGAAAGGGCTCTTGTGACAGTCTTATCTGCACACACCTCTGTGTGTTCTGTGGAGGATTATAGATGAGTCTGAGCCTGCTGGACTGCAAAGAGGACACACACGGGCCGCACTGATAGCCAATGACTGACGATTCACTACAACAATCTGTAAGCATACTCTCTTTTATCAGTTAATGATGGAGGAAGATCCACTTATCTGCACAGCTAAACCTGTTTGCTCACACATATGGAGAGGGATTTAAATAAAGCTCTGACATTGAGCTTTTAAACATCAGTGTGCAGCTGTTTGTGCTACACACATGAGAGATCCTCACACTGCTCTTCATTTTTTTATAAGCATTCACACTTACTATTTATACCTGGCAGCCAAAATCATATAAACCCACACTGAATGAGGGACCTGAGATCAGAACATTCTCTCACTGGACTAGCAAATGCTTAGCAAACACATAAAACACTCTGACAACAAGATAGATCCTAGCAACCGCATAACACCCTGACACACAATCAACTCCTCATCCTCATAATAAAATAATTTACACTCAAATTAATATTGCCAATTTATTAACTTATTTGGTACTTTTAATGTGCATGATAATGTTCAGTACAGGTCATTATCTAGTTAGAGCTACAAAACAACATGACATTATGGTTAATTATCCTAATTTATTAAAAGAGCTAATTAACCCGCACCAAAGTAAACAAAACAGGGACACACTAACTACATCTTCAAACTGTCTTCTTCAAACCCCAGTGAGCTGTCTCACTCTCTACTCACAGTGTCTGTCCTCTACAGGTAACTTGCTAAAGGAAATGTTGTAACAGTAACATCAAGAATTTCAGCTATAAGATGTATGACTATAAATATCACTGAATTCACAAGGACGCATCTGATTCTGCCGCACAACAGAGAGCAAGCAGTCACAACACAACAGATCTAGCTTGATCCCTTTATAGTCAACAAAGCTACCTACACAAGTGTACAAAATGTCCAAAACTGTCACAATGCAGACAGTTCTGTAGTATCTAAAGACATCTGGTATTGCTGTGTTGTTACATTCTGTTTAAAGATCAGCTTCAGTTTAAAAGGATTTTTTATAAATAACATGACGTCTGTCAAATGGATTTAAAACGCTTGAAATTTTGACACAGAATTGCTTTAATCTCAGGGCTGAATCTCTCCAGAAAGAAAACAAAATAAAGGCCGTCAGGCGCATAATAAAACGCCATAGACATTTTGGCAACATTTAAATCCTGATTCCACAGAAGGTTGTATCTATTTAACACAAGAGACGGTGACAGACAGATTTAATGGCTGCTTTAGTTAAGAACAGTGGATGCTGGCGAGTTACACGGCTGTCCTGCCAAACTCTGAGACAGTCAGACAGCCTCAGTTATGGGGCGCCGAGTCTTGCTTACTACAACCTTCATCATCTGTCCCACTGTACAGTTTATTGTGAGCAGAACTGAACACTTCCACCAGAAGACACCATCTGACCAACAGCAACAACAGATTGTGTTGTTTTACTCTTCTGAAAGACCTGCTATAACAATAACAACCCAGTTAAAAAAGTGCAGCAGAAAACACAGAAAACTTGTAATTTTTACAATCCAAGATTTTATCATCTAAATATCATCCAACAGTAACGCAGAAAGCAGAGCTGTATCTACAGTATTATTCATGTTTCAAACACAGAGTGTGTGCATATGCATAAACGAGTACATACCTGTATATGACAAACAGATCTCTAAAGATGTAGATTATAAATGTACATATACAGTAATGTACAAAAGTTTCAGCCAAAAAAACTTGACAAAAAAGTTTATTTATAATTTAAGGTGTCATTTAAAACAGTAACCTCTGATAAGAAGAGAAACACTGCTAGAGTCCATTCACTCTGAATATTACATTTACATTTATGCATTTGGCAGACGCTTTTATCCAAAGCGACTTACAGTGCATTGAAGTTGTACATTTTCTTAGTACATGTACACCCTGGGAATCAAACCCACGACCTCTTACGCAATGCTCTACCACTGAGCTACAGGAGAACTACTGTTATTAGACCCTCTCTGATGCTTCATCAGCACACGTCCATTCATCAGACAGACAGACATACAGAGAGAGACAGAAAGAGTCCATCACTTCTCTTCTGATTAAATATGTACTGCAGTGAAAGTGCTGCATGCAGACAGTTCCACTGCTGTACAGCAACACACTGAACCTGTAAATAAAGCAGCTGCTGTCCTCTTTACACAAACCTGCACAAACAGTTAAACAATAACCAGCCTTTGCCATAAATCTGATTCTATTCTTTAATGTGTGACCTGTTGAGACCATTTGTGAACAAAGCTGTTACATATTTGTAATTTCTCAGATGCTTCCGTTCCCATTTAATTTCTTAAATTTAATTTCCATTTAATATTTTAAAGGAATTTTAGGAGAAACAACACTGACACTTAGAAAGTCTCCTGAGCAACAAAAGAGCAACTACTGAGAAAAACAAAATATTCTGAAAAAAGTAAAAGAGCAGCCAAACCTTGGAGATCAGCTCAGAACAACAGATTTCCTCGGGGTTCAACACACACGACTACAACACAGTAATCAGAGCTAATTTACCTGAGCAAGCATCGGCTCTGAGCTGCAGTTTCAACATCACACACAGATACTCACTTGATGTTTGTTTGGAAAATGAATCTGCTATGGCTTGTCACCTTTTGATGGAGGTGACACATCCCATGAGCGTCACGCACACGTGTGGTTGTGACTCCAGCCTGAAGCTGCTGGTGCATGCTGGGTAAACAGTATGTCACGGGATAGCCTCTGCAGACAGACACACACACACAGAGTCACACACACATGCGCGTGCACACACACACAGGTGTAATTATCAAAGCTTTCTGATGGTTTAGCAGAGCGACACAGCAGGCCGTTAGATACAAACATCAGAGAAGAAAGAAAGAAAGCTCTCTGCCTGCAGCACATTCTGTTTCATTATTCTTCTGCTTTCATTATTTATTTGTAGGATGTAAGAAAAAAATACAGCACTACAGAGCTGCCTGCAGGTATTTATTCATTACATTCCAGAGTTTTATTTTCAGCAATTGACAGATGTCCAAAAATATCTCTTTCACCCCGGCAGCAATGAGATTAAACTGAGATCAGATGGAGACTTTTGCCTCATCTGAGTCTCATGATTCTCAGACCTTTCTCCTGATAAAAAGACCCCAGTAATCTTGCATGTGTCCACTGGGGCTTTAAAACGATGTCTCAGAGTGTGCTGAAATTTGGCAAAACTCCATTATTAATAGATTTAAACTATTAGCAAATAAACATAAATGATTGTCTCCATCAGGACAGAAATGTCCTTTTGCTCATCAGAGGTTTCACTCAAAGAGCAGAACATAAATAGTACAATATTTTCAATGTGTGTTTTTAAGAATTTTAGGAGACACTTCCAAAACATTGTTGATCTTTGGGCCTAAATAAAGTGTGAAGTCCATTAAACCTCCTAAGCTAATAATAGAGCAATCTCACTGTCAACATCTGAGTTAACACAGGCAAGCAAAGACAGCAGCCATCTTGGACTCTTGTGTAGGTGCCTTAGTTCTGTCACCATTTCCCCTCCAGAAAGGAAGTAACGGCAGACGCCCACTGTCATCAAACAGTCTGACCAATACAGTGAGTCAACACACGGGCCAGTGTGTGCTGCTCCAGCTCTGGAGACACTGAAACTAGCATCAAAGCCAGTGGTCAGAACTATCCAATAGGATTCTAGGAAAACTGCCCATGGGAATAGATGCCAAACCCTGCTGAGGACAGTGGGAAAACTGACAGATCTGAGGGCTCCCATCACTAGAGTGTGTGAGGTGTGTCCTTCACCTTCATCTATACACTCATACCCCACACTGTTCTCTGCCAGGACAGTAAGTCTGAGCTGTATTTCCTGTGGCTTATGATTACAGCTGCACCATAAAGCATTGGGCAGTAAACATATTTATCATTATTCACACGTTTTGGAAACGATTAAAAAACATCTGCTCCACATTGTTTAAATCCAAACAGAAAAAGGTTTTTCTTCTTTTAGCTGAACCAGCATCAGTAAAACACCATCACACATTTCTTGCCCACTTCTATGTTTTGGATTAAGTCATTTTTAGGGACTAGACAATTACCGTACACAAATACAAGTTTAATCCATGTGTTGTTTAATAATTCCCAGGGGATCTGCTTAATCCGATTGCACCGTCAGCTTGGCAGAGTTAGTAACAGTAACTAAGGGGAACTGTAACTTAAGTGCTTTTTCTGCACTATTAAGTGCTTGCACACTTCTGTGAGTCTTCAAACTATTTAAAACAATGTAAAGGAAAGTGTCATTATACTGAAGACAGGGTGATGTTCAGAGTTGTGATACAGCTGAAATTTAACTATGAAGGGTAACACTGCACACCTTTAATGCACATACTCACACTTTTATATATGAAGTGTCACTCATCAGTTAACATGACAATCCTCTGATTGACAGATAGTGTTTTTATAACAAAAGATTACCATCCGTTTTCCTTCCAACATTTCTGATTATGTTCAGATAAATTTCACATCAGAAAGTCCCCCAGCCAAAGATATCAAACTCATAAGAACATTCTGAAAATATTGATCAAATCACATAGAAACTAACCTGAGAATCAGATATGTTAATATGAATATTATCTGTCATCTTTACCTCCTGTGTGACACATGGAAATCCACCATATGGAAGATGAGTTTTCATATTAACACTGTAGAACTGAAGCATGAAATCAGGGTGGAAATGGGCTTGGGCAAATCAGTCCTAAAAATCTCCCATAACTTTCAAAAAGAGCCATAAATCTAAAAAGCTTTCTATCTGTTTGTTGTGCTGGGACACATTTTTGTTGAGCGGGTTGAAAATGCACCATTCAGGTATTTAAAGTGCACTGCTGCAATTCTTTCTGCATTTCCAGACACAGAATGCTGGATGAGTCTGTGCACTGTGATGAACAGAACTGGGCCTGTTTATGAGCTACACTGTCCTACTTAAAGAGGAAAGAGAGAAAGAGAATGTATGTTATTCACACACAGCTCTCTCATTAACACTAATGCTAACCTGACTTAACACCTTCAGAGAGACACCCTGTAAACCCTCATTAACATTTCTTCATGTGTTTGTGCTGTGCACACACAAAGGTCTGCAGGTCGTGTTCACCGCCTCACAACAGCGTTACATTGACCACAAACACAATCAAGCAAACATCTCAAGAGTCAGTGCAGCACCTGAGAAATACAAGACGTGTTCACTGCACTCACTGCTGTGTTGACAAGCCTGTTTATTGTCTCTGCTCACTCTCAACACAGACCATTAAATTAATATAAATATATTGTATATTAATATTACAACACAAACAGGTCAATCAGGTATTAATAACTGATAAATGTGTGACGTTTGATGACGCGTTACCGTCGTCAGAGCTGCAGGTGTGACGGAGAACATAGAGTCAATCAGGCATTAATAACTGATAAATGTTTCATGAAAACTGATAAATGATTCCCATTTATAGACATTGAATGTGAGATTGTGAAACGGAACAACCCAGCAGATACTGAGCTGATTATACATGAGGTTTTGTCCTTCAGTTTAATGGGAGTAAGAACTACATGAACTACAACAGTTCACCCCAAAACATGAATATTCTGTCTTTATTTCTCACTCTCCTGATGTTACAGTCTTAAATACTGTTTTTTGTCAGGCACAAAAATAGCTGTAGTTATATTTAGTATATATATAATATATATATATAAGCATTAAAAACAGTTGGTTGACAAGCTTTATTTCAAGTACTGACCCAACCATTAGGTTCATTATATCTCTCTTATAGCTCTTATAGGTCATTATAGCTCGTCTATAATGTCTTGTATTTTGTACAGCTCAGCTAAGCTTTCTCCATTTCTGTTCTGTAGCAAAATAACAGCACACGGGTCTGGAATGACTTGTGAGTAAAAATGACTGAATTCTTTATGCTTAAAATCAGATGCAATCTCTCCAGCCGTGATTTTCACTAATTAAAGTTCTCATCGTTTACTGCCTGTTTTGTTTAACTGTTTCTGAGACTTAAAACGCCCTCATATGCTTTGCTTTCGCATCAGCAACAAACAAATATGGGTTGTCATAACAACACAAGGCCTGTTCCTCACGCTGAACATCCTTAATTAAATTCTTTAACAATGTAAAATGTTTTTTTGGTGTTTCGCATCTTCGGACCATTCTCAGATTTCATTGAATCTTTCCAATTTAATATTTTGATCATGTTTTGCGCTAGTGAACTCCTCTATTCTTTATTACTTGTAATTTGCCAAACTCATTGTAATTCTCATTTTTGTATCAAGTTATCAATTTTCCACACGTTTTGAAAGGATTTTTGAGACAGTTAATCCTAATTAGACTGGAATTGGTTTTCACTGTTTGTCAAGCAATAAGAATGTCAATATTTCCACCTCACTTACTATTTTTTGTTTCAAAACTGTTTTGTAATTTCCAGGTTAATCCAATCCATCATACAATATCTGACCAGATTGCTTTTTAAAAAAGAGGCTTTGGTGGCAGTCATTACAAGACAAATGTCTTATATCATTTTATTAAATTAGAGTGACACAAGCAGTCCTTGTGTTGCAGTGATTTGTTATATTTAGTTGTGGGTAAGAGATGATCTTGGCTCGACACAAAACCAATGTAAACAGCTACATTCATTAATTTGGGATTAAAACTGGATTAAGTAGCTCTTTCGTAAAGTTATATAGTTCATTAGCAACTGTGGGCTATTTATGATCGCCAAGCAATGAATTGTGACAGTAGAATGTGCAGTCACGGGTGACTTTGTCTGCATGTTACAGCTTCAAAGGCAAATCAAAATATACGTCTGTGTCAGAACTATTGACTTAATGAAAAAGATAAAATCCTTTACACTAATAATGATGATAGCAACAGTTATAATGATGTTAGTCTTAGCAAACGGATATTTATTTACTTTGGGTGGTTAATGAGTAAAAATGGTCATTGTGGTTCAGTTCAGATCTGATGCAGGGCGGCTTTCAGCTGATTGGTTATCCAGCAGAGCAGTGTTCCTCACACCCTGTTATTTCTGCGACATCCCACAACCTCCTGCAGACTTCCCAGCATGCTCTGCTCCTGATGCTATTATTTTTTAGCTCTGCTGGGATCTCAGGGCTGTAGTTATTGTCTTCCTTTTGGTCTAATCGGTGAACTGACAGGAAACTAAAACAGGAACCAAAAAGAACAGCTTGCACAGTTAGTAGAGAGTACAGAGGTAGAGATGCCTTCTGTGTGTGTTTGTGAAGGGTTTGTTTGAGAAATAATGCTGGGTGATGCTCACTGCTCAGCAGTTATCCTGCTCTCCCTGTGTTCGGCTGAGAAATGGTGCATTAGAAGAATTTGTAATCGATGACTTACTGAAATCATAAACAGGCATTGCAGCACTTGAGCATGCTGAGGATTGGGTCTTGTTTACTTGCATTGCATGCAGTGAGCTTTGCTCTATTGATTATTAGAGACTGAAGAGGGAAAGAAGAAAGAAAATTCCCAGAGAGAATAACAGAGCGCTGCTCCTCTTCTGCTTTCATCTGGAAGTCCTGCTCAAGTGCTGTTTGTCAAACGCTGGCTCATTCTTCAGAAATAATTCTGCAGAAATAAAAATTCTGTTGCTCACCCTCATATTGTTCCAAACGTCTGACTGTTTAGTAACACTGGTAACAAGTTTAAATAATGAGCATTGATTTAAATGAATAGGAAACTGCATGTGGGTGTTAAATGACATAATGGCCATTAAATAATCACAAGATTTTCCTTTAACTTATAATTAGAACTGTTCCTCTGTATTATACTTAGTGAGGCACAACATGAAGATGTTTATTTTGCAGCCTGGAGTTCTCTCAGTCAGCTCTGGATAATCATGAGAAACTCATTGGGTGGCTCTGCCTCTGTTGTCATCTTTCAGTTCACACTTCAATAGTTCTGGATATTAGGCTTTCAGTTTAGGAAGGGCAGCACAGCCGCATCTTTGTGTGGAGGCTGGTTGAAAGGTCAAAGCATTCCAGATCCTTAAATTCAGGAGATGAGATGAAATTCACAGATTAATTTAAATGTGGTGACCTGCATGTATCAGATGAACGGACCGAACGGACCCTCATTTCAAACTGTTTCTGTAGATTTTGTCTCTCAGCTCATACTTGCGGGCAGTTAGTCTTCTGCTCAAGGTGACAGTGGTAATAAAGAATCAGTTTTGATGTCAGTTACTCTTACATCTCTCAGATGAATCTAGAAACCTCTGGATTAGTGCCAGTGTCCATAAGCACACGGTACTCTGGGACAAAGGTTTAATTTCACCTCTAGAAGAGACAGAAGCTTTCAGTCAGTGATGTGTGTGTTTCACCTCTGAAAAGACTTTCTTTAATCCAATTTAAATTTAAAGCATAAATGTTTTTTACCATTGTGGAAATGCATTTATTCAGATTTTATTTTGTGAAACATCTTTAAAAGATCCACAATTCAAAGCCATGAAGCTGAACATCAGCAGACAGAGGAGCAGAAGTATTCTAAAGTAAATGTAACCAGATTAATCACTTACCTGTTCTACTCACTGTTTGCATGTGTCTAATCACAGTTCCCAGATCAGTGGTTCAGGGGGTAATTAGTGCTGTCAGTGGGAATACAGAAGACCACAGCAGCAGCATCCCTCCTCATGACCTCTCTCTTCTCTTACTGCCCAGTTACATCCTACAGTGTGAAAGAGCACCATTCAGCCAGAGTATTCCAGCCACATTACAGCAGTCATATCACAGGGAATCACATTTCCCTTGATCTTTAGAAAGGAAAGATTCTGTTAGTATCAGAACTCAAAACTTCCCAGTCTAGAAAGTTTTTTGAAATAAAGACACAACCGAGTAGTAATAAAGAGCAAGAGGGAGAGATATTAGATGCTGCTCTTGTTCTCTAAGTTACTCTGAAAGTAAGATGTCGGGGAATTTCACCAAACGTGCTGTTCCTCCCTGTGTGGACGTCTGAATGTAGGACAGGCGTGCATGGCTGGAGTTTATTTTTAACAGTGTTTGCCACATATTGCTGCAGATTGTACAAGATGAAAGAAGCGTAGCAGAGATAACCTAACTTATAACAAAAGGAATTTTCTTTGAATTCTTAACAGTAAAATCCCTAAAGCGGCGTGTTTTATTCTGGAGGTCTAAAGGAGGGTGGAATATAATCATATTAAATTATGACTGTTTTTGGTGCTAAGAACTTTACTAACATTATAAGTGGACCTCTGGGAAAACAGTGAAAAGACAATAAAAGGTGTGATGTGACACTTTAAAGGGATATTAACAAGCATATTAAGTGCTTTGAAATGGAAGTCATTTTTCTTTAACTGCGTGAATGTTCTCATTTTTCAGGGCCATTGATTTTTAAAGCCCCTGGAATTCTCTAAATCTTCCCAAATTCAGCCCTCAGAGATTCATCAGTTTTCCCTGTATAAACATATTTCGACACTTTCACACAACACTGAATACAGTGTGCTACGATGCTTTCAGAATGTGACTGCGTGAACAGTGTCTGGTCAGATGGCAGATGAGCAGTCTGCTCTTCAGAGATGGTGTGAAGGTACGCTGTGTTTGTTTGAAGGTCATTGGTATTGTGAGAGTAAAACTCACTGCCCGCCGGGTCTCTGTCTGACTTCAGACCTAAAGGTCAACTCTGTTTACACAGAACACAGTACGCTCACAGGAAACTGCAGTAATGCTAACATGCTGACGGCACTTCAGCCAGTAAGATATGTTAGTTTTTGTTGTTGAGGTTAAATAAGCATATTTCCTTTCACTTTTTAGGGTCTGTTTGGCCTCTGAGGCAAAATATGACTGAAATTACATTGTATCCATGCATTCAATGGTGGAATTATAGCTTTTATTTAATGTAAACCAACATGATTAATTGGTGAATTTTTATTTAGGGGCTGAAAATCTTTTTAATGAAATGGGTGTGTTAGTGGACACTTTATAAGTTCAAACTTTATACAAAGGACATAATTATAAGCAGGACAGTCCCACTGGGGCAGTGTGGGGTTTAAGTGTACTCACTCAAGGACACAACAGCACGGGCTTCATTCAGCACGGGCAACAGCACGGGCTTCAGCATGAGTGCGTTAATAACCTTTCTATTATTAACACATTTTTTCACTAGTTCATAGTGTAGCTAACCATTTTTTCTAAAACAAAGCTTAACTGTAGTTTAACTGCTGTAAATAATGAGCAGCATATAGTTCCTTCCCAGCACAGATTCAAACCAATGACCTTCAGCCCACCAGCCCAGATTCTTAAACTCCACCCTCTCAGCAGGTTAATCAGCCAATCGCAGGAGGAGCTGAGAACTGCTGAGCGGGGAGAAAACTGTTCTGTTTACCGCACTGGAAGCTGATCTCCTCTAATGTGTCGTGAAGCAGAGCGAATTCACTTTATAGCTTCTGTGAGTGTGAATGTTGTTTGGAATTCATCACAGGACATGATTCCATTAACACCTGCTGTCAGAAAATATGAATGATACAAACTCTGAAACTCAGACCTCGTGTGCCTCGCTCTGCACTCATCTTTCTCTTGTGCTGAAATGAAGCTGACGTTTGAGAGAAAGGTGTTATAAATTATTCAGGGCTGATTCTAGTGTCTGTTCATTTGTGTCTCTAACACAGAGTTTGCTCTGTTTTCATATTACAGCAAATCTCAAAATGGCTGCTGAGAGAGAGAGAGAGAGAAGAGAGAGAGAGCGCGAGCATGTCTCTGCTAATGTTCCTCTCTCTGATTTCTGTCTTGCTGTGTCCTGCATGTGTCCTGATGCTAAAATCAAATTGATGGTGATGTGGGAAGGAGGATAAACAAGAATTGTGATTATAATATGTAAATGTAGGACAGTAGGACGTTATGACCTCAGGGATGGACAGGTTTTGTCTGTGAGCTCCACTGGTTAGGAGAAGCTACTGTTGTATGTTGAGCTAAAGCACACTGACAGAGATCAGAACCTGATCTGTAGACAGTCTATAGCAGGTAGCGTGTTAGATTAGGATTAGTGCATCTTAAATCAGAGCACATTAAAAACAGTTTAAGTTTTATAATATTTATTGCTCTTTATTGCAGCAGCACAGTTATGTTTTAATATCTTTATATGGAGAAAAACAGTTGTGTGCACATTCTGGTGCTAATAGCAATAGATTCTTTTTAGATCATAGTCATGCACCATTCAGAGCGCAGATCACATGACCTCATTGTTACTACTTTTGGCTCCAACAGGATATAAAATCTCCCACAGTGCCTTTAGAGATGAAGTGTCATAGCCCTCAGTCTTCACGGCTCAGGTTCTTGTCACTGTTTTGACTGTTTCTCACCCCTCTGTTGTTGTTTTTTTTTCCTGCATCCAACATGATGTTTTTAAGAGTGACGGTGAATAGTTAATGCAGGTGCTCTTTAACATTTCATCGCTGCTGCAGCAGGTTTCTGCATGCTCCTCCCTGCAGCATCAGCCATGCATAATGGATCCGTCCAGCTGCCGAGCGGAGCATGTGCAGATGTTTAAGTCGTCCTGGAGGATGTCTTGTCTGCTTTGAGAGCATATTTCTTCCAGAGAGGACGGCTGCTCTCCAAACCTCCAGTGTTAGCCTGTTTGTCCCATGAACTCAACAGCAGAGGGAGTTATTAATGAGACAGGAAGAGAAAATCAAATTGAGCCTTCTGCTGTGTGTGTGTTAGTAGTAGTTCTGGCCTGGGTGATACAGCTAAACAAATATAACTCTGTTTCACTTTTGATGATACTCATTATGTGTGACAATATTAATGTAATTGCTCTGAAATAGCTGCTGTTATTTGTTTTAGTTTGAAAGTACAGTAAGTGATTTCTGAGAAACGCTGTTGAAAATTGCACCTAAGCAAACAATTTTGTGAGTTTTTGCTAGATGTCTGTTTTGTATGTGTGTTAAAAACTTTTACACAGTTTTGGCTGCAAATATATTGTGAATATATTTCACTCTGCTCCTTCTCTGACTGTCTCATTTTTGTCTCTTGCTGAAATGGTCTAAAACCTGAAAGACAGACACACACAAGAACACACACAGTCCCTCAGCAGAGTCCAGTGTAGTGAAAGTCCTTCTGTAGTTTTGGCCCTGCAGGTTTGTACTGGTGTTATTTCTCAAACTGTCAGTGAGCGACAGTGAAGTACATGTTTTTCAGAGCAGGTAGAAAATGCCAATTCAAGCCAGATGGCTGAGTCTGAGCAAAATGTAGAGTTTAATTCAGTATGGATTTTGTTCAAATGATGAATTGGAGTTAGAATTGGCCACACCCCCCACAGGACGTGGCATTTGCAGTGACAGGAAGAATTTACTGATTTACAATGAGAAGAAATGCAACAGACACGCTTTATTTTCTCTGAGGCAAATTATGTTTAGTTATTTCCTGATATATAGAACTTCTGGACTTGTGTGTGTAACCATTTTCATGCCTAAAATCTCAGGAAGAAAGCATGTAATGTCATATAACATTACAAATGAATGAATTTGATGCATAATTCCTGTGGCAAAAACTGCTGGTGCAAGCTGGTTTTCTGTGGAAAATTATTTATAAATAAGAGTGATGCAGTTCTCACAGTAGTGTAGTGTAGAAACTGAGGCATATGTGCCTGTAAAGGAGTCCGTGTAGTGTCCAGATTTTTGTGGTTGGTCATATGTTAATAAGTGTGTGGTTGTGATGTCATAGAATATTTCTGATGTTTTTTAAAGTTTTCTTGTATTAATTGTTCTTAGTGGACTGTGGAGACATTTAAAGTTGTTCTATTCCATGAATTCAAGAGTAATTGTGTTTAACATGACATGACCCATTTAAAGAAAGTTTGCTCATTTGCTTTTGTTCTGAAGGTTATCATCTTTACTATTTTTCTGTAGTAAGCTTGTGCAAAATAAATGGATGGGAGAAAACAGAGAGAAATGAAGAATAAATATATAATGCAGATGTGAAGTGTCGCCAGTGGTGCCTTCTGGTGCCTTCTGGTGCCTGTTTAGCATACAGCAGATTATCCTCAGATGATAGAGCCTGCAGACAGTATGATCATACACACAGAGTGTACGACCACTCTATCTGAGAGATACAGAGATACAGACAAATACAGAATATTTTTATCTTGACAATATTCATCTTGTTAAACTGTGTGTGTCATGTTTGTCCTTTACTTTTACTGTGTGTGTGTGTGTGTGTGTGTCATAGGACAAATGGCAAATGTTAGTGGTTTGCAGTATCACGTTGGGGGGTTGTTAAGGTTATAAACCTTCTCTGTTTTGCTCATGAATATTAATTGGGTGGTGTGATGTTCAGCCAATAGTCCTATTTGATCTGCTGAAAGTCAGATATTGGTAAGTAGCTGCTAACCATAAGATTGTTGTTTACAGATTGCTACTATTTCTGTTTGTATGAGAGAAAGAGTTTATAGGTTTGTCCTATTTTTAAAGCTAAGATTCAGTTTAAAGTTGTTAGATTTGCCGTCACATTTATTAAAATGCACACACACACACACACACACACATACACATATCATGACTTCAGAACAGGTAATCCTCTGGAGATTACACACATAATCTGGAAAAAATTACAAAAGCATCTTTGGGGAATTAAGCGAGTGTGTGGGGTAATCCACAGCAGAAAATGCTCTTTATAGGACTGACACTGTGGCTGATCCAGTCGAGTTAAATGTGTTTATCTTTCCAAACAAGATCTTTGACACTCGTCCAAGAACAGAGTATGCGAGAAAGATTCTTTAAAATTGTTCATAAGCTGCCAAACAACAGAATGAAAGCAAACACGCACACGCCAATGAGCGAGAACAGCTTTGTGTTGCAGCTGTGCAGTCAGTCTGCAGCGTGTTGACGTGCTATGGGACTGTCGCAGGGCTGTAAAATGAAACACTGCAGAGAGAGAGAGAGTGGGGGGGTGTAGTCTTATAAAAACAGGTCACACCAATGTTCTCTGTAATAGTGGTTCCTGCTGATTTTCTATTGGTCAGATCCTTCCATCACCTGAGCAGAAAACGCCTATGAAGTGACCCGTCCATAATTCACTTTTTCAGAACACTTCATTTCTCTATTATAGCTGTAATTATTCTGCTTCCGGCAAGTCAGTGTCACACAAGGAAAGCGACTAAAGTGTGTGGAGCTTCTGTATGTCTGAAAACAGTCATTATTTTATCAGTTCAGTCTGGTGCTGCTGTGACCTTACACCCTCTGTACTGTCACAGCTGAGTCAGAGATGAACACGATTCAGCTCCATACACAGACAGAGTTCTGATCCAAGCAACATCCCGTTTATTCCTGTAATATTTATGAATCTGCCTATGACACAGGTCTGATTGTGATTAATGTGAGATGTGGAAATTAGTGCACAAGCACAGTTTGGAAAAAACAGTGGATCACTGATATAACCAGCAGCTGAGTTAACATCTGGTCACCTGCTTTTAATCTCAATCGGACCTTCCTGGAAAAATAAATAAAAAAATAAGTAAATTCAGGTTCATTCATCACTTCTGTTATACTAGTTAGACTGACTATCTGCTCATCCATCAAAAATACATACATACATAACTGGTAGTGTATATGCTAATTTACTTTAAGAGAGGCTAGTAATAGCAAGCTAGCTTTGAAAGCATAAGATCCCACCTACAAATACATGAAATGAATACACAGTTTAACAGGCTAGCAAGACATCCTATCAGACCGA
This sequence comes from Chromobotia macracanthus, assembly GCA_036877525.1. Taxonomy (NCBI): domain Eukaryota; kingdom Metazoa; phylum Chordata; class Actinopteri; order Cypriniformes; family Botiidae; genus Chromobotia; species Chromobotia macracanthus. Next base: position 5,200,080 of record JAZGTH010000080.1, on the reverse strand, counting down.
ATGCAATGACTGGAAATCACTTTACTTAGTGATTGCTATCAGGATGTGAAGAGACTTTCAACAGCATAACAAAAATGTTTCTGGAAAAAATCACCTACCCTGCCTTTAAATCTTACCAAAAAGTAACTTCAAAGACACCGTTTTGTACAGTACCCCATTTATGTACTTTTGTAAAGATTCATTCTTCTCCAGTTCTCTGTCTCAAAACTTGGCAGTGTGATGCTACAAGTTTTACAGCATTTGTTTTTTAGTAAATCCCTTGTTATGTTTCAAATTCACATTTGTAATTCACTGTGCATGAGTGTCTGCTGAGTGACTACACGTTAATATTAATGTCTCGTTTTGTCCACATTGGTGCTTTTGTCCAGTAAAATGTGCTTTACAACAAGCATCCTTCACTGCGTTCCTCTGTTGAGAAAGTTGTCGGGTGTGGTTTTGAGTTTGTTTTAATAATGTCTTCAGTCAAGACATTGAGATAGTCCACCAAATTCTGTTGATGTGAAAATAACAACCTTCACCTTGTACAGATTGACGTATGTGCGAGTAACAGACGTTCATTGAATGACACCCAGAATCACTGACAGGTTATTAGTATTAATGTTCCCTGTAAAATAAAATATTCGTATGAGTCGCGTAGCTGCAAACGGCCATGAATATTAAAATCCTGATGTCGTGTTGGATAGAGTAAAACAGAGAGAAGTGTTACAGGCGTGATACAGCCAGACACTGAAGACAGGCATGTACAAGCTCTAATGCGTCTGTCGTGAGTGGAATGAGTGTTTCTGTGTCAGGTGACACTCAATGAATTCTGGGTTATGTGCATGTAAGTTCACATTTGATGTCAATGAAGCAGTTATAAAAGTTTTCTGATTACTATTTCAGCTCATTTTATAAAGCCAGTTAAAAACACTGACACATCAGCAGGCCTGTAGCCTGTTAGAGCCATAAACAGCACTGGAAGGTTTGATAATATGTGATAATCTGTGTATTAATAATATGATATCATGTTTATTTGCAAACTTGTGGAAGTGTAAAGCGGTTCTTGCGTTTGAATGTTTTGTTTTGCATCATGATCAAGTAAACTGTTACACTGCAGGTTTATGGTTTACATGTCATATTGTTTGTGTACAACCCTGTAGAAATGGTGTGTGTGTGTGTGTGCATGCCCATGTGCTGAGTGGGAAAATCATGGTTGTAGTTCTGTGCTTTAATGTCAGCAGATCTGACTGCAGGGTGGGCAGGGCTTCTCAGGACCACATGAGCTCAGAATGAAATACTGCTACTCATGATATCTGCAGTGTGTTCTGTATACTGCACAGTGTGCAGAAAACACCTACATGACCTACAACATTCTGTAAAATGAGCAGAATACAATACTGTGCTGTGACTTGACTCCAGTGAACGGTTACAGTTTATAACATGTCTGTCTTAACTCATTTTGTGAGGTGATTGAGGAACACAAATGTGTACACACTTAAACATGCATGGTGATGCATGCAGGTCATGTGACCTCATTGTAACTAATGCTTATCATTTTAATGAAGACTATTCTGTTTGGACTCGTATTTAACACACAGTTAGTGTAGTGAGGTAGTTTTCTCTTTATGGTTCTGATTATGGTCAGAACATCATACAGAGCAGTTTTGTGATTGTGTTTGAAATGATCTACCTCTACACTTACTGTTTCTTCTGCTAATAACCTTTCAAAAGATCTTCTACAAATGTAATTTTTTCCTTTGGTTCTCTGACTGACTTGGATTTTAATAATAAACATGAACGGTTCTTCTTAAAGATTTTGTCCTAACTGGGACAGTCCCAGTCCTGAAACTAACTGGACTCACTTATCTATAGACCAGTCATCTAATATATTTCTGGTGTTTTGAAATGAAGTTTGGTGTTTGTCTCATGCCCTGAGATTACTTGTGCACTTTGTAGTAAAACAGATGGTTTGAAATCTGTGTGAACTTGTGATACTCCATTTAAGGGAAAATTCATCCAAACATGAATATTTCCATCCATCATTTCCTCACCCTCATATTAGTCCAAACCTGTATGACGTCTTTGCTTTTGAGGAACACAAAGATGTTGTTTTTAAATATGTTGGTAAACAAACAACAGTGGCACCTTTTGACTGAGACATTTCTCAAAATACCTTCTTTTGTGTTCCACATAAGCAAAACATATACAGGTTTAGAATGACATAAAGGTGAGTAAATGATAGAAAAGGTTTCATTTTGGGTGAACTGTCCCTTTAAATGTTGTTCTCACTGCTCCTCATCTTTAGTCATCACCGGATGTGGCTGAGATGATCTTCAGTTCTGAAACTCTCAGATGTTCTCTCCTAACAGTGAGGAAGGAGATGTCAAGTGACACTTCTGCTTTAGGACCCTGATGGTCAGAAGTTGTTTAAACATTTGAAGTGATTCTCCTAAAATGATATTTCTGCTGTCAATGGGTTTTTTGGGTTCTGCTTAAGTTGCAGTGTATCTGTCGAGGTTGGCCGTGTGCCTGCAGCTGTATTTTCACGTTTTAATACTGAAGGGAATGTTAGCATTTTTACCATCCAAAATCACTGGGATATTCTCTCTAATCCAGCCAACGCAGATTTCAAGTGTCCTGACTGTAGAGTGCAGCTCGAGGGAGAGTTTAAACACAAACACAAAGAAAGCTTTGGCCTTTAGTAATAGAGCTGGATAAGAGAGTATAATGTGGTGATTTGAGGAAAGTGTGAGGGGATTTCAGCAGGAGAGACGCATTCACAGTACAGCAGGATGAGAGAGATTTTAAAAAGCTAAGGAAACATCATTGTAGATTCAAAACATGACTTGTGGTGTTTTGGACTCAGGACAAGTGTGTATGTGTCTGTTTCTGTGTGTGTGCTTCAGTGTGTGTGTGTCCCTGTGTGAGTGTGTGTGAGCGTGTGTGCTACTCAACCCTACACAAAATGTACGGCGCTTACAGTTAGACTTACATATATCAGAGGTGCAATTTACCAATCTATTCCAGATCATGTCACAATATGTAATTTTTGGAATTGAAATGCATTCACATGATGCAGATGGGTAGACGGATACCGGTCAGATGGTCTGTGATATACCAGAGAAAGAGTTAAAGTACAAAAACACTCATAATGCATTTTGATGAAAGATCACAAAGATTTTTTACAATAATGTGCATCTATTAATTAACCTATAAATCTCAACTGAAATCACACAACATCATAAACAGACCAGCTTTGATCAAGAGAGCAGTAAAGCAGATGATGTTCTGTTTTCAGCGTTTACAGGATACATGGTGTATCTGCATGACTGTGGGAAGGTTTCAGATTGCAGTTTGAAGATAAACCTCCATACAGGATTGATGGCTGATCACGCTTATCTCATCAGAGTTTGACATTTCACCCAGAGAAAGAATTCCTTCCATCAGGGGAAATATTCGCTGCTCGGTTTTAGATGGAATACAAATGCCTCTTTCTCCTGGAGCAGACTGGTTCTTCAGCAGGGGCTAGTACAGAGGAAGAGGGTGAGCGATTTCCACATGTTCAGAGATGAGTGCGCTAAACATATCGCTTTAGAAAACCTGCACTTATGCATTTTACATGGGCTGGATGAAGGGATGCGCTCAGTGTATGTACAGAATACAGAACAAGGTCCAGATGCTGTGTGGATGAAATTGGGAGCGTAACATTAGACAGTGAGGATGTTGTCTTAGAAGGCAGCTGTTTGAGATGGATCCTCATGGATCCCTTTTCATCTCAGTCAGTTTTACCTGTGGCCATTTATTGTGTTCATCAGCGTCTGATGTCAGTTTATGTAATGATTCCCGGAGCGTGAACGAATCTAGAACGACCTTCAAGCTTTTTTATCCTTTTACAGAGAAATTGCTGTGAGATTTTCTGTCTGTGTCTTACCAGAAAGTGCTGAAGGACGTGATCAGATCACCTTCATATCTCTCCTGTATGTGTTATACAGCCCTGTTTCTCTCTCTGAACTCACACTGAGACTGTAGTCACAAAGAATACTAGAATAATATAGCATATATTGTACAATATTACATCATGCAAATTATTTTACACAAGAATAGAATTTTGATTTATGAGAAGGCTAACTTATGTGATGTTTGCTTGTATTCTTGTATTGTAGTCTTCATGTTTGCTTTGTTTTGAATGTTTAGTGTTTTATTTAAAAAGTCTGTGTAGCCTCATCATCACCTTGTGTACCTCAGTACAGTCTATCATTTAAAATACAGTCACACTGACTAATAACAAGATTGTACTGTTTCTTGAGAGCATGAGAGCTGATTGGCTGCTCTGATGTGAATCTCTTCTGAGTGGTTTCTATGGGGTGGATGTTGGGGCGTTGCTTTGCAGTTGCTAAGATATTCTGAGTTAAATCATTAGGGTTAGGGGTTATTCAAATCACTAGCTCTTAGCATTAGCCATCTTAGTATAGATGATTGCCTTAGCAAACACAAATTATCATAATTCATAGAGATTCTTTCCTCAGCGTAAGGAACCCGTCCAAACCCACTGTCATAATGGTGTGAATATTTCATGATCTTCCCCTTTGGTCTCTGCTGTGCTGCACGACTGATGAAATATAAATGAGGTGTTCAGATGGATATTTCCCCCTGTTATTTTTAGTTATATAAACACATTTGGTAATGATTAATGTTCAAAAAAGCACTAATGCTGTAATGTGCCACATGGCCGTCAGTTGATGCCAACCGCTTATTCACCCATGTGCTAACATCCGCTCATCTCATCTGCTCTTGTCTCCTCTTACTGACTCTTCTCTTTCGTTCTGTTCCTGTCTTTCTGTCTTCCCTTCTCATCTAGTCTCGTCTCCTCTGGTTTTCTCTTTATAATTTTTCTGGTATGTGCCTTTAAATACAACAAAGAAATAATGATGATAAAAGCAAAGCTTTCACTGACATTGTTTGTCTGTTGAGTCTGAGAAACAATGTACGATTAAACTAACATCTCTCTCTCTGTCGCTCTCTGTTGTCATGGCTACAGGTGCTATCACTCCAGTTACCCAGAATCCCCTGAAAAGACAAGAGATGCCCTTTTGAGATGTCTGACACTGGAACAAACTTTATATCTGGTGAGTGTCAATCGTTCACAATAACACATCTTTCTGTCTCGCACTTCTGCTTTTTTGTTTTTCAAAGCAGTGCACTTCATCATTTTGCATCATCTGTTGTCAGGCCTACTGCCATTGGAATTCTGGGAAATGTGGCTTTGATACATGCAAACAGATGCAGCCACCACACACACACACAATTTCCACACCTAAGAACATGTAGTACAGTACTTCATTCCAGGTCTAGTGGGCAGAGCGAGGTCTGATGTTTTCCTGTAAGGTTTTCCTGTGGTTTCTGTGGTGTGTAGCAGAGATCAGAGTCAGACAGTTGAAGGCTGAAAGCTATGGCATCATATTTGACCTCTTTATCATCTCTTATGCTTTTAAAGGCTAATCACTCACAGTCTCTGGGCTGCTATAGGAACTATAACCTGCAGAGTGTCACTGATATTGGCAGTGACTGGATTGAATGACAAGATTGGATGTTGCTGCTTGAGAGTCTTTTTTAGTCTTTTGTTTTAAATGTAAATGACGTCAGTTGCATTAGCTTTTTTAGAGATGACTGAGTCTTTATCCTGTGATGTTAGCGGTGTGGCTAATGCCTTCAGAGTACAAGAACTATAAAGTTTATCTCTAGGTCTCTCATCTGTCAGATGATGATGATGTTGTTTTGGCAAACAGACATTTGTCCACTTCCTGCACCAGTCATTAGGTATTCCTTTCCTGCTTTAACACACAACAACTTATTGATTTATTCATAACAAAAGCTAGCGGGTTTCTTCTTTACAATATGTGCAGTGATCTGTTGGTGTGCAGGGAAATGCAGCACTCTTGCAGTGATATGTTGATGTGCAGAGAAATGCAGCACTCTTGCAGTGATATGTTGATGTGCAGAGAAATGCAGCACTCTTGCAGTGATATGTTGATGTGCAGAGAAACGCAGCACTCTTGCAGTGATATGTTGATGTGCAGAGAAACGCAGCACTCTTGCAGTGATATGTTGATGTGCAGAGAAATGCAGCACTCTTGCAGTGGATCTGTTAAGTATAATATCTGGTAGTTGAATGATATCACAACTAAAAGCTTTCACTTGCTGCAGTTCCAAGACTGTAAATCACGGAAGCCATTTTCTTTGTGCTGGCTTTTATTCTGTGTACTCAGTCTTCTCAGTGCAACACTGTGGACATCCAACTCCATTAGAGTCAAATGATTAGAAAGCTCCAATTATGATATCCTTAAGATAAGAAAACAAAAATATTTTTTTACATTATCTAGAGAAATTGGAGAGTTGTTCTGGTTTCTAGGTTGTTCTTGGTGGTTACAATGGCATTGCTAGGAAGCAGTTGTAGGCTATTTCTACTGGTCTGTAGGTATGGCTCTCCTTCAGTGTTAGTGTTTCAGATTAATATTGCAATCTTACCTTTTGCCTCTCCATCTCTGTCTGAAAACATTAAACTGCAGGTAACTTTACATACTTTTCTTTACATATACTGAAATGTCAAATGAAGCCAAACTGACATTACCCACAAAATCTGACCTGACAGCTCAAATTAAAATCATTATTTTAAACTTACCATTATCAAAATTGGGTGAGATAAGAAGACAGTTGTGAACACTTATCTATTATGTATTTGCTCAATTTATTTGTAACCAAAACGTTACGGATTGCAGACGTTCGGACTGGTGAGGTTCATTATATCAATCATGTCACAACAAAAGATGAAAATACTGTTGTTTTTTCCAACAGTGAGAGGACAGAAATCAGTGTGTAATTAATTCATTCTGTGTAACATGCCAGTATCATTTAGTAGTGTTTCTGATTAGCTGTACAGCAGGGCTTTCTCTCTCTCTCTCTCTCTCTCTCTCTCTCTCTCTCTCTCTCTCTCTCTCTCTCTCTCTCTCTCTCTCTCTCTCTCTCTCTCTCTGCCCTGTGGGGGTCACAGTTTCAAACCCTTCATCTTCATTATGAGACAATCAACATTAACTTTGCATGCAAAAATGACTAATTATAACCTGCTGATTGACTTAATCTCAGGAATCTTAAAGTGACAGACTGACAGAGTTGTTTCTTTGTAAAGAAAGTAAGATTTTTAAAACAGTTAAAAAAAGTTTAACCTTCTAAGCTACAGTATGTGTGAGCTTGTTTTGTGGTGTTTTTGTGTGTGTAATGAAACTGATTCTAGAGTTTTTCAGCTTTTGTCCTGTGATGCGTGGAGCTGTGTAGAGCATTTAAAATCAGTCACCATTTCTATATAACATTTCTATAACCATTTCTAAATGTTACAGTAGTTGCCTGTGTAGACAGCAGAAAGCATGGTTTAGTAGCAGAATTATTGTGTCTATTTAGGAGTCCCCTGATGTCATTACAGTGGTCTCTCCTCCTTATTTAAACATTTATCCTGAAAATAATCAATATTTTACAGTCTTCTGATCTCAGTTTACAGCACATCTCTCCGACCCGTGTCCTGTGGGCAGGTGAGGTGTGCAGGCGTGTGTCCATAAACAGGCTGACAGAAATTGCACAGCATGTCATCATCAGCACAAAAAATGACAGAGACATCATTTTAAGACAACTCCTTGTGTTGCATCTATTTTTACTTTCCACAAATATCAAAACACTGAAAACTTTAAAACAGTTTCTTGTAGTTTTCTGTCACCATTAAAGGAGTAAAATTGGTGTGAATGTTTTATTGACTTCAACACATCATATTGTTTCCTATAGAAACATACAGTGTAAAAGGTCAGAGTGTATTTTCTTGTGACGCGATACAATGTTCTCTTAAACGTCCATCACTGTTGCTGAATCTTACTGGACATTTTATCATGATGGTGCTGACTGTGTGTTCGGCCTCATTTTCCAAATGTCTTGTGTTAACAGACCCAAAACAAATGTGTTAAATGTGCAATGAATTCACGCTCAGCAACTCATAGATGATTACAGTCTTCTTCACCAGCTGTCCACGTCTTACAGCCCTGACATCAAAAACTATAACTATAGTTGAATAAAAAGCTTCTGATTGTAGCAACTTCAAATCAAATCAAGTTTATTGTCACATCACCTCAACACATGTGTAGAGGTGAGTGAAAATCTTGATTGCGTCTCCAGACAGTACAATTCAGTATATAAAAAAACAGACATGTAACAGTAGCAAGAAATGTACACATAACAGTGTGTAGTATATACAATGGCAAAATATACTGAATATACAAAATTACAAATTTACAATATACATTATATGTGCATGGACATGTTGTAGTGTACTTAAAAAATATGTACAAATATACATATGTAATAATTTACATTTGTACACACAATATGTGGATTTACATATATGTGTATATATATATATACATACAAGCATACATACATACATACAGTAAACTTTAAATGGTTTCCAGCTGGTTGAAGCTAGTCCCTAGCTGGTCTTCATGATTGTGCTGGCTTTGTGTGTTTTGAGGTGTGTGTGTGGTATTGATGGTGATTAAACAGGTTGCTTTGCACAGTTTGTACATCAGTCATTCATGACAAGAAAATCATGACATCATAATCATCTGGCAGGAGAATGTGTGATGTCATAATGATCTGGCAGCAGAATGTGTGATGTCATAATCATCTGGCAGGAGAATGTGTGACGTCATAGTTATTTGACATCATCTGTTATTAATGTTGTCATGTGAGTTCAGCCTCATGTGCGCTGGATGTAAGGAGTCTGGGTGTTAATGTGAAGTTTCTGCCTGTGCGGAACATTTCAGATCAAGTCACTGATGAGCTTTCATTTTAGTAAAGAAGCTGTTTTAATTAGAAGGTGCTCGTCAGACAGACTATTTGGATCAGAGTGTTTCATCCACTAACAGCTCTCCACACCTTAGCTGAAAACACACAATAACTCGGAATGAGAAGAACAAGAAGGTCTGAAGAAGCTGTTAATTGGAATGGGAGCTTTTCTTTACTGCTGTTCCTTCAGTTCTTCATTTGATTATACAGTTTGCAAAACAAAACATCCAGCCAGTCTAAACCTTAATTGTATACCTGCTCTTCTGATGTAAGAGATGCTTGTTCATGTCAAAGTTACCTCAGCAATGCTGTGGTGTTCCGAATAGCGGTAGCACATGTTAGGTGGGTACTCAAATAAAAACTACACTGTCAAATTTTGTCCTTTAATGTACATTTTTATGATTTGCCGGAGTACAATTTTGTCAGATTTCCAATAAACCATTTTATTCTTGCAGTTACCACACACACTCACATGCTGCAGTTATTTTCTTTTAGTTTGCCATGTTCTCTTACATTGTTGGAAAGACACCCAGGGTGGGTGTGTGTGTGTCTGTGTGTGCATGTGTGTGGACATCATGTATTGTCAAGCAGTTTATCTATCTGCTGTGAACAACTGAGTTGAATTGAGGCTGAGGGAGTGTGCACTATTACTGCCCGACCTCAAGGGTTAAATTTAATTCACAGTGACAAGACTGAGAAACTGGCAGATCTGAGCAGAGCTGCTGGCACCTTGTTAGGTTTGCAACATATTGGTAGAAGAGCTTCAAGTATACCCATAGTGTTCATTTCCTCAGAAATGTAAAAATAGAGCTGATTTTTGTGAGAAACAGTTCTTGCCATTTGCAGCCGTCGCAGTGTGTAATTATCTGTCAAGCTGAAGTCAGCTGGAGTTCTGTACATTTAATTTACCATCAGCAGAACCAATCTTAACAGGCTCATATTATCTGTGGAATTGTTCTGGTAGCAGCTAAAGTAATGGGCAGCCAACCAAAAGTCTGTAAGTGTCATGCTAACCATGGTTAAAAAAAAGCTTCTGATGGTAGCAGGTTTTAAATAGTTTCCAGCTGGTTGAAGCTAGTCCCTAGCTGGTCTTCATGATTGTGCTGGCTTTGTGTGTTTTGAGGTGTGTGTGTGATATTGATGGTGATTAAACAGGTTGCTTTGCACAGTTTGTACATCAGTCATTCATGACTAGAAAATCATGACATCATAATCATCTGGCAGGAGAATATGTGATGTCATAATGATCTGGCAGCAGAATGTGTGATGTCATAATCATCTGGCAGGAGAATGTGTGACGTCATAGTTATTTGACATCATCTGTTATTACTGTTGTCATGTGAGTTCAACCTTTACCTGCCTCCAGTGTTAGTAACTCCAGAGTTAGTAACTCAGTTACACGTGATTGAAGCTGCTTGGCATAAATGATCATGAGGACAAAGATGTTCAGTCCGTGACCATTAATCACTGTGCTAGAGTTGTTCCTCAGATCAGGGACAAGCTAGAAGATGTAGTGGATCTGGATCATTGCCCAGAGATGAGAAGAGCGGATGATTCTCCTTGACACATCATCATTTATTATCTGACACTCCCGTACGTCCATATCATCTGGACAGAAGCCAAGAGCTCCATCTACCTTTAGGAGATGAAGGAGACTCTAACCTAGATGGACGTTCCTGCCTGACATAAATTCTGGCCTCTGATCCGAGCTGTACAGAAGAGGAGAGGGACTCTTTTAACAGGCCTTCACTTATATAGAGAACAGCAAAATCACATTAGTTTTTATTGGATAAATATACCAGAGTCTTTATATCACCCTTACTTAGATTTTGCTTTATGATCTAGAGATGATCTCTCTTCACTGACTCAGTGAAAACATGTCTAAAACATTCATTCTCTGGGCACTTTTAAATGGATGTGTTGTTCTGTTCATCAGTATTTCAGCAGCTTGATTTCTATAGTTGTGACTCTCAGCTAGCTCCTCTGTTGCTATCATTAGCATTGGGCTAATGTGCCGCGTTACGCGGCTCACAGCCAATCAGATTCCTCATCAGAACACCACAGGACACCAGCTAAAGACAATCACAACAGAGGGTGCTGGGAGAAGCAGCTCTGTTCTGCTGTAGCTCTGCGTGTCTGAGTGTCCTCGTTCACAGAGGTAAATTACAGCAAGTGACAGGAAATGACAGGAAGTGAAGCATCATTTCTGAGGAAGTGCATTTTGGGTCACTGTACTTGTATTACATATAAAAATAACACTTATCACTTGTGCTTGCGCTTACAAAGATGTAAATTAAACTAGGAAAAGGAACAGAGTATTATGCCAGTTGAGTAATATTGTGTATGAACTACGTTTAGGGCCCTAGGCTGGATGACAGATGGTGTTTAGCAGCAGTGTGCGTGTGAGAGATCATAGTCATTTGACAGTACAGCATGTGATCGATTATAGTTATAAGATTATAGATATATAGATATAGTTATATTTTTATTTGGCAGAAAGTTTTGTGATGTCATTGATCTTTGGCAGGGGAAGGTATTGTGTCATATTTATTAGTAGAATGTGATGTCAGTCACATAACACCCAGCATATATATCAAAATTAATAGTCGTCTATGGTCATTTTTACAACATTGAGTCATTTTCATTTCACTCCAAGATGGCGTCAATTAGCTTAGCTAACTGGTTTGTATAAATGATGGTCGATATGTTTTATGAATAGTTGAAAATACCAAAATTGCATATTTTATTTATTATTAAAATGTCAAAATACACAATATGCTTTTAATAACCCGTATTACAGTGACTGTGTGATACAGCAGCGAGTGACATCAGTGTTTCAACGATTTGAACTCATATACGTTTCTAAAAGGCATCTGAACTGATCTGGTTCTTCTGTGTGATTCTGAATGGTTACAGTAATACTTCTTTCTGGTTCAGTACAGCTGAATATCAGAATTTTAAAACCAAATTTAATGAGTTTCCTGTTTCTTTCGCCAGCTCTGATAGCTAAAATCTAAACAAATATTACTAATCACTTGTTTTAACTAATTACTGAGTGTTTTAACAAGCTGCAAAGTCATTATGGAGACGTTAATGAGTCATTGTGAGCAGTTTATTTGCTTGTGTGTTTACTAGATTTTTCTGTTTTATTATCTCTCGCTCCATTTACTGCTGTTTTTAAAGCAAATATGTTTTTTCTGAACTCATTACCAGCAGATGGCTGCACTTCACAATCTAACCTATACATTCTTACAGTTTCTGTGTTTGAAGACAAAATGATTGCTGCTCTGGAATGCAATTTGCTCTTGCTGCTTAATTTCTTTTCATTTTAGTCATTACATTGAGGGAGGAACCAGGGAACCCATATCTATAGAGCAGAATATCATAGGCCAGGAGTCTTCAATCCATGTTCTGGACCTGCAGAGTTTAGCTTCAGCCTGCTCCAGCACACCTGTCTGGATGTTTCTGTAAGTCCCAAAGACTTTGAGCTGGTTCAGGTGTGTTTGGTGAGAACTGTAGACCTTGCTGGTGAATATCTACAGAACCAGCTGCCAACTACCCAGAACACATTAGCGACATAGAAACACCCTGGCAACCACCTGTAACACTCTAGCCTTGGATTTGTCTAGCATGGATATCAGGATGTATCCAGATGGGTTAGTGCTTTCCTTCTTCAGGGATGTTTACATCACTTATGGCTCTGTCACTGAGAAGAACATGATGAGACTGATGAGACTGAAGATTCAGACACATCAGTGTTTTGAGACATCAACTTCTGTGACATGAGTCTGGCCCATAGTGATGCTGCTTCTGATGTTTGGTTTGTTTGTATTGTTTGTTTGAGGGGAGCTGTGCTGCGCCAGAAGAGAAAAGTTAAAAACCCTGTTCTGTGACTTTGGTTTCTTTCCTGTGCCCAAAGAAAGTGTTCACAAGAACACATGAAGAAAACAAATATAAGGAAGCTCTTCGCTCCCCAAACTCTTCCTCGAAGTCCTTTCAGAATTCATGAAAGGTTCTCTAGATCTTTGCTTCAGTGTCTCTCTTACTGTTGACTTCTCCATGAATGTTTCTGCAAAAGATACAAGTTAGTGAAACTTAAATAGCCAAATTCCTAAAGAACTACAAGCACAAGTCGTTCTTTAAAAATGAATGAAGTATACATCATTTTTGTCCTACAACATGTTTTTTCCAGTGAAAGTTTGTACGGTAATGTTGTGATTTATATTGAAGCTGGCTGGTTTGGTTCAAGGTTTAAAACTGTTTTTTAAAAATTCTTTTAAATGCCCTTGGAGAAAATAAATGAGAAGAACAGTGTAAAAACCAAAAGCCATTTCCAGTGATTATCTGAATGTTTCTGTGTTGAAGATATTTACCATGACTCACCCAATCAATCACACAAGCTAACCTTGCACAGGTATTAGTTAATAAATTATTTTCACCTAAAAACCTCCTACATCCACCCCCAACTGCCCAAAGAAAGATTTACTGAACAAGCACAACAAATGGAAACATGTTTAATCAAATGAGATGGTGCCTTCTGCTGTCACTCACTGTTTGTGTTGCACAGAGGAATGAAAATCAAGCAGGTCTGAGTGAGGGCGGGTCAATCATGAGGGCTTCATGATTGTGCTGACTTTGTGTGTTTTGAGGTGTGTGTGTGTGAATATCTAATCAGACATACGCCTGAACCAGCTAATCAGAGTCCTCAGGATACCTGGACTATAACAGTTTGATTAGGGTTGGGATTAAACTCTCCACCCAGTGCTGAGGGGTGGATGCCAGGTTCCCACCCCCATGTCTCCCCCATAGCGTTCTGGTCTCTTCTTCATTGTAACGTTTTGCTCATTCTGTCGTCCAGCAGGCAGAAATAACAGCACACATCTTTTGTTCTTATTCTTATTTAAGTTTTGAGTCAAATTTGTGTCCCAGAACATAAGCAACAGTAATAGTTTTGCCAGTAATGGTTTGCAAACATTGAATGTGACTTTTTAAAGTAAACATTCCAACATGAACAGCATAAAAACAGTCATAATAATCTGCCATGTTTCCCATAATGCCGTGTGAAATGTTAATTTTAAAGTCACAGAGCCTCAGATTTTAAACAAAAGCACTTCTCTTCAGTGCGGTTAAACTGGGGCCCCGGGCGGCCACGAGGTGGAAACTGTGTAGAAACGATTGTTCTGCTCATTAATGGACCCGTGAAAGAGGGAATAGTTTGTTCTCTCTCAGACAAAAGCCCCGTTTGCACCCACGCCTGTGGGGGGGGGGGTGAATAATGCAGAGAGAGAAACATCAGAAGTTCTGTGTTAGGTCATTTCTGACGTTTGATTGTTGAAACGTCCTCCTGTTAAATTTCACAGCACAGTTTCCAGCAGAGAGGAGCGTCTTATTAAAATGCTCATTACAGTTTAGAGAATGATTCATCTACTGTCATAACAGTCTGTGACTGATGAATTCCACCACACTCAGACCCAGACTCCACATTCCTCAGAGCAATCATCTGTTTACAAGAGCACATGAGTGAAAAACATGATCCAGGATATTTAAAATGCAACGCATCTTTCTTTTCTGGGGTCTCTCTCATCAGCGTGAGCCACACACAGTTCCCAGAGGAAAAACTCTCACAGCAACCGTGACATGAAGCACGCTGGAGCCGTCGATAACTGAAAAGTTCATTCACTTTAATGTCTAATTAGTGTTTTTAGTTTTCCATTTCCTCCTGCCCCAACAATCCTCAAACCATTTGCCAAATATCACAGTATTTCATAATGCAGTGCATGTTAAAAGAGTCGGTCAGTTTCCTCCAGGTGAGATCAAGGGAATTTAAGATCAGTTAGTGCTGGTGGGGTGATCAGGTGGGGCTGGTGGGGTGATCAGGTGGGGCTGGTGGGGTGATCAGATGATCTATAATGTTGATCTATAATGTAAGATGTTTAGTCTGATTTCAGATCTGATTCTGATTCAGAGGAATTGTCAGTGTGACTTGTGGTTACATCATGTCTGTAAACAAAGAATTCTGAACTTGAGTTAGAAACTTATTTGCAGCTTTACAGAGTGTTCCTGTGGCAGTGTTTCTGTACTGAGCACAGATGTTATCTTTGGGTTTGATGTAAATTGCTGGAAGAAGCTTTGACCAAAACTATAAAATGATAAAGCAGGTGCAGCTGTGTATGGAGGAGTGAGATTATGCAGAATAATGGGGGGCGGGCGTGTAGATTATCAGACGCTGATCTGACACGCCTCTCTGCACAACACCAGCATGCTAATGCATCGCTTTTAAACCTGAGTGCTGCACTTTAAAGTTAATGGCTGATATTTCACAAAAGAAATCTCTCTTGAATCCACATGCGACGTCGCATGGGCTCACCTGCTCTTGGTGCTGGTTAAAGGACTTGTAAATATTCAATACCTGAATCTCATCTCCATCAAGACCTCCATTTCTCCTGCAGCTTAATGCTATTCAAAGACCTACATTCTTCTGCAGAGTTGCCTTGGAAACAAAAATCTTAGGGCATTTATTTTTTCAGGAGATCAATGGAGTGAATTCTCCGAAGCAAAGACAGGAAACACTTCACACACAGCCCTTCGCACAGAAAAGATGCTGGTGTCCCAGTTAGTACTTGAATACACACACAATTATTCCTCAGTCGATGGCAGATTGGGAGGCGATTATTGAAACACATATTGATCAAAAACAGCGTTTACAACCCCAAAGAAATGTCAGGACGTACTATATTATGCACGTTTGCTCCCACATTTAGACTTACTAATTGAGCTGAAATGAACATGTTCATTAGCAGAAAGCGGTGAAAAGGTTTCTTTTCTCTATTCAGAGTTTGGGTAGATGACTTGACACACTTCTGAGAAGTTGATGTGTTCTGTGGTCTAAGGTTTGAACTTTCATCTCAAATTGTTTTACATAGCATGTCACTCATAATTATTATGTGTGCAGTTTTTATGAGCTCATGTTAGTTAAGAGACTTTATTGATTAATTCTACTTTAAATACTTCATTTGTCACAATAGAAACATTTAACATGAGCTAGTGAAGTCAAATGATGTTTTAAACAGAAGGACTGTAGAGGGACTGAAGGCCTGAGCAGATATAATCAGTGTTTCTGTGGGCCAAAATGTCTAAAACTATTAAGTAATGAAGCAGAAAATGCACTTATACAGTAAAGTGATTCATAGTGACATTTCCATCACTTGTCAAAAGATTTATAAATGTAATTTGTTAACGCTGACCAGTAGAATACATAGTAGAAGCTATCGGTGTTCTCTTTTTGTAGTAAATCAAATCTCTGGCAACACAGAATTGTTTTTCTTTTTGCCCCGCTGAGGGAATTTGCTTCAAAAGTGACACATTTTGAGTCGTTTATGTCAAAGCAAAAACATAAACATATTTGTGTTTTATAATATTACTTGTTCTTTTATGTCAGATATCATGGACTGCAACACCTTCTGTTGAGATTATGGTGCTGTTCAGATAACAGAAAAACACCTGTCAATGAAAATCTGAAAATTGAAATCTGTCAATAGTGTTTGAATTGAGAGAATTTATTGGACTGTCAGATCCAGTGTAAGTGACCCAGCAAACATGAGGAGACCGTGGAGCAGATGAATGTGTCTTCTGTAGGAACATCAGGCTTCAGGTTCCATCAGAGCGTTTGTACTTATTACACAACCAGCGTTTTATGCTTTTATCTTTTTTTACCCTCCACCCTTTTAGTCTCTGAGCAGAGAAATCAATACAGCTAAATGAGGATCAGGAGAGAGAATATCAGCCATCACACCAGATCAGATCCTGATGGATGTGGATCACAGGCTCTTTTATTCCCACCCATGTCACTTCAGCTTTATTGACATAATTTATATTGCAATTAATATGAATTGATGTGTATCCTCCAGATGTGTAATTTCCCTCAGCTCAGAATGAGTCCAGGTGCACAGAGCTATTACTCTCACACTCCATAGAGCCATAGAGCCACTGATCACTCCATAGAGCGTGATTATGAGATGTGAGGATTGTGTCCATGTGTTGTGTGCAAGACCTTGTTGTTGAGTGTATTTATTATAACAAGAAAAATGCAAAACAAGGTCAAGGAAGTGTCTCATATTGTTTGAGGGTTATTTTGACCTACATGAAAGGTTAAGTTTTCAAATAATACAGTTTGGGGTCACTAACATTTACAATATGTTTGTGGTCTCATTGGTGTGTGTGTGTGTTCCAAAAAAAGGACAAAAGAACCATATTTTTCTCTCATATATTCACCATTTTCATCCATTTTCCTTGTTAAATGTTCTGTTTCTCTCAATAATGTCACATGATGTTTATAAATATGAATTGGTCATTTCACATTGTGTCTAACTGCACCATCATCTCTGTATGAAGCGTGAGATCTGACGTCTCCTCTGTCTTTTTGTAGGAACAGGAAGCTGATGTATCATGGAGTGGCTGGTGTTTTATGTGTTGGTGTTTGGTGCGCTGGTGAAGGCTCAGCATTGTCCCGGCCGCTGCATCTGTCAGACTATCTCGCCCACACTCACCCTCCTGTGCGCTAAGACTGGACTTCTGTTCGTCCCGCCAACCATTGACCGCAAGACTGTCGAGCTGCGCCTGACTGACAACTTCATCACAGCTGTCCGCAGGAAAGACTTCTTAAACATGACCAGTCTGGTGCACCTGACACTATCACGCAACACCATCAGCCAGATTTCTCCGCACGCGTTTGTAGGGCTCAAGGCATTGAGGGCGCTGCACATGGATGGAAACCGTCTGACCATCATTAACAGCGAGCAGCTGAAGGGTCTGATCAACCTGAGACATCTGATTCTGGGCAATAATCAGATCCACCAGATTGAGATGTCCTCTTTTGATGAGTTCGTGTCCACCATAGAGGACTTAGATTTGTCCTACAACAACCTGAGGACATTACCGTGGGAGGCAATAGCCAGGATGACAAATATAAACACGTTAACGCTGGACCACAATCTGATCGATCACATTGGAGCAGGAACCTTCACGCTGCTGACGAAGCTGGTGCGGCTGGACATGACGTCAAACCGTCTACAGAAGTTGCCTCCTGACACTCTGTTCCAGCATGCTCAGGTTCTGTCAGACCCAAAGGCATCCAGTTCCTCCAAGCTGACTGTCAGTTTTGGCGGGAACCCTCTTCACTGTAACTGCGAGCTGCTCTGGCTGCGTCGTTTGACACGGGAAGACGATCTAGAGACCTGCGCTTCTCCAGAACATCTGATGGACAAGTACTTCTGGTCTATCCAGGAGGAGGAGTTCATCTGTGAGCCTCCTCTGATCACCAAACACCAGGTGACCAAACCCTACGTTATGGAAGGTCAGGGGGTCACACTGAAGTGTAAGGCGATGGGCGACCCTGAACCTGCAATACACTGGCGCTTTCCAGATGGTAAGCTGGTGCACAATAATTCTCGTACCATTCTGTATGAAAATGGGACTCTGGACATCCTCATAACCACCCTGAAGGACAGCGGGGCGTTCAACTGTGTCGCATCCAATGCGGCCGGAATCGCCACAGCTGCTGTGGAGATCAACATGATTCCATTGCCGCTTTTTGTCAACAACACGGGTCACATGAGGGAGGCAGACCCCGGACTCTCTGACATCACCACCTCCACCAAATCTGGCAACAACGACACAAAGTCGCAGAACAAAAGAGTGGTGGTGGAGGAACTGACGTCCAACACAGTGGTGATCCACTGGCCCTCAGAACGACACATTCCTGGAATCAGAATGTATCAGATCCAGTACAACAGTACTGCAGACGACACCCTGGTGTACAGGTGAGAAATCAAACAGACTTTATGATGGATAAAGAAAGTTATGTTTGAATTTGAAAAACAAAAATGTATTTGAAGTCTATATGAAAAGTCTGTATGGCATAAGAGAAGTTTGCATGTTTAGTTTTGAGCTCTAACTGGAAGATCCCCAGACAGACGGACAGATGAATGGATAGACAGAGATAGATGGATAGATGATAGACAGAGAGATAGCTAGACAGACAAATAGAATTGAGTAGTTAAGGATTCTGTGTTTGAACAGGAATCAGTGGGTGATGGAGGAATTATAAACAGTGTTTAGATTGACAGTGTCAGTTAGAGTAGACGACACATAATTTAGCTTAACGTTTGCTGCGCTCACACAGCTGAGAGCAGTAAAACACTTCTGACATTTATTGCGGCATGCAGAGTTTTGCCACAGGCTACAAGCAGATTACCAGAACTGATCTGTAGAAATATACATGTGCTTTTAAACCCAACACCTTCATCTTACTGAGTACCTGCAGAAGCACTCAATACAGCTGGCGATTATGTCATTATCTGCTGACAAACATCAAATTTTTCAAAAGAATGTGAATAACATATGGGTAGCACTTTCCACAAACATTTGACTTTAAAGAGCATTACATGTGTATGTTCTGTGTTTCTGTAGAGAACTGCAGCAGTACGTACAATGTGTAACTCTTATAAAACGTCAGTTTGTAGATTTTCAACCCGTAGTGTTACAATGTCAATAGTATATGTACATAAACATTGTTTACTCTCTGTGTTACCGGGACAGAGAAAATCATGTTTATTTGTTCACAAATGTTTTTGACAGCTCCCATGCTTTCATAAAAACAACTCATTTTACTAACCCCACCCACAGACAGTCGGACCGACAGAGGACAACATGCCAAGTGTATTATGGGTATTGAAGTTTGCCACCTATTTGGCCAAAGGGAAGCCAACAGTCCTGCTCTCTGTTTTTAGTTGCACCTATTTAAAAAAAATCCCTTTTCAGATGCACAGGCAGTGAAGCGCACCTGGAGACCCACCATGTCTGTCCATTTGTTTGAAAAGAGTTTGTGTAGCTCGTGTGAAAAGTGGTCACAATAAAAGACATCCAGAGCAAATTTACATCATAACAGGTTGGTTAAAGATCAGCTGAATTATTAATAACACCAAAGACTCACAGCCACAATGCAGCAGATATCAGCAGATATCTTACCCTGAGCTGAAGGACAAACACGGTCAGTGCTGAAAGCCCAGATGAAGATCATGTTGAAGCCGTCAGTTTTGTCTGTGGTGGAGGGGGACTTAGTGGGTTCTTGTAGCTCAACTGGTAGAGCGTTGTGTTAGCAGCACAAAGGTTGTGGGTTTGATTCCCAAGGAATGCACATACTGATCAAATGTATAACTTTAATGTACTGTAAGTCACTGTGGATAAAAGTGTCTGACAAATGCATAAATGTAAATGTACATCTCATCTCATGAAGAAATACCCTCATCATATTTTATCCCAAAACAGAAAATAAGAAATCATGTTTTGCAAAAAGCAAATAATTTGCTAACATTTTGATTGATTAATACAAATGCTCTTATTTGGGGAAGATATTCTAAATGATCATAACAATAATGTCACAATGCAAAAAATCATTAAAGAGGCTTTATTCTTGTAAGTAAAACATCATGTCTTGTTTTTTCTGTAAATTGAGGATGTGATCTGGACATGTCCTGACAGTTTTTGTGAGATTCACTTTCAAATGAAAGGGTCACGGACAGACAGAAGCAGTCTGATTCCTGCCTTGCTGCTATATAATATGAGCTAATTGAGGTCTAATTGCTCGTCAGTGACAGATGAGATGGAGGCCCATGGACTATGTCTGAATAACATCCTGAAGTCACTCAGATAAAATGACACAAAGTCAAGCAGGTTCTGTGCAGACGGACAACAAGAACAAACATCCTCTGAGCCCTCTGTAGATATTTATGAGTCTAGAGACTCCTCTGCCTCTTCTGCTTACCAGGAAAAAAACAACGTCATCCAAGTGGATGGAGGAGTGAGTGGCTGTTTGAACTGAGAATTGATTTTCATCTGAGAGAAAACCTCACACGCTCTTTAAATGGCACCTCACTGTCACAGACATCAAAAGAAAGGATAGAAACCAATTCATCTGATGATATTTTTATTGAAAGTTTCGGAGTGATCAAACCTAAGACCTAGAGCATGTGTGGTTGCCTGTAGCTCCTGTAGTTCCTGCAAATTCTAAGCTTCCTGTTTGGAAACTCATGCAACTTAGCCAGGTCAGATTTCAACAGTGACATTAAAAACTCCATCAGAAGATCTCAGTGTGAGCTCAACCATTTCTCTAACAAGAGCAAATGATCTGAGATCTGCTGTCCACATTCATTGTATGAATCTATACTTTTACTCTATGTCAAGAACCGTCTCATTTGCTTCTATATTTTTCCTCCCAATGAGTTTCAGCAGAAACATCTGAGACAGCTGATTCTTACATCTGATCTTACCTGTGATTAGACCATTTGTTTCAGTTTCTCACCTTCTTTGTTGCAGCTTAAAGACAAAAAGACATTTTCTCTGTGCTATTTATGTCATTCTGTTATCCAGTCAGTTTTCTTTGGTTATTCAGATTTTCTGTTTATGTTTCTGCTGTTTTCTTATTCACCCTGTTTTTCGTTTCTCAGATGGCCTCTCTTTATGAATGATGTTGTTTATATATTCAGTTTATTGCATCTCTGCATGTTATTCTATTATTTTTGAGTTGTGTTTTTTGATTTGGTTATTTGTGTTTATATTTCAGGTTCCAGAAAAGCACTATATAAAAATTATTTTTATTATAGTGGGTGTTTTGGCAGTGAACATTTTTGTGAGGTTTGTAAGAAAAGACCATGAGACAATGTGTGTTCTTGTGCTGCTATCATGCAGTCAGTGTTGTCATGATTTCATCCAGAGGAATTAGTCACATGGTATTTATGGCTCATGTGATTGGCTTACAAAGAATCTAGTGCTGACACACTAAAACATCACCTCGTATTCTAATACGTGTAGGTGTGATCAGATGTGGAGTGATCGCGCGTGGGGCGTCAGATAGCTGTTATCAGGAATATCACAATTTCAGCAGATATTACACAGCTGAGGTTATTTGTTAATTGAGGCTCAGTGTAGGAGGACATTAACAGATGAAGGAGAATCTTTAGAAAATGTATGCTAGCACAGAATAAGTGAGGGGTGTAAATAAAGTAAAACACACCTGTATGTTTGTTTGGTCTCCAAACACACAGCCTACACTCTCTTTCTCTTCACTTGCATCACTGCTTCATGTAGGTGTTAAGAGACGCTTTCTTTTCTGAAATGAATTCTGTTAGGATGAAAGTTAGCCTGAATTATGAGGAATGATTCGGCCAGTTCAGAGATGAGTAATGGACTCTTAATCGCTGCTTGAAGACCATTATACCATAAATGATGTGTTGACATCATCCAGAACTCTCAGCTGTGATTAGAACATGAGATACTTGAATCTAGATTTTAAAGAGCTTTAGAGTATTGTGGGTGGTTGCTAAGGTGTTTTGAGTGGTTGCTAGGGGGTTCTTACTAACCCAATTGACAAGCGATCAGCCTCCAAGTGGGATTATGTCGTAAACATGATTTAATTTTTTTTAGTCTGAACATGGAGTTGTTGTCAGTTTTAGACTTAATCTCGCCACACTATCCCCTCCTACCCATAATTCTCCTGTCCTTCTCGCTCTGTCGCTCTGTAAGGTCTCTATCAATAAATGTCAGAGCACTTTAGCCCCCCCACCTTTTAACTTTGACCTGTGAGTGTAAGCGCATCACTTAGTATGACAGAGAGGTTTGTAACGACCTGTGACCTCCGGCACAATGTCATGCATTCAGCTGGCCGCTGAAAATGTCTTATTTCACAGAAGCCAATCAGGACGGAGCTCAGAGCCGTGGGCCGCTGGGTCAAGATCTGAGCGGAGGTGAAGAGGGTGTAAATCTGACTAGACGTTTCATTTAGACTTGTTTCACACTTGTGTTGCTCCTGTTCTGATCTCAGAGAGAGACGCAGTGAATGAATGTTGCACAGCTCTCAAAGGGACCAACAACAGACACCTGGCAGATGAGGGAAGTAGAGAGGCAGATAACACAAGCTAACACAGTTCATACTGTGCAAGATTCTGTTTGTATATGCAACTGTGAAGTATTCTGTTCTTGGAACAATTTTACATAATGTTATTACATGATTTTGTATTTTGTGTACATTGCTGTTTTAATGCGGGGTGTGTGTGTTTAAATGTATTTAAGTATATACACACTTATATGTAGTGTGTATATATACACACTAAATACACTTAGTGTTTATGTGTATGTCTCTAAATATATATGTGTGTGTGTGTGATGTGTTTATATTGTGTCTATGATTATAGTAACATTCTGAAGTATCTCCCCACACTGATGTTGGAGAGAATATTTGTGTGTCAGATATTTACAGTTCTGCATTAAACTGTTATAATCACGTCTGCTGTGTTCTTGTGTTTCAGGATGATTCCCTCTGCCAGTAAGACATTTAAGATCAATGATCTGGCAGCCGGTCGTGAGTACGAGCTGTGTGTGTTAGCGGTGTATGACGACGGCATCACCTCTCTGACAGCGACGCGTGTGGTGGGCTGCGTTCAGTTCCACACGGCGGCCGAGACCAGTCAGTGCCGCTTCATCCACAGTCAGTTCTTCGGTGGAACCATGATCATCATCATCGGTGGGATCATTGTGGCTTCCGTTCTTGTCTTCATCATCATCCTCATGATCCGCTACAAGGCCCACACTACCACTGACGCCGCTAAAGCGCGAGGTGGCGCAGCGGTAAACGTTCACTCCCAGGCCAATGGAAGTCAGGGGAGGGCGGGGCACTCCAGCTCAAAGCAGCAGGTGCAGGCGGGCGAGGAATGCCCCTGCCGCAGTGAGTCACCTGTGGGCAAGGACTGCAAGGCGCTGGTGCTTCTGAAGATGGAGGAGACCCAGGAGGAGCTCAAGGTTGAGCTGCCTGCCCTCTGCTCAGAGAAAGCCCCGCCCTCCAGACGGGCCAGCTTGGGTGGGCCGCCCTCTGATGACACCCAGACGGACAGCAGCCTCACAGGCTCCACCATGTCCCTGTGCCTGATCGGGGCCAGGTCGACAGAAGCCCCCCGCCTCAAGGACAGGAAGGGGACACTGGTGAACATGAGCCTTCTGCCTAGCGAGCTGGCCCGGACTCGGCACCGCTTCTCCTTCGATGGAGACTATGCTTTGTTCCAGAGCCACAGTTACCCACGACGGGCCAGAACCCGCAGACACAAATCCACCACTCAGCTGAACGCTGATGTGTCACCGCCCTGCAGTCGCAGGGTGACGTTTAGCAGCACAGAGTGGATGCTGGAGAGCACAGTGTGATGGACCAATAACACATGAGCATGCATTCACACACAGGACATGGTGAAACAAAGGCATGCCTACAGACACGGAGATGTGTCTACATAGAGATGTTGTTGTAGTTACGTGTTGATCCCTACATTCGGTTTAACACATGACACAGTGACACAGTAGCTGTGTTCTAAAACCTAGCGAGCTGCCTAACTAGACAACATTTGAAAGAATCATAGCTGTGCTCCTGGTGCCAGAAACTACCTTTTAACTTACATTTTTTGCCCAAGTCCCATCCTATGAAAAATAAAGACAATCCCAGAATGCATTGCATTGAGCTCAGAGAAAAATAAATCCAAGATGAAAATGCACTTAAAAAATGGTGAGGTGACCCAACACAGTAATGACATTTATTTATTTACTGAAACTTTAAATACACAAATGGATTTTGTAACACAAACTTGTCCTTGTTGTTAAGCCATGTTTGATGTTGTCTGGGCTGTTGGTGTCGGTCCAATTTGGCTGGTTTCTGCAACAGATGAATTTGGTAGATTGATAGAGCTGTATGTGTGCCATGTAGAACGTTACAAATCAGTCACTGCAAGCAGACAGCAGGCCAGCTCAGTGAGGTTTAGAACAGAGCTAATCTAGTGTCATATGAGAGCACATCCTGACCTTGTCCTGCTTCCTCCTGCGGTCCTAAAGAGAGTCGGTTTGTCCACGGCCTGTCCAGTACTGCAGAGGTGCCTTATCTATCAGAGCAAATGATGGAGGATGCTGAGGTCCAACACACCATCACAAACTGTGTCCCGTCAGCTCCACTCTGGGTACATGTGTTACAGTCTCTTTTAGTTTTTTTGTTTACTATGTGATGCCACGGGTGAGGCAGGAGAAAGTGACTGAATGTTTTTCTCTGTCAAAAAAACAGTGATGTTCCCAATAAACTCATCCAGGTGAGGTCTGTATGTATGTGTGTGTGAGTGTGGTGTATGTGGAAAACTTTCAAAGACTTTTGCACAGAAGACACGAGCTATATACAGATTTGTATTGCACCAGTCTGTACAACAATAACAACTGAAAACATTTACAAAATAGATCCATACAAGTAATGTTTGCTTTTTCAGGAAGACTGGATGGGGTTTTCTGTGCGGACATTTCCCGGCAGGATGCAGGACTGTTTCTGAGTTTCTGAGTATTGTGCTGATGTGACTGTACCCTCCAAATCTGGCTGGTCTAGATAAAAACACAAGATAAAGACAATTACAACAACAGCAACATCAAATACATATATAAGTCTATTAAAGTCTCTCAGTGTATGTGTTATAAATATATAAGCAAGTCATGCCTGACGTGACGTTTTAAGAAACGCTTGGAGTGTTGCGTGCGGTTTTTACATTAAAAACCAACAGCATCACAGATTCCCACGTTTAGGATATTAAAGTTTGGACCATTTATGTGAAAGGGGATTAAATTCTTTTGTGTGGGTTGACTGTAAAATGTGTTTGTCTTTATTTGCTAATGACCAGATGATGAGAAATGCCACAGTTTGTGAATCAGCCAATCAAAAACAGTAAGATCTGTCACATCTGTCAGTCTGATCACAGTCCAGTGATGGTGCTGATCTGGTGATGTGTCTACAGACTGCCATAAAGAAAACATTAATTCTGTCAAGTGTCTGTTATCCACATTAAAACATCACTGTACATTTTGTTTTTTTACCTTTTTACCTCATTTTGAATACTTGGACAATACTGTAATGAAAATACTGTAATTCATTTTAGTCCAGTGTTTCTCAGCCAGGGATCCTTAACAAACTACCAGAGCGCACTCAGAATGACTTAAAATCCATCTTAGTGTTTATAGTGAAAACACATTTTTGTAGTCTAGAGTATTTTATTGAGTACAAACTGTGAGTGGGGGGGTTCATATATTGTTTTGGACAGTAGGGGGTTGTGAAGTCATAAAGGCT
This sequence comes from Chromobotia macracanthus, assembly GCA_036877525.1. NCBI lineage: Eukaryota > Metazoa > Chordata > Actinopteri > Cypriniformes > Botiidae > Chromobotia > Chromobotia macracanthus. The sequence continues at coordinate 5,174,036 of JAZGTH010000080.1, read as the reverse complement.
GAGAACTACTGTATAATGAAAACTTTAATATTGTGTGATCCTGTGGAAGCATTAATACACAACCTGCTGATGCATGAGAAACCTGCTAAAATGTGTTAGAAGAACAATGTTTTTGTGGAGACTGAGAAGAGCCTCAGCATTCAGCACTCGGTGAGAGATTTTTCTCCAGTTACTAATTGTAGTTCATTTATGTTCTGTTGCTTGAGAGAGATTTCTTGGTGTTCCACAGGCAGTGATGAAGCAGCGAACACAGACTCTCCACAGATCTGAACATGCAGTGAGAGACATGAACACAATTCACAAATCCATTAACATGGTAATGATTCTTTTGACACTTCTGTCCCTAATTATCCTTTTATTGCACTAAAAAGGCAGTTTGAAATGAAAGCATTTGTTTATTGAAGAGATGCATTTATCACACTGAGAGTTTTCAGTGAGTTCTTCAGACACATTTAATTCTGCTCCAAACACTGCAAAAAAAATATCATCAGCTGTCATTTTTAAAGACACTTGAATTAATTGTGAACCATTACAGTGAAAAGCTCAGCATGTCTAGAAACGGTTTAAGGTACTCTTTAAATCACTTCTTTCTCTTCTGAGATGTTTGGATTCATGAATGATAATTAATAATGTATGCGAGATACTGAAGGTCACTGGCTCTTTCTCTTGTGAATTATTAATGCATATAATCTTCAGTGAGATGTACATGACAGAGACGCTTTCATGATGATGTAATCTAGAAGAGCATATAATGAGCTTGTGTTTATAAGACGCAATAAAGCAAAGAGCCAGAAACCTTCAGTACAAGTCAAGTTCAAAACCCAAAGAAAAGATCTATATGTGTATGTTTTTGTGCGTGTATGTGGATGTATGTTTTGATTTGCATGTTTTTTTAAGCGTTCTATTAATACATGATCCTGCTCTCTGTCACACACACACGAGTCGTGACTGAAAACTGTGATGAACTGCTGTGTGTCGTGCAGAGGCTGCATGTGACTAACACAGTGTCTGACTTACTGCAGTACAGGTCAGATGAGGACCAGGTTTACTGTGTTTCAGTCTGATTCTGCTCACTCCTCTGCAGGTCTGGATTAATAGATCTCACTCAAGCTCAGTCTCCTGCAATGAAGATGAACATTCATCAGCCTCCAGGAACATCAACCTGGTGTTACCAACAATTCAACAGTTCAGTGTAAAACAGTGAAACTACTGAAGCAACACTAGTAATATCACATCCTAATAATCCAGTCAAATCCTGATTGATTCCAGCTGAATTACTGCAGTTTAATGAATATTTGAATGTTAACGCATGTTTGCTTTACAGTCTCAGCACAGGTGTGACAACAATTATACACACACACACACACACACACACAGGCTGAGATCAGCAGGAAGTGAACTGAAGGGTGGGGCTTTTGTCTCTGCTGGTCTGTAATAATTGAAATTTTTCATTGAAAATTTTGTCATTGAAATTTCTTCTGTTTATGACTGTCATCTCTGACAGCTCAGTGTCAACAGTCACCCTGATAAATCACAATCTGCAGAGAGGGGAGGGGCTGGTCTTCTGCTGAGTGAACTTCAAATGACATTTAATTGTCAAGCTGCTGAACAAAAGCTGTGTGTGTGTGTGTGTGTGTGTGTGTGTGTGTGTGTGTGTGTGTGTGTGTGTGTGTGTGTGTGTGTGTTTTGAACAATTCCTGTCAGATCACACAGCATGTTAATACTCCATCAAGCATGTCATTTATTTTGTTGTTGCTTCAGCTTCGTCTGCTCTGACACACTGATCCACTTTCCTGTTTTTCTATGTAATTAAGAAACTAAATATGATCCACATGAAGGGAAAGTCTGAATCATTGCATTTGGATTGGACAAACATTATATGAGGAGGAGAACACAATGAATTGCCAGAGTTGGATGGAAAGATCATGCAGTTTGATCAACATGAGGGTCTGTAAGTGATGTACCTTCATGAAGAATTCCCCTCCTGCTGTTGTCCTGTATGTGTTATTCACATGTTGGTGTAAACCTGTTCTTTACTGTAATCATCAGCAGATTCCTGTCACCTGCAGCACAGACCGCCCCACTGCACTAGACTTCATTTATGATTACCCAGCATGCATTGCCCTTTAACCCTCATTATGGCAATATCACAATTTGTTCTTCACTCCAACACTTCTGCCCTGTGGGGAAGTCAGCCAATCAGCTGCAGAGCAGACATCAGCATGATTTCCAGAGGTGAGTGTTAGGCCACCTGGAGAAGATCCTTCCTTGTTTTATTAAAGTGAAACTCTCTGTCTGTTACAGGTGAAGATGTCAGCTGTGAGGCCCAGAGGAGCTCAGGTCAAGTGTCCAGTAGATGACAGATCACCCACAGATCAGATTCACTCACTGTCTGCTGACACTTCTGATTGGATATGTTTTTAATGGGTTTTGTTTACACTAATCCATTATTGATTATGATGTCAAAAATTTGATGATATTAAAAGCATGTTAAACAACCTGTGATTGGTCGATTCACAAGCTCCTCTTGTGTAAGTGGGTGGGTATTGGGCAGAATTGGCTGCAGTTTGTAGCCAGTTTTATGCAGATATTTAAATCTGAAATTTTAATATGAAGAAAACGAAGAGAAATCTCCTGTCCAAATTCCCCTGCTTCAGGCTGTAATGAGGGTTTGTTTGGTGACCTCCACAGATGGAAGGTTGAACCTTTTCTCTCATGGTTTTTCTCTCAGGAAAACATGTTTGTCTGGCCTTCTGGTTACATCCATTTTGCATTTCATGTTTTAGCTTGTAAAGTATCGCTAGATCGGCATCATTAAAACTTGAGTATAATTTTATAATGATACATTTTCTGCTGTGAAATCTGCTGTGATAAGTTCAAATAAACGACACGTCGTTTCATACCGTCGACAAACTCCCAGTGTCGTCTAGAGATCGAGTTTAAATGTAACTAAAGTTGAATGTTGTTTAGGGCGTTTCTGTTTATCACTGTGTGTGTGTGTTTCACCTTGAGAAAGAGAACAGGTTCATTAATGCTGGATCACAGTCAGGCCTGAGGTATGAGTGATGACGCTCAGGCCAGGTACATCAGCGTCTCTGTTTTCTTCAGCATTTTGCACATAAACATCTCAGTAACTTTCATCTCTCTGGACATTACCCAGCATGCCTTGCCCTCACCCTGCTGCATCATTGTGAAGGTAAAATGGTTTTCCTCTGCACTTCACATCACAATTATGGTTATTGGTTATGTGTCCTTTAGCAAATGTGTTATTATTTAAAGCGACAGTGCACGGACTGACTCCCCAGAGCAGCTGTAATGTTTTGATCAAGCTTGGTTATAATGGTTAAAAGATTTTTAACTTGACACGCTGTCTTTAAACCAACAAAATGACAGTAGTTTTAATTAAAGAATAAAATTTGACTGTACATCTCCAGTAATGCAGAGAAAGTTACACAGATATGCGTTGTATCATGAATCGTTTATGTCTTATTTTTGTATATAGCAGTGTGTAAAATCTGAGATACTAGATGCTGTAAGAGTCAGGGGTGGTAAAAAAAAGTAAATAAATATTCCATTGAAGAAACTTTGAGTAATACTGTAATTTGACCTCCGGCGATGAAATGTTATGGGTGTACAGTTGGAGTTGAGTACCGCAAGGAAAGCGATGTACTCTGAGAAGTTTCTCTGACTTGTATATTGTAATTATCAGAATGTCTGATCAGAAAAACATCTAATAAACTCACAGAATAAGTGTGAGCACAGACTGTAGGGCTGAACTAATAAGCATGTATCAGAGCGGATCAAAGAAGTGTTTTCTGAAGATCAACCTCGAGGGCCATCAGAGCTGCATCTCTGAATCTCCCTCAGCAAACTTCAGAACACACACGCTCTGTGCTGAGCAGGCAGAGATTCTCTGTAAATCAAGTTTAACTGCTGCTTTAAATTTGAGAATAAAATCAAAGTGGTGCTAAAGTTACAACCTGCAGTAATAAGTTTGTTGAACTTTGCACAATAATTTTTAATTAAAGCTGCAGTCTGTTCCTTTTCATAGCTGCTGCCTATGTAAGGTGTTTTATGAGTCAGTTATGAAGTTTCATTTCATTTGGAATGCTGCCTTTGAAGGTAGCTGCTCATGTATGAAGATTTGAGACAGCTCACTAGTGTGGAACAGATCTATAGTTCAGCATGATATTAAACTGCAGGGTCAGCTGCAGTGGAGTTAACATCCTCTCAAGTGTGAAATATCTCATCTGCATGAGTGGATGGATTGGATTCCTTTTCCTACACATTACAGCACAATTCAGCTCCTGCCTGTCTGAACTGGAAGTGACTCTGATTCTCTCTGAGGCTGTTCACACAGCTTATGAATCTGTTTTTCAGAACTGAGACTTAAAACCATTTTCTACAGCTGTGTTTCTACACTGTGCAGTCTGGAAGTTTTGCCGTCTCCTCCATCATGACATCTGAGTGTGAATCTGAGTTCATGGGACAAGCATTGGTGATATTCATCTATTATACTGAATTTCATGTATTCATCCACACAAAATCCTTCAATCAGTCATTTATTTACTACTGACTTCATAGCAAATGCCACATAATATTTATACTATATACATATTATCAGTGATTCATTTATTGCTTATATTTTTTTAGACTGATCAGGACATGAGAATGTGTCTGTCTTAGTGATGTCATCAGGCAACTAGTGATGTCATTATTCTGCAGCTCCAGAGTACTTGTGAGTCAGGTGATTGGCTGAAAAATTGTGTCCAGAATACAGATGTCATCAAGCAGATGATGTCCAGGGCTGTATGTGTCAGGTGAGCAACTGTCACGGAGACAGACAGGAAGTTAACAGGTAACTGTCTTCAATTATTTTAGACTTGCTTGGTTTACACTGCAGAGCCTTAGAGACCTAAGAACAGTTACCCTTCTGTCCTTATAGCAGCACAGTGATGAGGAATGCCTCTCTCTGTCTCGCTCTCATATCACTCAGCTCTGTCCTCTCTCAGCCAATGAGAACGTCCATCATCTGCCTTGCTCGTTTTCAAGAGCCATTAGCTTTTGTTGCAGTACGCAAGTTTCTCCTTGCAATAAAAAAACACATTAAACATGAATGACACGTAATTCTTTTTATTTTGAGCGGCGAGATGGAAGCAGGCAATGTTTTCTGACTCGCAGAAGTCTGAGCAAGAGGGAATCGCTCGCAGCATAAACAACACGTTTATGGTCATTTTGTTAATGTGCAGGCAGCTGGGTCACGTACATCAGCCGCTGGCTCTCCAGCCTTTCAATGTTTAGAGAGAGTTATCTTTGTTTCTCTTTGAATTACACTAGACGCTGTTGTGGGCTTTTGTGTCTGTTTGTTTGAGTGTTGTGCCCTACTTTGAGAAATCAGTTAACAACTGTACAATTCTGTTTGCATAATTGTATGCTGAGAACTTTCTCCTTAAAAATCAGCCAAATGTTTTTCTTTCTCTCCATCATTACCATGTGTTTCTATGCTTTTTATAGCAGCATTATATTTTTATTCAATGCACCAGTTTTACTTCAAGAGTTTGTGAGAACAGATTTCAGTTCAATGTTTGTCATCTGTCGGTCTTCTGAGAGCCCCAGTGGATTAAACAGTATTGTTCAGAAGCTCTGGAGACCTAATGGAGTTCATAAGTTTTGTTTTCAAAACCCTTTAACTTTATCTCAGATGTTTCTCCTAAAGTTCTTACAGTTCTTACAGACAAAAGTAGTCACAAATGAGTTCATTATCACACAATTAATGTTTATAGCATGGTGTAAATAATTTGCTCGTGGAGGAATTTGATGAGAAATTCTTGAGCTCACATTTCAGATTTTAGGGTCTTTGCAAGTGTGAGCACAGTTTCAGTTTTTACTGAACCTTCTTCTCAAACTGCAGGAGACACATGAGATTACTGGGGTCTTTTTCCCAGGAGAAACATCTTAACAGCATCTCCATGTTATAGTATTGCTCTGCTGGAGAAACAGGAATATATTACAAAATATCTCATATGGGTTTCCTTTTTTGTGGATGCCCACAAACAAACTCTCCAACATGTAAACAGTGTTAGATCTGTCGTTCTTTTAACGTTGTATTTTGAACAGAAACATGATTCATGCAGCTTTGCTGATTTTAATACTGAAGTAAATATTTACTATCATCATCTCTTGCACAGACAAAATCTGAAGCCTGCAGCATTTTCATAGGCCCATCCTGTTCATAGATATATTTAAACCATTTACCATGAAAATGTTTCTTAATATGAATTTTCATTTCCTAAGGAGAGAAGAGTGTTTTTTCTAAACAGGGTAAATGGGGTGTCCAGTTTCATCATTGTTCCATCTCAGTCCCTGTGGAATGTCTGGGAGTGAATGAGCGACGGGAATGTTATTGGTTCCAGTCCAAATGGATCAGAATCGATAGGGTGAAGTGTTCAGTACTGCTGTGAGGGGGCTGCACGTGGAGATCTGACCCCTGTAGACATGCACTTATCCCCCAGACCAAATCATCACTGCTGATATGTTTACCAGTCAGTGTGGAGGTCACGTTTCATGGGCGTCTGTCAGGTATTTTATGTGTCTGCATGCGATCGTCCCGCCTGTGGAAAGTGAGGTATTGTGTGACATTTAATCCATCTGATTAAAACCGTAAATTGTCATCGGATCACAGAGGCTTTTCCTGTTTCCTGCAGTCGTGTGTGTTTCTCTTCTTGAGAGATCTGCAGCCTCCTCCTTCCAACACAAATCTCTATGGCAACAGCTGTGACAGAGTTACCCCTTGTCCAAAATACGCTGGTGCAGCAGGAGCAGACAGCGGTGAGAAGATGCTGGTCAGTTTGCTTGATCAGTTTGGCTAAACAAACGCTGACAGAAATTTCTGTGAAAAAACTGTGAAATTTCACCTGCTTATTATTAAATGCCTGTTATCAAACACACACACCAAGTATAAGAGGTTCTGAGAACTTCTGAGGAGACCTTTAGACAAAACGAGCAGGACTAAAACTGAAGGTGAAGATCACCCTCCACAGCATCTCCAGATATCCCACGGTAACACTTTTTCTTGAACATTGTCATTTGCTATTTTTTTAATAGGGTAAGGTTTATTATTAATACAACAATTGGCAATTCATTTAATTTAAAGGTTATTTAAAAGCATTAGTGGCAAGAGTAGCTTAAAACAAAGAACAAAAAATTGTTTGCCAACAGTGCATGTGATGTCAAAGAAAAGAAAGTTATTTCTGAAGTGAAATTTGCAAAAGTTTCCTAAAATTCCCCGATTTACCTCACATACTGCACGCTGCTGTTTATCTTCAGAACTTACAGAATCCAGTGTGTCCTCACGTGAGTCCAGGCGGCAGCAAGGCATGCTGGGAATCAAGAGGGACATTCACTGCACAACAAAATCAGCTGCAGATGGCTCACAGCTCTGAGAGAAGTCTGTTCAGACGACGTGATGGTTAGACAGAGTTGTGCTCATTTTTATTTGAAACTCATCTCCATGTGTGATTGGCTGAGATACAGCTGATGATGTGGTGTGAGAGGTACTTGTCTCTGACCTCTGTGTTCTTCTGCTGGTGCCAAACTGCAGTCACTCTCTCAACACAGGTAAGAGATTTATTCTAGGAATATTCCTGGAACAACACCCTCAGAACGGTTAACACTGCTGTGTGTTACAGTTCTGTGGGATAATGTTTAACATAATCTCGCAAAATGTTAGCGAATGTTATTTTGAATATGGTTTTTAATGCAGGTTTTAATTTTTTTATGTTTTTCAGGTGTTATAAATCTTCACAGGTTAAAGTTGGACCACAGGAACTCTTTTTTCCCGAAATGTGTTCTGTAAGTCACTCTGGAAAAAAGTGAGCAGCTACAGACGTGATATATTGACTGAATCAAGATGTGTTGTGTCAGAGTGACAGAATTTATGAGCTGTGCTAAATATCAGCTGATGAAATGTAAGGTTTGATCACTATGAAAACAATCTGCTAGTTTATTAAAGTTTACATTAGAGTTATCTTTATATCAGGTTACTGTAGGAGACACAGAAGCTGTGTTCCTCACCCTTCTGTTTCTGGTCTCAACAACAGAGGCTTTATTGATCTCTGGATTGAGGCAGAAACAAGTTTCCCTCCATCTTGTATTATTGGCATCATGACTGAATCCTGAAACTGTCCAAATTCTCTTAGCTGATGTCAACAGATCTGCAGGCTTGAAAAAAAAACGCACAAGACAATGTTTCAGAGCTTTAAGATTCAGTTGCTTGGAGAAAATGTCAAAATTGTTCATTTTGTGGCTGTGAGGGTGAGATGACAGTATTTAAAGTTTGATTCTTGACAATAACAATATGTGACTGCCCTCACACCTCTAATCGATGTCATCACAGACATGCCAAATCCAACCCCAAATCCTTCTTCAGTGAAAAATCACTTACATTTCATGATCCTGCCCTGCTGTCATAATTTAAAATGACTTTTAAAGACATCCTGACATTATTTCTGATTGGTGAACAGTCCTGTACACCATCCAGTGTGTTCTGGGATGTGAGGTACACATAACATTCATGTAGTGTGCAGAGTGTATTCTGCATACTGCTGTCATACAGAACAGTGAGTGTCATTCCCCCATCAGTCAGAAATGATGTGAAACTGTTTCCAGGTCAGGACTCCTGCTGGATTTTTTTGGTCTGGAATTATTTTTGTCTTGCAAATGTTTTACAGGCTTATAGAATTGTTTCATTCATACAGTGAAGGGTTGTGCACTGTTTAGCTGTTTATTTGTAATACAAACAAGACTTTGGGATGCCTGGAGAACTTCATTATTGTTCTGTGTCATTCCAATTTAGATAAGAGGGAATCTTTCTAATGCGTCTGATCCGACCTGTCTGAGCGTGGCTGCGCTGGTCTGATAGCATTGTCAGAGAGAATGGACAATGGGATTGTGGTCTTATCAGCTGGGATTGTGGCAGCTGGATGACTGAACAGGTGTTATTAAATTGATTGTCCTTCCATTTCACACATGCATTATATATCTGCGCTGATAGTCACCTGACACTCTCTCTGTATGCCGAGTGCTGACATAAGGGGGGCGTGAATCCTGCATGTGATCTGACACCAGCCACTTCAAAACTAATTAAACACTGATTTACCTTCTCAATGCGACTGCAGTCAGCTACCAGCCATCCCCAAAAATCACATTTGTGTAATTTATTGGTTCTTATCTTTTAAGCATAAATAAATGTAGTTTTAAATCATGTAAGAAGACTCTAAAGTAAAAACTGTTCAGGGGAAGCAGCGTGTAGAATAAAATATGACTAGATTCTCACCTCCTGTAATCAAACATCATACATCAAAAATATTCTAAGTAGAGGGTTATTAGAGGGTGCCCACTATAACCTGCACTCTGTGTTGTCATGGAAACCAAAGTACCTGGTGAAGTACTTTGACAGTCACATAAAATATGACGCCCTGTAAAGCAACACCAAAAATCATCCATTATCTATCAGCTTCACCGCAAACATCTTAATGAAAGACAAAAAACAACAGTAGAAGTAAAACTGTAAAAGCAGGTTAAAATCTATGGGTCTGTGTTTGGAAAAGTGTGTCTGTATGCAACTTTTAATATTTTTGCAGTATATATAACATAGTATACAATTTTTTACCTGAACGACTGACTGCTTTTACCAGAACATGCAGTATGCAGTAAAGTAAGTGTACATCTTCCAGTCAGTGTGAACACAGCCTCACTCTGCAGTTTTATTAGTTTGTTCTGTGACACATTTGGCTAATTCATGTCTAATCTCGTCTAGATCTGTTAGTGGCTAACACTGTCCCTCTGAGATTCTCCTGTAAGGTTTCCTCTCTCTTTTCTGGCCTTTAGACTAATCATGCTAATTGAATAATTCAATCTGTAATCACACTGTTTAATGGAGGCCAGAGGAACACAGACTCCACAGACATTAACACAGAACAGCTGAGTCAGACTGGAACCAGAGCAGGAAAGTTTTGTGCCGCACTGAAGACTGTGTGGGGAAGATCTGCAGTTCTCCTGCATGTGTTATATAATCTGACATGCACAGTAGCTGCAGACATGCTGTTTAATGCTGAGGAGTGAAACAGCTGCAGTTTTAGTGCCGCTAATGTTCCCACCAGTTCATTTGAGATCGACCTGAAAAAATGAGTCACATATAGAATCATACCGGAAGCGAAAGAAAGTTACAGTCAAATGTGTGAACTGAATGTTTGAATTTATTTACTATTGCTGCACATGAATATAAATAAAAAAAATTGCTGAAAGTGCTTGACAGTGTAGTCAGTCGAGATTCTCTGTATGAATTACCAGTTTGAGCGACTTGAGCATCAACCCTCCAATTCCAAAGAAACAGTGGGAGGGACTTACATGATAATTCATCAACATGAGTGACTACAAAAGTGTATTTCCACCTTCCTGCAAACAGAATTGTTCACCTGAGGATGTTACCATAGCAACAGCAGACTACTAGAGCACTCATTCAGTTTTGATAATTATCAGATTGAATGTTAAACAACATGAGTTCTGCTTTATTAATCAGAGTGCTTAACATGGTAGTATATATGAATTTTACATGCATTCATTAAACACATTACTTTATATTAATTTGTTATTAAAACTCTTTGGTTACATCATGTTTTCTGTGCAAGAAAGTCTGTATGCATTAAAACTGAATGCACTTTTCAGCACATACAAAAACAATAAAATGTTAATATCGAGTTAATATCGAGTGTGGCTTTAACCCCAAACCGCCATCAGAAGAACATTTTGTCCCTAAAGAAAAATCCACCCCAGAATGTGAATTCTGGGCCGCAGGACTGCAGCCTCCGGTTTGTGACTCACTCTGAGGAGAGCAGAAGTTCTGTTTGATGAAGGAATTATCTCAATTACCTGAACACTGGGTTCCTGTCATGTCTTACAGGAAGTTGCTACAGAGCTTTCACACAACCCTGGCACGTTTCAAAGTGTGCATTCTTAAAAACAGTACCATTCCTGTCTCCATGTAAAATGCAAAACATAACTTTGTAGTTTTGCAGTTTTAAAAACAGCAGTTTTACTGTACATGTTCAGTCTGTCTAGTGACATCACATCATGCAGCTTTTTAGTCTTTTTAGCCATGAATGGGGATTGTTTTGGCAGAGTTGTTGTCTTTATGTGAATCTTATCAAAAACACAAAGAAAATAACATTTAAATTTTTAGTTTGAGTAGTTCCTTTCGCCTGTAAGAACAAAGATAATGATCACCATCCACTGACTGCCCGTAAGCACGTGTTAGGTATGCACGCTCACTTAACATGTCTGACTGTTTGCTGCCAGAGCCAATAAAACATTTCGTTAGCTTCTCTAAACGTTTGCGACTACAGCGTATGAGGGGAAAAAGCAATTTACTCTGAGCAGATTGAGTAGAGGAACTTATCAGACTACAGAAATGAATCTTGTAGGCGGCAGTGATTCTCCATTCAGACACATTGTGGATTCAGTGAGGGGAGGTTTGGAGGTAGTCGGGGGTTCAGAGTCTCTGTCGGGCTACAGCAGCCCTTCACTGAATTGTGCTTGAATATTTCATTAGGAAATAAAGGTCACAAGCAACACAAAAATCTGTTTATTCACAACTGACGTTGTCATTTGTCAATTTTGGTGCATTTAGAAACAGTTTGGACAAGGCTAAAGGTTTCAAGAAATCATTTCTGTCTCTTTCCTCTGTATGAGACATAAAACTTTCTGGATTCTATTCATTTCTGTTCAGATTTGTCTCCAGTATGGGGTGAATGATTTGTACTATTGCATAAATCTCATTTTTTCTGTCACGAGTAGCTTTTATTGCTGTCTAATCACTGAATGCTACAATGAAATTAAAATGACTCACTCTGAATGAGAGAAACTGAACAAGTTTTAAAACTATGAAATAGTTGGAACTGTATTTTTATTTTATATTAACCGAATTTAAGCAGTGAAGTAAATCTAGTCTGTAACTGATAAACTCACACAAGATTTAAAAATTCTAATAGAGTAATAAAATTATCAGAATATATATTAGATCAGCTTTACTCTCATTATATATATGTGTATATATATCTTGTGTGTGCATATACATGCTACCATACGTTCTCATGGATTTTATTTTGAAAAGGACTCTTCTGGCATCAAGCCGTGATGTGTTTGCTGGCTGATGTTCATTTCTATAAACAAGGTTCCAGCATTTTGCCAGAATCTCATATCTGATATCCCTCCTCTGCGCTGCCTCGGACTGAGATCAGATCTCAGCTGAATTCTGCATTTAACCTAAAGCAAAACATCAGGCAATGCTTCAGTCCCTCTCTCATCCCTGCATCCTTCTCATTCTGCTTTTCATCTCTCTATCACTCTTTCTCTCTGTCTGTCTCGCCTCTCTCTCTTTTCATGTGCTGTCAGTAAGCCTCTGATTGGATAACTTGCAGGCTCTGATTAGTTGCCTCTGTCTCTTGATGCATAATAAGCAGGTGTGCTGAATAATTCATCAGTGTCACAGAGGGTATTAATGGCTGCAGAGTGATGTGGGGCAGATTGCCCGTGATCCTCGCTCTTACTCTATGTGATGTCGTCCAGACGGGTGAGAGATCTGCCTGCAGACAAACCCAGAGCTCCTTTCCTCCCTAAACCTATTGAGATAGTTTGATGAAAACCACCCCAGACAGAGTGAAAAGAAAAGCAGGATCTAGATTTATCTTTCATTGAAGCTCTGTTGGTTTTCTTTTAAAAACATGAACTAGAAATGGACCTGTTTACAAATCTGCATAAGGACACTCCACCCTGAATTTCAATGATTTATATATAAATAGAAATGCAGACCGTTTAGACTGACCTGAGGGACGTTTGGGAAGTACATCTGTAACACTGTTAACACCTCGTCTGAACTCATATGAACAGTCTGAATGTGAAACAGGAGCTCTGCTAACTGAATTCATCACTCATTAATATACTGTTAATGATAATTAGATGCACTGATGGTAATGACTCCAGCCCTGCGGCTTCAGTTCTGTCTGGTCAGCAGATGTTTTATAGTCCCTGAGGGATAAATGAGCAAATTGTTCTGTTTGTAGGAAATGTCGCTCTGACTGCCGGAAACACAATGTGTTAATATTCACATCAGCACCCAGTTTGAGCATCTCCTGAAATATGAGGCCATGCAGACACTCAGTGCTGTAATGAAAGACTGATGCATCCAATCCTCTGAATATTGCCGCTGTTGATGGAAAATAACAGCTAATAATCTGTTTAAGGGGAATTTGACTATGGGAGGACTAATGAGGTGATTGGCTATTGAAACACAAACGACTTCTACACGGGAGGCAGCTGGGATTGTTTTTCAGAGCGCTGAATTTATATTCACTTGATTATTGTTTAATCAGGGAGTCAGTACGTGTATTTGACTTGATTTGATCCTTTTTTTTCTTTTTTGTGGTGTAGTTTGTTTTCATACATTAAATGTTTTGGTGAAGGCTTGTGAAGAGCTGAAACTGCTGCCGTTTAGGCAGTGATCAGTTTAACGTTACAGATCGGGCAGGAGCAGATAAATGTGTGAAGTTTCTCTGTCATCTGCAGCCTTCAGCACCATCAGTGATACAAACCAAAAATCCTCATACACTTCATTTATTAAATAACATTAGTTAAAAATAGAGTGAGTAAAAGATACAGTAAGTCATTAAAGCAGGACTTCCATAGACTAACTAACAGAAAATTACACACATGACTTTAATACAGATGCAGAAAAAACTGCGTACAGAAACATAAAGCTTTACTGTAAAACATCAGCCTTCATACTGTAAACACTTAACAGGAAAATAAACAGGGAAACTGAAATGAACTTTCAATTGCTCCGATGTTTTGCTCTTTCATAGCTCACAGAGTTCTCAGTTGTTTCATTTGAGTGTTATTTTGTCTCATATGGTTTTACTGAAATGTATTAGAATTAATCAACACAAATGAGTCAATTGACCTTCTTAAATGCAGGGAACAGCAGTGAGTTTGGACTGTTTTCACACACATTTTACTGTAGCAGTACCATTATTTTCCATCAGCCACTGGGTTTGTCATGCGTGACAGTATTTGCTGGTATTTGAGTCTGTAAGTTCCTCAGGGAGTGGTTGCTGTTCTTTCTTTGTGGGATCTCTTCCGTCTCTCTCCGGATCCTGCTGTGGCCTCTTTAACTCCAGGTCGACTGTCTGCCAGTGGACGGCTGCGTCTCTCTCGCAGTGAAGCTGAGCAGTTAATGGGATCAGTCAGTCTTCAGGAGAACAGATCCATCACTCAAACATCTCCACACATTTCAGTCATGAGATTGTGTGCAATAAAATCTTAAATACTAAAGTACTCAAATTTGCTTTATTTTCTTTATTCTCAGTATAATTTTGTTCTTTTGTTTGTTTTTGTGAGATAAACAGAATCCGGTTCAGTTATCTGTTTCAGAGAAAGTGAAGAAACAACAGAAAACTCTTTCACTTCACTGAAACTGTCATTGTGGGCATCCAAATCTTTTATAAGGAGATTTTAAAATCTTTTCTATGTTTTTCTAGCACATATAAATGATTCATCTGGGACGGCAGATTGTAACTGTTATTTGTTCTGACATACAGCATCTCTCATCCTAAAACACAAACCATTCTTCATTTCTTGTATTTTTTTACAGACAGGATTCAGAGCCGTCCAGGTCTGTTTATACAGGATGTAAGTTGTATTATATCTGGAGGGGATGATCAGAGCTGTTTATGGGCTGGTGTTACTGGTTAATGGCTTTTCTGTGTAACTGTGGGAAATGAAAAATAAACAGTAATGTGTTTAAACGCAGGTTGAGTGTGTGTGTGTGTGTGAGATTATAATGGATGTGCTCCAGAAGAGTGATCATACACTGAATAAAACTAATGGCTGAGCTTTCCAGCAGCTTTAGCAGAGAAGCCTTTTATGAATTAATCAGCCCTCACTGTTTCAAACCTGCAGACTCTACTGTGTGGATCTCTAGCTTTCATTATCATTGGGTGTTCTCATATTAAATACAATTACAATCTCTTCTATTTCTTTGGTGTGTCTCCTACACAGCAATGAGATTAAATCGAGAAGAAACTTTTGCTTAAAAGGATAAAAATTCCCTCATCATTCCTCATCGTGTTGTTTGAATTCTGTATGAGTTTGTATCTTTCAGAAATCTGAATGTGTTTGGGGGTGAACTGACTCAGCTGCTTCTCAGATGTTTCTCCTGGGATGAAGAACCTAATCTCCTCTTCACAATCCCTGTAATCTCATACATGTCTTCTTTCAGAACTTTCAGAAGTGCTCTTAACTCAATCTCTCAATCTGTGCTGAGATCTGCCAAGATATGAATCACAGGTACGAGATTTCAATATAAACTGAAACACTTTTCATCAAAGTTTTAGAACTAAATTACTTGCTGTTCTTATCTAAGGAATTTTAGAAAGTGAAAAAGTGTTTTTTATGGTAATGACTGAAAGTTTTCTTAAATATATTTTATCTGCTCATCAGATTAATCACATGAATGTAAAAAAATGACACTGGATGCAGCCCATTTTTTATATTGGCAGGACAGCAGACAGAAAATGACACGTCATTAATTATCATGACTAATTACAACTCCATTACCATGACAACCATGATCCACTTCATTCCAGGTTTCTTCACTACGACCTCAAAGTTCTGCACAGCGAATCAGAACACAAGCAGCATCTACTGTACAACAGTAAGCTGAACTGCTCTAATAATGTCATGTCATTCAGTGGGAAGATACAGTACACACTGAGTTATGTATCATAATTAGTGTCAGTGAATCTGATAAATAGTGCAGTGTGTGGTGAGTGATTAGCTGGATGCTGCTATCCCGTTGCTAAGGTGTTGCTAAGAGGATTTTAATGTGTTTCTGTGTGTCTGTGTGGTTGCTATACTGGTTGCCCAAGAGCCCAGTTCAAGTCTTTAAAAAACATCTGTTATGACTCAAGATGATTATTTAAAGACAAAACATGCATTAAAATAAGATAAAATAACTAAAAAGCAAGATATTTCTTTATGGTGAACATACATATTTCTTGTTATGCCAAGCTGAAGATTTAACTGGGTAGAAACTGAGGACTCATTCAAATATTGTTGTGAGATTCACTGCTGTCAGTCTAGGAGCATTTGATTCAGAAATGTCTTCCTGTGTTCCAGCACACAAACTGAAAGTGTTCATTTATACTGTGTATGTGATGCAGACTATAGATTATTATTGTAAATGTCTGCTGTAGATGTCTGATCTGATTCATATGTGATATAAAATTAAAAACAAAGCTGTGTTGAAATCTATATAAAGACCAGCACTTCGCGTAATGTGTGGTGTGTTCAGGATGACTGAGATTTTATATTGATTGAGCATGAATGCAATTATGAGACAAAGACCTTCCTGCGCTAATGAAAAAATAATATTCCATCTGTGACATTTTTTCTAAACGTTGCTTCAAAGAATAATTTTGTGTCAGAGTTTCTTTGAAGAGAAAATCCGAAGAGGTTTTCCATCAACAATGAATAAGAAATTATTTCCTTTATGAAGTTTAAAAAAGGATAAAACTGAATCAGTGAGGAGACGCTGCAGAAGCATGCAGAAAACTTTTATCTGTCTGATCAACTGAGTCTTCAGTGTGTCGGGCTGATCTGATCTTTCCTCTGTAGATTGTGTGGTTCTGCCCCAGTGTGGGTTCAGGTCTCTTTTAATGGAGGTCTGTTCTATTGTGTTTCTGAGGTCATATGAGGGTGGAGACATCTGCTCCCGTGTGAGCGTTTAAAGGTCAGTCAGGCCCTCAGGGACACCTAACTCACAGTGTGACATTTGTCTTTCAGGGGACCGATCAGAGAATGAACTAAATACTGAGAGCAAGAAACATTTTTATTTTATTCTCGTGACATTGAAGAATGAGAAGATTGTCACTCCAGTCCTAAACGAGAATCAGCGCAGGATCAAACTGCTTTACTGTAACAATGTAAACAGAAGTTCTTGGTTTTACATTTTATTGAAATTGGATGATTTATTTTAACCTTGTTTTGTTTTTTGCATTGTGCATCATGTTTTGTTACAGTTTTTTTTGGATGAGGGCGTAATGCCCAGATTATCCATAATCAATCAGACCTAAAGCCTGAATCATGTTAAAACACCAAATACTGTCAGAATAAGGTCTAGTTCATGAAGTTCATGTCTCGCTGACTGTCTGAAGCAAACTGATTTTGTTATTATTATTTTCGCTACTACAAGAAATATTTGACTGTTATGTCTGGCTCCAGCTGGTACTTTGGTCCTGAGGGGCTGAAGGTGATTTTCTGAATGTTCAGCTGTAACCTTTTCAAATGAGGCTGTGTTCTGAGCGTGACCCGAGCGTTCAGGACAACAGCATGTGCTGTCACAGAGAATCAGACTGTTTAAGGTGACGCTGATGGTAAAGCGAGCAGAAGGGAGTGTGGAGCCTGTCTGATGTCTCGCAGGGTCAGAAACATCTCAGACGTCAGTAGCTCATCACAGACGCTTTTATTCTTTAATCACAGACTCAAGCCACTTTTCCTGCACTAATAATATCATTAAGAAATACAGCATGTCTTTTGACGGGAAGTGAGAGTGAGGCGTGTTTTATATGATGAGACAGATTCACTTAGTTTTAGCTCACCAGCAGGTTCTGGTTATGAAAGGTTGGGCTCCTCTTCTTCAGGGCCAGGGTTAAAAGAATAACAAAACAAGAGGAAGAAACATAAATGAACTCTGCATGTTCTATCATTGTGAAAAGGTTAATATTAATACATGTGTGATTATAAAGAATCATGAGATTTACAGTGATGCATGCAAATAACTGATGAAGAAGACTGATTTGGTCATCAGGTTATTTGATCTGATATCTGATACATTAACTCATACAGTTGACTGAGGTCAAGACGCTCAGGTATCTTTCTATACTGATATAAACTAACAGATGTGTGCAAGCTTTAAATTTAAATCTGGATTTTAGATTGTTAAAGCCTAGGTTTAGTAAAACTGGAAACAACAAAATGACTTCAGCATCACATTGAAATGTTCAGCTGTATGTTTAGGGCAGAAATGAGTAATGTTGACATTTTTCAACTTTAATGAAAACTTTTCCAGAGTTTCTTTGCAGGTCTTTAAGTTCAGATGAAGTCTGTGTGGTTCTCCAGACGTTCTGTCAATAATTGGATCTGAATATCTGACAGGCCACTGGAGGCACAGCCACAACAAATACCACCCGATCAAAACAAACCAAAGCTGTTTTCAGACTCAGACCTGTGTGTGTAGCTTCATGTGTTGCTGGAGTGTGGCAGTCTGTGCTTCAATAATCAACATTTTCACTGGGTTAGAAACAGCAGCAGGGTTTGGGTGAGGTGAACTTTGTCATCTGTCGTGTGACTTGCTCATTTATCACCACTGAAGTGAGTCGCTCCACCCACAGCGAAACAACTCTGAGTTTCCAGCTCGAGTGAGGAAGATCATCACCTGCATTAGTTCTGATAGTAATGACCCGCTGCAGTCTGATGCCAGAGTCTGTGTTCCACAGAGATGAAGACACTGTGTAATGGTTTCTGATACTGAACACAAAAAACTACGTTTCTGTTTGTCTTCTACACAGCTTCCAGGAGTCAGAATATACAGATTTAAGAAAAGCTACAGTGAGCACTGCTGAGGTTTGTTTAAGACAGTCATAAGTAAGCAGGAGATTCTGATTTTGTGTAATCATCTTTGTTTACACAGTTTTGTTTGTGCTTTTTAATTTTAGTATGAAAAAAACACACATTTACCACTAATTGTACAGTCTGTAGTCTGAACAGTCATTCAGACACAGTTATTCTTTTGTTTGTCACTGTGTTAATTGTTACTATAAGTGCAATGATGTCACTTTCTGCTTTAATGGCACAGACATGTAACTCTATCTGTTAACCCCTTGAATACTGGAGTAATGCGTCAACATGCATTAAATGCATGTCCGAGCTTGTGTCAGATATATCTGTGGCACTAGTGGGCAGATACTGGTTGCACTTATCTCTTGTGTTCTGTTTCTATATTGTCTTCATTAGCTACCAGTATTAACACACAGCAGTGTTAATTACCTGAACACGGACAAAATGTTAGAATGCTTCAGGTCAGTATGTCTCTTAGACAGTGCCAAAATCTTGTGTCATTATTTTCAGATTCAGAAAGTTTGATTAACCCAAAAAGATGATGTGATGAAGAATATCACTTTAATTATCAGAGATATGTTAATTAAATGAAAATGAGACTTTTTGTGTTTTTATTGAGGCGGAAAGATTATGTGACAGATATGTGTACACAAACAGTTGCATTACTATGATATGAGATTTTGGTCATATATAACCCTTGCTTACCTCTCGCATCATTTAATGCAGTAATTAGACTCTCATGTCCTGCTTTCCTCATTCACATCCAATTTGTTACTGTGTCTGAATGTTGCATTCAGTAGTTCACAGTTCACCTGACACGGCCTGTTTTGAGGGTCTCACAGCATAATCATTTTAATAAACAAGATGTACAAAAGTGAGTGTCTGTCTTACAATGACCTGCTGCCTCCAAACTAACAACTTAATTACTCTCACTGGAATGACAGCTGGACAGAGATCTGCTGCATGGAATTGTGGGTAACTGTGCCGCTCTGAACTAAAATGTTCTGCATGTAACTAATTGTAGCACGTTTATTAAATGCCGTCTGTGTACTGCATACATCACTTTAAATTAATTGTGCTGTTTATACACTAGATGATGCATACATTAATTCTTGCCTGTAGGAAATACATGAACTCTAACGTTTAAATGTTAGTTTAATCATTAAAAAAATAAATAATAACCCCAGTTAGGGAAGCACTGGTCTAAATCATCTCTTTAGTTGTGAGACTAGTCTTGGATTAAACTAGTAATGAAGGAAATAGTAGGAAAGCGTGAATGAAACTAGTAATGCGTTACTGATATATTTCATGTAGGTGTATCATTAAGAGAACTATTTATTTACTATTCATAAACAGTGCAGGGTAAAAGTGAAAAGATTTCTGAGGGTCCCCAAATGACACACAGTCAGAAACTTCAAAGAACCTCCAGACACCATTCTATTACTCAAGGATTTATGAGAAACTTGTTCTTAGCTGCTGTTAGAAGACTTTTAGCTGCTTCCAGGATCCCACTCCTGAGGGAAGCGTTTGAGGCTCTGGAGATGTGAGGACCAGGAGTTAAATCTTCATTTACTGACATTTGAATCTAAAAAATGTCTAAAAAACTCCTCATACAGAATGCAAAGAAATTCTGTAGGAGTCCATTTAGACTCCAGGTTCATATTTCACATGATGATTAATGCGTCTCTTTGAATGGTGACAAATATCAGCACGAATGCACAATCATGTTTCCCTGTTATTCATCTGTTTCTGTCAGTGTAAAGAGAGAGTGTGAGTGATACAGAGGAAAAGTGAGAGAGAAAGTGTGTGTGAGAGAGAAACATCAAAGCTTTGCTCTGGCCGCAGAGGCTGTTCTGAAAGATACAGTAGGCAGCAACCTTAAGCTCCCTTCTAAGATCTCTTCCTTTGGGTAAATTTGAAGGCAATCTCACATGTATCCCTCATGAAGAGAATAATCCCAGAATGCATTGCAGTGAGCTCAATGGAAATATTCATTCATGATGATGAACACAAGAGAAATCTTAATGATAATGAAATATTAATGATAAATGTCTTTCATTAAATCATTAGATATATTTAAATGAAGTCGGTTCTCTGTGCACTCATTGATCGGTAATTCAGTCACGTGTAGTAACAGTCAGCCTGTGGTGTCTCTGCCATAGTTATCTTAGGGATACACTAACATCAGACTCAGAATCAGTTGTAGGTCGAGTGTCCTGTGTGCTTCACATCACGACCTGCTGGTGTGCTGCACAAAGTTATTCTCTATGTAGACTAGAACATTTCAAATTGCTCACTTTTATTTTTTTTTCTGCCTTAGAAGATAGCTGCCTATGTGGACAGCAGACAATTTAGTAGGATTGGAGCAGAGCCATACATTTCCTGTTTCATGAGATCTCACAGGTAAAGATTTCTGTCACAGGTGTGTCATGTTTCATGTTACACACAGTACTGTGCAGACAAAAGTCCAGAGTTGAATCTTATTTATTGTGTGTACAGCAGTATATATGTGAGTATGGGCAGACAGTTTAGCACAGTTTGTAAAAGACTCTATTCCACAATGAGCAATCTGTCAGAGTGGTTTACAAAACGACTCCTGTGAATGTAGCTCTCAGTTTTGACTGTACTTCATTCATAATTTAGTACACAAAATTTGCTTGATCAAAACAGGTGATTGGTTAACCGCTCGGTGCAGCAGCAGTCACAAATGTTTTTGAGAAGTGACTTGTGAAAGTTCATTTAACATGAGCGCTGGGACGCGGGACCCAGTGAGCAGCAGAAGTGTTTCAGTGTGAATGTGTTTAGTGTGAAAATAGTTTTATGGGTTACTTGCTTGTTATTCACAGATGTCACATGCAGCCTTTAAAGTTAATAAAAAAATGTCCAGTATTTCTAAGTGTGAGTTCATCAAGTGATATAAACCCCTGACAGGCTGCTCAGAGGCTTTTATTATCACACACATTTTTCAGCCAAATTTAGTTACTGACCACCAGTTTCAGAAATTAACCGAATCATTTATAATAATTCAGAGTTTGTTAGATTTTGTATGCAGCTTTAGTAAGCTTGTGTTAGTTGGGAAACTTCTCATGTTTTTGATTGGCTGTGATTGTATCGCAGTATTCTGCTCTCAGCATGGAGACACACATGTACATTTCCTCTCTTCTGCTTGAGAAACTCTTCAGTGTTTTACTGCAGCTGTTTCACTTCTCACACATCAGTGGAAACGTGAGTCTCAGACAGAGGCTGTAACTGTTCTCAGATAGAGCTCAGTGAGCTGTATCTCACACACACTCTTACCTGTATATGTGCAGGTGATGAACTGCTGTATGTGTGCAGGAGATGACATGCTCATGCATGCACAGGTGGAGGTATCTCCATGGCAACGGGTGGCATCTCCATGGCTTAATGTGGCACTGTTGGCAATGGGTCCTTAAACCCCCGAGCATCTTACAGGTGTCTCATCACACACACTCATAAAACTCTGCACACAAACATACACACACACACTCTACATTTCAGTATGGAGGAGATTTTAAGTCATCAATCACAGAGAGAGGCAGAGAAAGAGGGAGAGAGGAGAGAGAGTGTGGAGATGATAGAGAGATCGTGCTAGAGAGGGAGAGTGAGAGGACTGGTGTTGAAGAGACTGGAAAAAGAGAGAGAGACATTTTGTTACTGAGAGAGGAAAAACGACAGAGGAGAGAGAGTGTGGGGAAGATTGTGTTAGAAAGGGAGATTGAGAAAGAGTAAGGGAGGGCTGATGTTGGAGAGAGAGAGAGAGAGAGAATGTGTTTGTGAGTGTTCTGGTCTGGGGTCTGCTCCACACCTCATTATAACCACTACAGTGTAACTTCAGTTCAGCTCTCTGACAGAGCCTCTGTACAGAAGATAAAGGGACGATAAAGCACTATGCTGATTGGGTTGTTTATTTGTACACTTTCACTACATTCAATTTCATTGAACTTAAGTTGATTCAGCTGATCAGACACGTGATCTGTCCTGCGTCTACTTCTGTGATCAGACACACTTTACTGGCACCTGAAGCTGCTTTTAAAATGCTGCATGTGTGCTCGATTGTGTGAGGTGAAGGTGAAGCTCAAATCCACGAGTGTTTCTGGAATCTTCAGATTCACAGTGTTTGTGTCTGACTGAACCTTCAGTATGAGAGCAGATGTTCCTCTTGTCCTCTGACTCTGGGTCACTTCAGAATTCTTCCTTTCCCCAACACAGAAGAGCACAACAGAGTCATGTGTCATGTGTCAGACTTCCTGTAGATACTCGCAAATAAAACAATAGATGTCCAAATTAAAGCAGCAGTACGTAACTTTTTTAGGTTAAAAATAAGCACAAATAGCTTGTCGAACTATAAGAGATCAGTGTTCAACACTGTCTTCTTGCTTCACCCTGATTTGCAGTGGTAAGTTTATAATAATGATCTGAGCTGTCAGGTCAGATTTCGTGGATAATGTCAGTTTCATTGGCTTTATTTGATTTCAACATAAATCAAATTGATTTCATCAAGAGAAGCAAAAATTATGGATTGCATCTTTAAAAAATAAGATTTAATCCTGCTGACAATTAATTTTATTTCACTTTGGCATTGATTTGTGTCATATGGTCTTTATGAATATAAATGTTCTGTATCTATATGAATGCTTGTGTCCAGGTATCCATACATGGAAGGCAGTGTGTTTGATTACCAACGTACTTTGAAATATTGTCTTTTGTGTTCCACAGACGACAAAGGTCACACAGGTTTGGAATAACATGAGGGTTAGTAAATGATGAAAGAATTTTCATTTTTGGATGAACTGTCCTTTAAAGGAGGAATTGCTGGGAAATAAATCTCAAGCCAGTGGAAATGTTCACATGTACTGTAGGAGTCATGGAACCAGATGAGATTTAATGAATAATAATGTAGAGGTTGAATATAGTATTTTACTGGCCTGTCAAACACGTCTGTCTCCTCTTAAAATCACCAGTGGCGTCATCTGTCTGAAAGCTCAACTATTAACAGAGAGGTTGCTGGTTTGAGTCATGAGTTGTGTGATAACTACTGTAGAACACTATGAATAATAGCATCCCATCAAACAATAAACCAAAACAACATATCGAGAGATCAGGATTCATCCCCATGCTGACCTGAAGAGTGAAAAAACATTCACAGTGTCAGAAAATAACTGCATTTTAGACCAGAGAAAACATCTGAATGTATTGAATTATAAATACAGACTTCAGCCTGTGAGGTGTTCATGTGTTTGATCTCAGCTGTTTTATAAAGCAGTTTTTGGCTGTGCTACAGAAAAGTCACAGTGGACGCATCAGAGCAGCGTCGCAGCAGGTAAACAAACATTTTTGGCAGTCAGCATCTACTGCTCTCTGTTCTTGCCTTTTTTCTTTCAAACCCTTTTTATTTTTGGTGTTGGTTTTGTGGCTGGACGTGGTCCAGAATAATCACACAACATGGCTGTGTCCCAAACCCTCAAGAGCTGCCTACCTAGATGTCTTTTTTAGGCAAACCCAGATAGAAGAATAATGTTCTTACAACCAAGCAAACATTAATACCAAGTCTTTCAAATAGCATTTTTTACTGAAACATTAGGGAAATGTTCTTACAACCTAAAATTGTTCACTGCAAAATGTTGTTTGCTGCTAATAACATGATGCTAAACTCTTTACGGCAGAGTCACAAAAACAGCTTGTTATTTCTTGATTTCTTGAGTCCTTGATAGATGATCAGAGAACTGATAGATGATCAGAGTAACAGCACACAGTTCTGACTGTATAGAGAGCTGAAGATTCAGTGTCTCTTCTGCATTACATTCACTTCACATCTCCCAGAAACCCAGTTGTGTCAGAGTTCAGGCAAAGCAAATGTAACAGAGAGCTTTAGTGAAAACGCTGGAGAATGCCTCAGGACAGAGACGTAGACTCAGCACTCAGATCTGACCTTAAATGTTTGCTGAACGTTCCTGAGCTGATTGCTGGACTGTTATTCAGTGTCAGTCATTACAGCTGATCAATGGTCTGTATCTGACGTGACTAATTACCCTCGACACCCGATGATCTGCCAGCACAAGAGCTTTAATGAGTGACGTGAGCTGTGCTGCAGCTCCTTCACAAATGAAACTGTATCATTCATCCAGAAACGTTGATCTAATCTAAACTTTACACTATATTTGAAAATAAACAAGTAGATTTGTAAGTGTTTTTTAAATTTAGTTGTATTTTTATAAAAGTATGCTATACTATTGCAGCTATGAAATAACCGTATATATTTTTAAAAAGCAACACTTCAGACACTGAGGGCTGTTTATTTATTTGTTTCACATAATTCCTTTAGTGAATTTGGTGCTGAAACAGGGCAAACAACATGGGCAAACAAACAACATTATCACTGGGCACAGTTCTTAGTACATTCTCTCCTCTGTGTGTACATTGTTATCAGAGTCTGAGCAGTGCCGTAGTGATCCCCTCCATATCCAGCAGCGTTACTTGAATGTTCTGATGTCAGTGAAGCAGTGCTGACTGGGGTGTGGTGCTATGCGGAAGAGAATCATGTTAACATTGACTAAAACCCCAGCTCCACCCTCTCCCTCTCTCTCTCAATCGATATGTTCAATTCGGAGTTGGATTATTTCTTTCTGGCTGCAGGCTCCCTCTTTTATTCCTCCTGCTGGTTCACACACAATTTTATCAAGGTCATCTCAGATGCGCGCCCCTCCCTGCAGCCGCGGCCTGCCTCCATCTGCTGTGTAGCAACAGCGCCCTCCTCTGCAGCAACACAGCACTGCGTCTGGAGGACAGGGGCTTCTTTCATTATATCAGCTGTGATGTTTGTTCTGGATGTTTCACAGTGAATTGGTTTTGTCATCGTTTTTCCCAAATGTTTAAACAAAGTCTTGTTAAGGGGTCACACAGGAAATGTATATGTCATATATTATGTCACATACATTCAGTCATATATATGTCCTCAGCCTCGTGTTATTTCAAACCTGTGGGCTGTCCTGTTTTCCATGGAATACAAAAGCTGACAGAATCAGCTGCTCTTTTTCATACAATGACACATTAGATAGTGACCAGGACTGACAAGCTCAGAAAAAGACAAAGAACAGCTTAAAAACATAATTAAAGATGCCCATATGACACATGCTACTGTATCTGAGCGCAAAATCACCATCAATTATGACACAGATGAGAGCTGAAGGCTTTTTTCGGCGATTTTATTTCTGTTCTTCATACAGTTCATATGATGTCAGAACACTTAGAATATAGTGAGAATATACAGTATTTATACAGACAGTATCTGTCTCAAACAATCATGGTAATACTGTGGTATTTGTTAGGTAAATGCTATATAACTTCAGTCACTCTGGAGAGATTGCAAGATGACAACCTGACAAATAGACAAACTGACTAATAATGTCAAACATGACAGTGACAGCAGTGCTCGGACAGGCTTAAACTTTCATAGTAACAGAGCTCTGATGTGAGTGGTAGTTTATCAGGAGACCAGTGATACAGACAGACTGATAACAGAGATTAAACTCAAGCTGTCAGCCTCTGAAGACTAACTGACCCATCACTCTCATTTAGTGATTAAACTCCATGATAATGTAATGATAAATGTTGGAGTTCATAATCTTTGATCTCTGCAAATCTGAGACGTTGTTGAGATCTCGCACACACACTTTAATCTTCAGGTGACACAGCTGCACACACACACACACACACACATTGTGTCTCACTGACTCACTGGAGTCTCACTGAAGATTCTGTAAGTGTTTTGTTCTTTTAAAAAGATTTCTTGCACACCTTTTTTCTTTTTCTTGTGTGTAGCTCTTACACACACACAGTTTCCAGGTGATGTGTTTTGTCCAGCTGTTTCTGCAGTTGTTGTCAGCATCTGTTTCCTTGGCAACTGCACCAGTGTCCTTCAGCTGCGAGGTCGCTCATGTGATCACACTGCCAAAGGGTAAGACAGTTTTACACAAAGTGGATCTGAACTCCCCAAACATCACTAACCTAAATGCATTATTAATAAAGTACATTTCATTTGTTTATATATATTTTTCATATGTTTATCTTATGTAAGGCTGAGGTAACCCAGATCAAGACTTACACAGAAGTCACAGGAAAACATGAGCTTGTGACACAGCTGCTGTCGATTTCTGCTTAGTCACTGTAAGTCAGCGATTTTACATCAGTGACTGCATAAACAAATAGATTTTTCTTTATGTCATACCCGCAGCACAGGTTGTTTTACTGATATAGAAGCAAATACAATGTGTTATATGTTTTATAATATGATTCTGTAACATTTTCCAGACATTCTAGCCCACACAAACGATTGATATCAGACAGAATTTACTGATCATTCATCAAACCAAAGACCTGTAATGACTGGTGAAGACTTTAATACGGTGTTATAAGAACAGAATACTAAACTACCCTTAATATTCCTGCAGCGTGTAGACTGTGGCCAGTTTATTCATTACAAACACACATACAAACAAAGTAAAATGAGCCCTAAGTCTGTGCAGAGCACACACATTCAAATGTGAGCAACACAATAAACAGTTTTATCCAGGGACGTAAGACTTATTGTTTTAATGACTGTTTGCACATAACCAAATGAAAAACAACCATATTTCAAAGTATTGAAAACACCAACGCAGCAAATTAAAAAATAATCAATTATTGCTCATAAAACACTGTACTCACATCACAGCATATATCGGTGAAGCCGAAATAATAAACCTGCCATTCATATCAGTTATGAGCAGAGAGAATTAACAGTGTTATGGACGCACACAGATAGTTTTACACCCTGCACGTCTCCAAATAAATCACTTCAAAAGCTATTACTGTTTATTGTTCGTATCTTTATCTTCCCTCAACAGCACAGGATCTGCATGACCAATAATCATGTACTGTGTCACACGCTGGGGAGTGGTTTAGCCTGAGGTAAACAAGTTTATCATAGTTGCCCATTCGAGAAAAACAGCCAATAAATTTGGCACATGTGAAAAACACATAAGCAGTCAATCCCACAATGCATCTCCAGAGAGTGACACTCGGCCACCATAGAAATGAACAGAACACTCGCTCACTTTCACCCAAAACACTTCACTGGAAATGAAGAGATTTAAATCGTGTCTCAGCTGAATCCAAAAGTTCCAGTTCTGACGGATGGAAAGGCTGAACAGATGAACGCAGCATGTTTCATTCCTCTGCTGAGGGACTGATGAACATGAATCTGCTGAAAACACGAATCTAAACTAGCCTTTGGCTATCCAGCGTATTAATGTGTTTACACTAACAAAACCTTATAACTGCTATTTAAAATGCCATACACCAGATTTTATTGTTTAATATCTCACAGTATATATAATGCATGAACCAGAAAAATGTGATGTGTTAACGAATGACTGACAGTCCAATTAATCAGTCAGCGTCTCAGAAGTATTAACTGTCAACAATATTTTTGGTCCATTTCTGGTCACAAACATTTCTGCATTAAGAACGTTTATAACCGAACTGATCAACTGAGAGTCCAACACAGTTTGGACACTGCAGTAATTCACTCTACAGCTGCTCTGAAATCATGTGTATTGTAAAAAGTGTTAAATGACTAATATTTTAATTAAAATGATTTGTAAAATGACAAAGTATAATTAAGCAACACCAACACAATCAATTAGTGAAATAAAGTTGTTTATCCTCTGGGTTTCTAAGTAGATTTAAAGCCCCACATCTACAGATACCTAACCAACATCTACACAATCCTAATTTGTCTGCAATTATGCAGACTAAAGGAGCAGTGGCCAGGAATCTCTCACACAAACACACAAAAGATGAAGATTGAAGAGTTTGTTCTTTTCACACTTTCTGTCTAGAATGTAAAATGTCTCAGTGTTTGTGTGTCTCTCAGGAGAGCAGCTCATCTTCCTCTGAGAGCTAAGACGGTGAGGATGATGATAAGAAGAGGAAAAACAAGAAGAAAAGACCAAGAAGAAGCAGAAGAATCAGAAGATTCCTTTGGAGAAAGTGTTTGTTGTTGTGGTTTTTGTGTTGCTGTGGTTTTGTTGTTTCATGAAAGCTAAACATCCTCATCTGCTGTATGTTCATCTGTCAGGAATCCAGCAGTTTTTCTGACAGCTCCAGTGAAGAGGAGGTGGAGAAGATGAAGACAAAAAGAAGAAGAAGATAAAGAAAGACAAGAAGGTAGAGTGAAGTCCTGAGTTTATAAAGTTCCAAAAGTCATCAGATTTATTTGGGTTTTGATTAAATCGTAGTTTGTTTATTAAAGCGGCATGAAATTACATGTTACCCATGTAACCTTAATTATGTCAGCAGAAAAGTCATTTCAGAGGTTGAGAAAGTTATTACATTGAGACCTCAGTGGTCATCAACAGCAGGTCACTAATGCTAAGAACGTACCTTGAGCTACACCTGAAAGTACATGTGGCTGATTTTGATTTCTTGTGGCCTTAAGAGAACTGCAGAAATGACTCACACAAAAGTTGAGAATGAGACAGAAGAACAGAACTGTATTGTGGTAATGACTGCTGCTGGATTTACCGCTGTGGGTCTGATCTCTATAACAACCACATTGTGTGTGACTCAATTTTTCCTGATGCCTCGGCTCTGATATCAAGTTTAGTGTCAAAGTGTTAAAAATCTAATTCACAAGTCATAAAGAACTGAACTTATTAAACACGCTGCTTCTGCCCACAGGACTCGGGGTGCAGTGAGAGAGACAAAGATTAAATGGTAGGAACATCAGAGTTCTGCCAACACCTGCACCTCTCCAATCCCAGCATGCAACAGTTACCTGAACACCTCTGAATAAATGTTGTTCATCAGAGGTTTCCCATTCATTGCTCACATTTCTGATATATTTTATTTATCAACTTCATCAGTCATCTGGATGTTCTGAGTTTTTCAGTCATGAGTTTAACACTTTTACCTCTCAAACTTCTGACGGGGAGTTTGAGGTAAAGGCAGCACTGCACATGTGTCCCATAATGCATTTCACTGTATTGACATAAACAGCCTCATTTCTGCGGTGGGTCTTAACTGGGTAAAGTCATGTTTAGCCACCTGTCTGAATTCTGCTTTCATAAACTGCGTTATAATTCAGCTGCGTATGAACCCTGTACCAGGATTCCCACAGTCAGGAACATCTGGAAAATTCTTAGTGAAAATCTATGTTATTTAAGCTGTGCTCTAGAATATGCGCTATGCAGAGCACAGTGAAATTCTCCTGATTAATAAATGAATCATTCGCTGCTTTTCAGTAAATGAATTGAACCTGCCAGTATGAGACATTACTGATTCTGTGTGAATTCAAGAGATTTCTGTTGAATCTTTATCCACTAATCACAGAAAGCAGTCAAAAACAAAAAGTAAAGTAACAATACTTCACACAGATTGGACTGAAGTATAGTGAACAAGCTATAATGGTGTTCAGGTGAGTCATTAGAAAGCTACTTCCTGTCCTTTCTAGCACTTCCTGTTGAGTGTGCGAGTGGCCACATGTGTGAAGAAATGAAATCTTTATAATGAAACCCCTCTGTCATGAAGTGTTTTATTAATGAAGACATTAAATTCTCAGATTCATCATCTTCATCTTCAGACAGCTGCTCCTCATCCTCTGACAGTGAGGAGGACAGCAGGAAGAAGAAACAGAAGAAGAGGAAAGTAAAGGTAAAAATAATTTACTACTTAACTGAATGTTTTTCTTCTATTTTATCAGACGTTGCAGCTTGTTCTTGCTCCTTACAGGACTCATCTTCATCATCAGACAGCTCCTCATCCTCTTCTGACAGTGAGGAGGACAAGAAGAAAAGGAACAAAAAGAAGAGTGAAGGTAAAACATATTTGCTTATTATATTTTACTTCTTTTATGTAAAGCACAAGAAGGGCAAGAAGGTATTGAGTGTGATTCTTTTATTTATCTATAAAACATGATTAGATCTTATATACACTCACCTTGATGCTTCAGGAATAACAAATCAATGTTTTCATGATTCTTAAAGAAACTTAATTTACAAACACTTTCTGTCTCCTGTGAAACACAAGAATTAAATTGAATCAATATGGGTTGAAGATTTTGAAGCGCTTTAAAGTTTCTTAAAGCACCAAAGAGTGTCTGAAAAATTCACATGTAGTTTGATGATAATTTTCAGTGAAAACAACCTGATATTAAAGCATCTTACAGTGAAATCATGGTGTTTAAAATCATCCTAATATACAAGTCAGACAGAGAGTCACAGAAGGTTTTGTGCTCAGTATTGAGTCTTTATAAATACCTCTCATATTCTGAATCTGATGGTAAAAAATGAAAATATGACAAGAGATTTTCACACATTTCTGTAACTGCACTTATATTTCTGTCATTTACTAATAACTAAGAGATAATTGATGACGTCAAACAGGTTTGAACTAATGGATCTGGGTTATTTTTAATCAGAATTTACATTATTTCCACCTCACAGATCTCTTTATTAATAATTACACTTGTGTGTAATGTGTTTGTCTCACTCGTTCTCTCACTTCAGAAGAAAGGTAAAGCAGCACAGCAGACTGAGGGAGGGATGAGAGAGGTGTGTGGGGTCAGGAGGTCTGGGGTCTCAGGTTATGACATCAGTTCTTTATACTCATCCTCTTCTGGCATGCCCTCTGAGTCTGGAGCTCCACAGGAGCACAGCAGCGCCTCCTGCTGGTGTCTGATGCCAGCACACAGTTTGATGGGTGATGGAGAGGGCCTGTAATCAACACACACTCACACACGTCCACTGAGGTCCTCAGAAGTACCAACCATGGGGCCTTAGAGACACCTGCAAGAAGTATTGTTGAGAGGTTTTGATACATCTGTATTGTTTACCTAAGATAACATTTTAAAATTTAATTTAGCTCATTTTTGCAGTTTTATGTTTTAAACAGAGATGACGATGGAGAGGCAAAAGTTACGGACTGCAGCTTTAACACGACAGTAAGAACTTCAGGCCAATCCTGGTGCAGCAAACTCTTAGCTCATGAATATCCAATTAGTCCACCCGTCAAGCTATCATATGCTATTCATAAACCACGCCTACGTCATCCCACAGCGTGACGACGTTTGATTTTAGCCAATTACATAGCCCGGCTCAACAAACGTAACGACACGTAATTAATATTCATGAGGCGCAGTGGATCTGAGCAGAAGCTGAAGGTCGTGATCTCTGTCACACATCTGCATCATCATGTCCTTCCACCTGAACGCAGGTAACCCACAACACATTAATACATGCAGCTTCACTGAGCAGTTCACACTGTTGTGATCACTCTGCAGCTGTGGGACACGACGAGGTGAAGAAGACGGACGGCCAAGAGCTGCAGGGAATGTTTGGGTTCGGGAAGAAGAGCAAAGACCAAGACAAGAGCAAAGACAAGAGCAAAGACAAGAGCAAAGACCAAGAAAAGAGCAAAGACCAAGACAAGAGCAAAGACAAAGACAAGAGCAAAGACCAAGACAAGAGCAAAGACAAGAGCAAAGACCAAGAAAAGAGCAAAGACAAAGACAAGAGCAAAGACAAGAGCAAACACAAGAGCAAAGACCAAGAAAAGAGCAAAGACAAGAGCAAAGACAAGAGCAAAGACCAAGAAAAGAGCAAAGACAAAGACAAGAGCAAAGACAAAGACAAGAGCAAAGACAAAGACAAGAGCAAAGACCAAGACAAGAGCAAAGACAAGAGCAAACACAAGAGCAAAGACCAAGAAAAAAGCAAAGACAAAGACAAGAGCAAACACAAGAGCAAAGACCAAGAAAAGAGCAAAGACAAAGACAAGAGCAAAGACAAAGACAAGAGCAAAGACAAGAGCAAAGACCAAGAAGCAAAGACCAAGAAAAGAGCAAAGACAAGAGCAAACACAAGAGCAAAGACCAAGAAAAGAGCAAAGACAAAGACAAGAGCAAAGACAAAGACAAGAGCAAAGACCAAGACAAGAGCAAAGACAAGAGCAAACACAAGAGCAAAGACCAAGAAAAGAGCAAAGACAAAGACAAGAGCAAACACAAGAGCAAAGACCAAGAAAAGAGCAAAGACAAAGAAAAGAGCAAAGACAAAGACAAGAGCAAAGACCAAGACAAGAGCAAAGACAAGAGCAAACACAAGAGCAAAGACCAAGAAAAGAGCAAAGACAAAGACAAGAGCAAACACAAGAGCAAAGACCAAGACAAGAGCAAAGACAAGAGCAAAGACAAGAGCAAAGACCAAGACAAGAGCAAAGACCAAGACAAGAGCAAAGACCAAGACAAGAGCAAAGACCAAGCAACAAGAGCAAAGACCAAGAAAAGAGCAAAGACCAAGACAAGAGCAAAGACCAAGAAAAGAGCAAACACAAGAGCAAACACAAGGTGAGCGTGTCCATTCAAAATAAAACCAAAGTTATTCAGTCGGTGACGAGCGCTTGTCTGACTGCAGTGACGTCACCGCCATACAGTAATGTCGATGAAGCTGAGCTTCAGCATCACGTGACCACATAACCTGGATATCAACAGGTTGTAAATATGAGAGTGATGGTACAGCTACTGAGTCACTGAATATTTATCACCTCTTTCAAGATCTCTAAACGTGTATGTAAATAATAATGTCTTCAGTTGAGAGGGTCACAAGTGTCACAGATCTCAGGGGTCAGTGTGGCATAACATGTAAGAGGAGTGTCTTTATACCTATAGATGTCGTTTAATTTTATATTATTTTATTAGAGTGATTCCAAAGATAAGCACAAAGAGAAACACAAAGATAAAGAGCATAAAGACAAGAAGAAGAAGGATAAGGATCATAAGAAGAAGGGCGGCCACAGCTCCTCCTCTTCCTCCAGTGATGAGGTAACACACACACACATTAATGTTCTGATGTTATTAGTGTATGAGAGAGTATATTGCAGCTTCACTATGAGGGATCAAAGTTTGGGTTTGGAGTGTCTTACTCGCCGTTTATTAGCGCTGATCACGTCTGAAGCCAGAGAACAGACTGCAGGTTAATCTAATGGCCAAATTGACCTGGGTTGGGCTCCATAAACGACATGATAATGCTGTCTGATAAACCAGGCAGATCTTGAGGTGTGGTCCAGTAGATACACTCAGATCTCAGCAGGCTTCTGATATGACATCACTCCCACACAACATTTCAGCAGTTAAACGTACCTTATCACACAAACATCACATTTTTCAGACACACCCTCAAATGTTTCCAAAGTAACTGCTCTTTATTAAAAAAAAAAAAAGGGGGATTTTTTTTTAAAAAAAAAAAAAAAAAAAAAAAAAAACCTTTTTTTTGGGTTTTGAAAAGGGAGTTTGTCATTGGACAGAAGTGGATTATTCTGACAGAGTGCTGTTGTCTGACCGCTGATAATGTGGACTGACTGGTTTCCTGCACAGAAAAGCTGAAATAAAGAAGTGTCATAAACACTGTGCTGTGTACCCATAATCCTCAATTATGACTCTTGAAAAGCCAGTGTCAGAAATCAGTAGGGATACATTTGGTATGGCTCTGCTCTGCAGCATGTTAAATGTGTGTGTTTGCACAGGGTTACAAAGCGATATAAACATCAGTGCAAAAATATTAAACTAAGTTCTGCATGTATCAGGAAGTCAGTGAAGGGAGTTGAGAGCGGGTGCAGTGTTTGCTCTCTCAGCTGTCAGAGCTGCAGTGCTTTGGAGTCATTTGTAGAGCATTCCAGCAGACAGGTGCATGAGTGAGAACATCATGTGTCTGTCACTCAGCGTCTGCTGCAGAGAATCTCTCACCTCTTACATACAGGCCTGATCCACAGAGCTTCAGTTTAGCTGTTCAGTAAAGACACTGTTGCATAGAGGAGAGTATGAAAAAGGTTTTAAACATCTAGACTTTACTGTCTGTGCTCTGTCTGTATGTCTGAAACGTTTCAGGTTGTGCTGGTCATCATCAGCAGAACTATGGAAATGAAAAGTTCTCTTAGCTAACACTAAGCAACACACAGAGAGAGGGAGGTTCTGTTTGAATGTTTGTGATGTTTATAACACTGTTCTTGTTCATAATGTGTCTGTAAGTGTCATCTGAAGTGATGAGGTCATTTTCTTACATTGTGTTTCAGCTCAAGATTTCTGAAAGTTGACTTTCTCTCTCTTTTGGTCTTTTTCTGTAGGACTAAGGCAAGACTGAGGACATTTACACTATACTCCCTTAATGTTTTATAATGTCATTTAAACATGAATCTTATAAATGCTGAAAGGAAGCAAATTAAACTCTTAAATGAAGTCTCTATGGAAGAGATTCTGGACTGTAATTCTAATCTCCACCAGATGGCGACACACATGAAATCTTCATTGTGTCTGAACACTGAGGATTCTGTGCTGGTTCTTTATTTCATGTAAACCTGCATGACAAATAAACATGGCTCCTTAAATGTTCTGGATCCATTTTCTCTTATAATAACACTAGTCAGTTCTGGAACTATTGAATATTTGGTAAAATTTGGCTTGATATGAACAAATATTATTGATTTATGTTTGGATTTATTAACTATATGCCAAGACATGCTGTCTGAACTCAAAAATAACTTAACTTGTAACACTTCTTTTGTAGCTCATCTGAACACGTTATTACAAAGTAAACAATGTTTATATTCAATATTTTTTCATAATTATTTGCTCCACTTTTCATCATCCAAGCAAATCCTGATGGGTAAAATTACGTCCCCTCCCACTGTTATTATTTATTTATGTTTTTTGCTGTATACTGCACATCAGGGTATGGAAACAGGTTGTGAATGTAGTTTTATGGTGACTGTCAGAGTAACACGTTATCTTTTGATCTCTGGCACAAACTTTCTGTTTGGCTTGTTTTCCTCTCAGAAGTTTGTTCAAGTCACAAATTCTTGGTATTAGAAACACACACCATCTCTGGCACATTGACCCTAAAATCCTGACACAGCAGAACTTTTCCTCTCTTCTGTCATACAAAGCATAAACCTGTGTCCTGCAACACACAAAAGTCATCTAATAATTCATCACAACTCATCACTAAATGTCACTATATAAAGAGAACAGAATGGCTTTGAGATGGATTTAATTAGTAATTTAGTTGTGAGTGCTACTGCAGTGAGTTCATTTGGGGTCCTCTGGCTTTGACAAGGACATGGAGAAACTCCAGGTTACATGTCCAGATGTTTAGAATCTGATCGTGTGTCTGCTTATAACAGTAACCAAATATTCCCATGAACCTTTTTGCTGTTAATCCACCTTATGAATAAAACTACAGGAATGATGTTAAAGGAAAGTTGAAGACATAGGGTTAAGGATTTGTTTGAAACACAACGCCTCCCTTAGCATATATAATTTTATAGATCACCAGATTTGAAACACCATAAAAACAATCTACTGTCAGGCACCTAGCTCAACTATATCCTCATCCAATACTGAATTTCTGCGAATGTTGGGTTCATTTTAAAGGTTTCAGTGCAGATTTGTCTTATTTGAACACAGTTTGTGTGGTTATTTGTTTATATTCAAGAACAGTGTAGATAATTCATCAGAACAGCCGGGGCAGAGTGAGGCTGCTTCCAAACGCTGTTTTGGACCTTCGTTGCTGGGATGAGAACAAACTGTGTGCCAGAGATAAGAGAACAGACCGATTGTTGCCCAAAGGCAGAGAAAGAGAAATCTCTCTCTGTCCATCACACTGACACACGTCTTTTCCTCTCATTCTGTGCCAAACGCCTGCAGGATGAATGCAAAACGCCATGTTGCTTTTCCCAGCCACACCTTGTCAGTCTTCTGCATGAATATTTCATCAAACAGACCTCTGAAAACGCTGAAAGTTTAATCAGGAGAGAAGTTCTGCTTGTTCGGCCAGTTTGAGATGATCCGTATGGTCAGGTCACAGATCTGAACATCAGCAGAAAACATCTGCAGAGAAGACAGATGTGAATGCAGAGAGAAAGTCTGTCTCAGGTGTGTGTGTGTGTGTGTTGGCTGGATGCTAAACAGATATGTTTTATGGATTATCACTCCAAACAGGTTTATTGATCAGGTAATTTATTGATCAGTTTAGGGGTTTGGGCTTTATACATTACCTGTGGAGGGTAGCTAAACATACCTGAGGGACGTCCTCAGTTGAAAAGATTTTTGATTTTTATTATCATCACAGGTCACACACAGGTGATGTCTGAGCCCGGCTCGTTCACTGCACCGACCCACTCGCGTCCTCCTGCGCGCACCTGACGCGCGGTCACAGCGGGGCGCGCCGCCGTACGTGCGCGCGCGCGTGGAGCCGGAGGAGGGCACGGTTACCCCGCGCGTCGGGAGGCGTCGGCGGTCTCCAGGCAACCGGCCAACAGCCTCCAGTCGGTCGGCGACGGTTCTCGGTCACGGCGGCGCTCATGGCGCACGTTTCTCCGGTACAGTGTGACGGACACGTCACAGCGCGGATCACGGCTGTATGTGTGCTGAAGAACGGAACCGGAGCCTCCGGTACACACTGAACCGGACGCGTCCACGGCGGGTCCTCAGAGGATTGTACCGGACACAGAAGACGCGTTTGCGCTCATTTACCGGAGCTGTCGACCGGTTTGCGTTACATGTCACGCCATGTAAACACTTACCCACAAACGACGTTTTAATGGACGATTATTTCACCACCAACAAACTGTGGAGACGATTGAATCGACTTTGAACTTCACACGACGATTTTCCGTCAGAAAAATGCTGAAATTTCACAACTCTGATCTGTGGATTACATGGCTGCTGCTTGTTTGTGCGGACGGTACGTTTTATTTTTTATTTCAACTGTTTTGAAACCAAAGCTTGTTTAGTGTTTAAAAGTGTCGTCTGTGTAAAGTATAAAAGTTCACTCTGTGTGTGTTATTATGTGTGACTGTGTTCGAGTTAAAGCTCTTGAACTGTTTACACACACACACACACTCAGTGGATGTGATTTCTTGCACATTTTGACACACAAGCCGCAGCTGTTGTGTGTGTGATCTGTGAAGTTGTGAGTGTGTCATGGGTAGGAAGCAGATCCAGGGAGCCCAGGACTCACGGACGGGCCAGACGGTTCAGGTCTGAGAGCCGTAATCCAACCAGATTATGAAGAGCACAGCCCCACGTCACCCTCTCTGTGACAGGCAGATGCACGTACACACACACTCACACACTCTGAGGATTCAGGTGATGTATAGTGATGTATAGATTCAGTAGTGTGTATATGTTGCCTACACTATATTGTCACAACTTCTGTGATGAGTTCTCAGATCGTGGATTTGTCTCCGGTGGTTTTCAGTTCCTCATGGTTTGTCCGACTCCGCAGTTGTGTAATTGTTCCAGCACCAAACGTAATTGTACAAATATTGATTATAGGTTCCTTAGACACTGCCCTCAGTTCTGCCCCATCATTTATTGTTCATTATTGACTGTGATTATTAATGATTCTCATATGGATGTAGCTCAGTGATAGTCTTTGCTGGCATTATTGATTTTGTTTTACTGCCTTTTTGATTATTTTTAGAATCAGAAGAGTCATCAAATAATTGACCAATCTGAGTGATCAATAGTCTTAAATAACTGATAAAGTTAGAAACACTTTAGTCAATTTTCATGGCCAGTTTTTATCCTGTACCAGAACACTTTGTCTTCAGCCTAATTCAGCCTCTACACAAGAGAGTTCTCACTCACTTGCTCTCTGTCCGTCTCCGTGTCGTTTCCTCCCTCCCTCCCTGTCTCTTCTCCAAACTATCTTCATGTTAAGTTGATGAGATAACAGCCCTGGATTCGTACGTCTCTTCAGTTTTGTCTTATTAATACATGTATGTGTGAGATAGCCTTTGCCGGTACATCCCTGTAAAGACCTCACAGAACAAACACACACTGATGTCATTTCTAGTGCACAGTACATTTACAGAGCATGTCCAGGTGTTTCCATGCACTTATAAATATCAGGAGAGCTGGGTTCCTGTCCCACAGAGATATGTGTGCCTGTGGATCTTGATGTAGGAAAGTCATTGGTTTCTGTTCTCTGCATTTCCTGCATGGCTGTCACTGTCAGTTCAGAGACATGTCCCGCACACGATCACCGGATCTCTGCACATTAATTTTGCATCTTCTGCCATTAGGAAAGGACCAGGCATGTATAAAAGGCCATGAAGACGCACCTTGAGGGCATGTGGGGGAAGTGGGCATGCTGGCCCGAACTTCAGAAAGAACATCAGAGAGAGAGAGTTATGTGCTGCCACTGACCAAGTCTTAAAGTGATAGAAGTCCAACAAAAGAAATGATTGTTACAGCAGAGAGAGGGGGTGCTGTGCTTGGTGCTTAATAATCGTATCAATCTCCACACCAGTGAACACATCAGATTGCCATTTAAAGTTCATCTGATCCAGCGCCAAATATAACATGCCTTTAAAATCAAACCAAACTAAATTAGATTTCTCATGTAAATTTAAACAGAGTTTTTCTCACTCAGATAGAAACAAAACAGAATGAGGTCAAACTGTCAAAGAGAAAACTGTTTTGTGATCTGTTCTGTGTTTCCTTCATTTCCATCAGGGCCACATTAATTTTGACTGGTTAGAAGAATAAGATACAAGTCTGGTTACAATACGGCTTCAAAAATACCATATCATTTCTAAAAAAAATATTTAGGTGGAAGTTTTGTTACAGCAAAGAGCCTGTAAACTCTCATTTAATTCACAGCTCTTTAAAACATTCTTGAAGCTTTCTGTAGTGAACATTTTTATGATTTATGCAGATTTAGGTTTGTATTGTATTAAAATTTGTAAATCATTAGTGATTGAAATTAAAGCGTGAGAACTCTGGTGAGATTATCTGTTAACTGTTCAGTATCAGAGATCATGAGATCATGTTTTTATTGTTTAGGCAGTTTTTCCCCTTTGTGGCACCAGGCAAAGTCTGCAAATCTGGCCATACATTAAAATAATCACGTGATGCATTTAGCCGCTCTGCCGTGTGTTTGAAAGTGAGGGTCAGGATTATGATGATGCCAATATGTGGCTCTCTCCCTTATTTTCCTTTTCCTGCTGAAAAGCGGAGCAGCTGGAATGTGCTCAGGACAGATGGAAGTTTCCACCTCGATTATCTTCAGCTAAAAATATCCACTCAAAAATTAAAGGACCATTGGGACTGTTAGCAGAGCGCCTGAGAGAGAGAGCTGTTACAGTACGCCATCCACGGGTCCAGGGAAGAGGAATGAATAAATGAAATGAGACTTTAGAGAGAGATGGAGAATCACCTTCAGATGACGTGAGGTCATCAGCAGGGCGATGTTCAGACACCACAGCACATCTCACTAGAGTACTTCTGTAAAACTCTGGAGCAATCCCACTCCAATACAACTCTCTAGAGCAGACTGTCAGATCCTGCAGAGTTTAGTTCCAACCCCAATCTCACATCTGCCTGTAATAATCCTGAGCCATGACTATCTGTTCAGGTGTGTTTGGTGTGTTCTTTCTTTCTTTCTTTCTTTCTTTCTTTCTTTCTTTCTTTCTTTCTTTCTTTCTTTCTTTCTTTCTTTCTTTCTTTCTTTCTTTCTTTCTTTCTCTAGCAGTGTATCTGGAGTTTACCTCTGTCCTGAGTAAAGCACTGTCATGGGTTTGTCTTGTTTTGCTAATGCATTTGTATGTTTAAATACTATTGTGTCAAAGCATTCAATAATCTCGGCTCTAATTCATAAGAGCCGCACAAATTCAATTGGATGGAGGGAAGCAGGATTTGTCCTTAAGACCAACATCTTTTCAGAATTTCACATTGTTGTAATTCCAGCACAATACACACTTTAAACTTTATTTAAAAATTCAAAACATTGACAATGTGAAATATCAGCTGAGATGAGAGAAGCCACAGGCAGAGAAAGATGTGTTGTATTTGTTATTAGAGGGTGGAAATATTCTAAGTGAACACACACATAACTTTGGCCTTTGTCATGGACACTACAGTGATGGTGGGTGTGAATGCAGAGGCTGATATAAATCAATATGTCAGAGGTGTGTGTGTTGGTTTTAATAACACTGTCTGTGTTCTCCACAGTCCTGTCATTCATAATAAATACAGCCCGCTCTCACTCTGACTGTTTACAATAACACTCTTCCACACCGCTTGTGCTGTTTCTGCTATGTTCAGTATGTATGACGTATGTTAATTTTGTGTGTATACACAGAATACCCCTGCACTCACATTGTAACAGGCCGAACAAAACAAATGTAAACCACAATTTCCTTCTTCACTCATTATTTGAATTACACTGGCAAAAGGTTTTTTTTACACCAAATGGCATTGATTGAAATGTACAGTAACTGTGTTTATTTAAAAAAACAGTAATTTATACCATTCACAGATTAAAAAAATACACAACGAGGTCATGTGACAACAGATTACATTAACACACTGTTGTTTGAAATGTTTATCATTGCATAACCTAATCACATTCTGTTTTCTGATGTATACTCGAGTATTCTGTTCTGAACACATTTTCCTCAGTCTTATTGTCCTCAGGCTTTTCTATCTCTCATTAACGTCTAGTTTTATTTGTATTTGCTGGTACATATGGAATTGTCTTTCTGCAGAAGCAGCAGCAGATTATTTCCTCTTTAGGGGTTTGCAGTAAAGCAGAACTCCTCATAACATTAAAGGCAAATATCCTGCATGTTCACACGCTTTTAACATGATATTTATGATGAGGTCACTGACTGTCATAATATCAGTGTTGATTATGTGTAAAACAGGATGGAACTGACTGTCTTGTGATTCTGCTGTGATAGCTGAA
The DNA here is from genome assembly GCA_036877525.1 of Chromobotia macracanthus. Taxonomy (NCBI): domain Eukaryota; kingdom Metazoa; phylum Chordata; class Actinopteri; order Cypriniformes; family Botiidae; genus Chromobotia; species Chromobotia macracanthus. Next base: position 5,132,502 of record JAZGTH010000080.1, on the reverse strand, counting down.
GGAAGGGTTTGTTTATTGATCCTGAAACCATGCAGGAAATGCATCTGACAATGTTTCTCTGTCTCTTCTTCACAGATAAAGACAGAAGCCTTTTGAAATGGATGCTTCAATGAACTGTGTATTTTAGTTGCAGTATATGTATTTTAGTTGCAGTTTGCTGCAGAGTTGCTGTTTCGCTTGTTTCGTACTTTGAAATGATGGAGGCTGTTTGATTGAAGGTCATATGTCAGCTGTGGTCGGTTTCCTGTGAGTTTTAAAACAGTAGTTGACTCTTGAGTGAAAAACAATCATTTCTGCTCATCTTCTTCTGCTACAGTATTTACACTTGCTCTCTCTCTCTCTCCCTCTCTCTCTCTCAATCACGAGGATCAATGTCTGACCACAGAGAGCATTTGCTGTGGGCAGTTAACATGAAGACTGTGTTCCAGGCTAATCAATAGCTGTTACTGATGTAAACACGGTTAGTGCAGGTGGTTGTGAGTCTCTTCATTTGTATTGTGCTGGTTTTAGGGCAGAATGTTCACTGTTGTCACTCTGAGTCTCTGTTTCTCTGTTTCATGGCTCATGTTTTATTGAAGTATCAATCTTGTCTCTTTAAGTGAAATCAAAAGCAGTGTGTGTGTTGATGTACAGTAAGAGTACAGAGCTGTACTGCTAATGTAGACAGCAAAGCTCAGAGACATTAAGTTCATTTATATTTTATTTTTAGTTAAAACAATAAGAATATAGATGTAATTAATGTATATAGCATTGGAGATAGGATGATTTCTGCAAGTTTAAGATTATCTGCAGTAGATATTGTGTAATTGCAGGTAGCCAGAGGGACACAAATAAAGGCTTGTATGAAGGCTTATCTGAAACTGCAGTTTTGTGACTCATTTTTCATCATTAGATTTTATGTATATATTGGCATTATATGAACTGCATTAAATGAACTGCATTAAATCATCCATACTGGACGACTGCTAGATTGCACAACTCAGATCATTTAGTCTTGAGCTCATATTGACATCTCTGACTTGTGTAACAGTCTGTTGTGATCAGAACTCGTGTTTTCATTTAACTTCACTGCTGTGTAGGAGAAAGCGTTGAGATATGAAATAGATTTGTGCTTTTCATTCTAAACGTCTTTATTGCTGGTTAAAGAGATTTACAGTAAGCACGTTTAGGGCGGAGTAAGAGCTGTCTGTCAGAATGATCACATGTTGTATGTAGAGACAGAGAGACGCACCTCCATCTCTCACCACCATATGGAGATCTTCAGCAGCAGAAGTTCATCTGTCCTGTCAGATCTGTTGTTCTGTCCTCAGTCTGCTTCTTCTGACACAGGAAGTATGTCTGGGGGGCTGGATGGCTCATTTCTTACTAAAGACGTTGTGAGAGCACAGCTGAGTCTTTTTGTCTCAGTATTTGAAATTAATTTCAGCTCAAAAGAGGAAGGAAAGACACAGTAATATTACTTTTTGCCAACTCTTCTGACTGAATGTGTTGTTCCCTGAGGAGAGAATATAATTGTATTGTTTTTTTTAAACTCATTTTAATGTTAGTCCAGGTTTCTTGAAGCAGAAACTTCACCTTCTATTTTCCCTTTTGGCATCATAACACAGTAAAAGCTTTTCCGTGTAAATCAGAGTTTTGTTCTGTTACAACGGTGTTTCAGAAGAGCAAGAGAAATCTTGTTTCACATGATCTGAGGCTTTAAAGCTAAAAAAAGAGAGAGTTCATGTTTCGCATCTAAAGTGTGAGACATGTGAACCGAATCTGTGAATTAAAACTTTCACTGACTGTGAAACAGAAAGCACAGAAACATCTGCGCCCTCAAGACACATGTGAAAGTGTGTTGTTTTCCTGCTGAAGTCTTTTGTCTTCATGTAGACACAGACAGTCCATACAGTGTAGATCATGAAGCATCAGAAAGCAGGAGCTTTCTCTGTATCTCAGTCTTGGAAACACACACACATTAACACACAGAGTCTCATGAGAACCGTTTGTAACCAAATTCCCAACACTTCTACATCACACTGATGTTCCAGCTATACAATTGAACCAGAATTGACCAGACGAGCTGAGACCATTAAAGAGATAATGAAGAAACTAATCACACACAGAGAGCTGATATTAGTGTCACTGATCTCTGTGTGACCATTAGAGTGATCCTGCACTGAAAGGCTTTTATAAGTAGATTCAGACTGTTGAAGAGGCTTTAGTGCAGAGTTTGTGTGAGTTAGAGTGTGTTCATCTGTGTATTCACTCATCTGATTAGATTAGTGTTAGTGATTTATAGATTATGGATCATTTATACTGTATCTCTATGACACAGTGTACACACTGCAGTTAAATGTTGTTGTCAATGAGTGTTTCATCTCATTCGTTTACAGTTTGTTTTAAGGGGAGTGTTGAATTGACTTTATAAATGTGTTCTTTGTGGGATATTAAAATTTTCTTTGTTTCTTTAGGAAAAAAATCTTTGTTTTTTAACGGGAACTTCAATCTTTAAGTGTATATTCACATTTTGTCATACTTGCTGTTACGCTAAACCAGTATGAAGCTATTTAAAGGTGTTTCTTACACAGGCAGGAAGTGCAGTAGACCTCTGAGGAAGTGACAGCTCTTCAATTATTCTCTAATGATACTTTGGATTTTTAATGTTTTATGCTCTCAAGAAACCTGTCCAGCGTCGACTTATGAACCCGAGCACACAGACGCGATGCGAGCTCGGGTTCATGTTCTCTCTGCTGTAATAAACCTGCTGTGACGGATGTATTTTTGGACAGTCTATTCCCAGCTCACCCCCGCCCAGGAATATATAGATAGAAATCTTCTGTATTTTGATTCTCCCTGAAGTTTTTTGAACATAATTTGTACAGATTTGTAAGCTAAGACAGCATCTGCTAGAACATAAACGCATATGTAAATGACTCGCGGTGGTGTCTGTGGGACACAGAACGGCTGATTGTGCATAAATGAGGCTGTTAATGAGCGAGTCTGCTTAAACAATTAGGTACAACATCACTGAAAAGCAGAACAGAGAACCTGCCGTTCCTCAAGCAGACGACCAGAGCGAGAAACCTCATATTATAATTCTATAAACGACTCTGAGAAAAGTGTGATAAAAGCACGACTCCCCTTCAAATGATTACACAGCCTCACTGGATGACAATGAGCCCAATTATAATTAATCCTGATTTAAATACTGCTGCAGGAATTAATTACACATTAGCATAAGGTCGAGTTCTTTGATAGTGTGTGTAGAGTACAGAGAGACAGCGCTGTGTTTGGAGATAAGCTAATATTCATATTTCAGCATTACAGCAGATATGGATGTCTGCTGCTGCTATAGGAGGTCTAGAACTGGAGTCCATCTCTGTGTTCTTGTGACAGCAGATGGAGGTGTTTGGATGAGAGGTTGATTCTAGTTCTGACAAGACAAGTGTCACTTTGGCTTAGAATTAGGGTTAATGATTTAAGCTAGCCTTAAATATTACACTAGGGTGTGTATGAATCTGTGTAATACATCAGACCATGTCATTATAGGACTCATTATAGGACTTTAATCACCTTTACATTTTAGATTATTTATTGTTAATTATTGCACTTTTATTTCCTCTTTTTCTGGGAATATTCAATTTCATTTGAGTTATGCTCATTTTTCATTTAAATTCAGAGCTCATTCTTCATTTAAATTCAGAGCTCATTCAAAGCTACATTAAATGTTAAGTGATGACGTTAAAACATTCAGGAAATGATGTCATGGAGATTTTCTAATGTAGTTCTCTGCACAGACCCGACAGGTCTGCACCTCCAGTAGCTTATCACTGCTACAAAATCACCAGTGAGAGCTGGCTGCTCAAAATACTGTGGCATTTTCCTCGTACCCTCGACCATGCCAGACATTCTGTTCTAGAGCTGGTTTCCGTGGCGATTGAGGGCTGTCTCCGTGGCAATGGTTGTCCTAGTGAAGGCTCTGGAGCCAGATACTGCTTGTGTGCTTTGTTCACTTTATTACCATGTGAATGAATCACTTCAGCAAAGATTCCCTCAAACAACAGACCCCTGTTCAACAGGCCCTCGTGTGCGGGGGGCCCCGGGGAAACATCACTGCTGTAAAACTCTTCATAACACTCAGCCCTTTACCTTCAGGGGCCGTTTAACATTTAAAGAGGTAATTCACCCCAAAATAAAAATCATATCAGCATTTATTGACTCAGCAGATGCACGATCATAAACATTCCAAACTTCTCATCTTGTGTTCCACAGAAGAATGAAAGTCAGACTTTTCTGGAACAACATAACAATGAGCAAATGATGATGGCACTGTACGTTTTTGGGTAAAATGTCCCTTTAAGCAAAAGTCTCTATTTGATCTCTGTTTATTCTGGTTATCTAGCAGATTCAGATGTTGTTATTTACAGTGTTTTTGCACATTGTTTGAAAACAGCTTTACATAAATATACTGCATATATGCAGTTTTACATTATCAAGGGATGTACACAGAGTTCAGATTTGTAATGGTGCTGTAGAAAACAGATGCTGAAAAATAAGTGGCAGTCTTGTTGCAAAGTTCCATACATCACACAGGCATTTCTGCTGCTCTCCGCCTCATACAAGCTTTATATTGACCTGCAGTAGAGTGTCCAGAACTCAGTCCAGTCAGTCTAACACTGTTGCACACAAAGAGATCAATGACACACATCAATGATGGTGAAGCTGTGTTCTGCTCTGATCCAGCAGGAGTCTGATCTGACAGGACACAAGTCTGATGAGCTCAGAGAGCATTTGACTGTCTCCAGATTGATTTACAGCCCATCAGAGACAGAGAGACAGAACCACAGACAGGCGCATTTCACAGGGACCAATTAAAAAGTGCAATTGATGAGGTGCCGCAAGCCGATTTTTACTGGTGTCAAAAACCCCCATGTGTCACAGAGAGAGAGAGAGAGAGCTTTAGATCTGCATCTCAAATTTGTCAGTGTGTTTTGTAGCAGGATATTAAACTCTTCAGGTTATAAAGTCTGTAGAGGTTTGAGAGTATGCAGGTTATAGAAGCAGATAGATGTGTGACTGATAACGGTTGTAATCGGCCTGTTTTTGATAACAGAGGTGATGATGGAGGTTAACACAGAAACAGCCCTGACGTGACATCACCTGAATCCTAATGAAGCGCCTGCCTCTCATTCTCAGCTCATCTGTTTCTCTCCTGCTGGCTGTTCTTCTGCTTTAAATCTGATGTAATTAAAATGTGAGTTCGGTAGATTTACATCTAAATTAAGCTCACATGAGACAGTCTGAAAGGTGTGTTGAATGATTAATGATCTTTGTGTTTTAATCTAGGTTACATCTCTGAGGGGTTTTAAAAATCAATATTCATAGAGAAATACCTGTTTAAAGGAGCACTCAGTTTTTACTCATTGATAAAGTTTAGCACAATGACACACAATGGCACAATCTGTTTAAAATGATGCACAATTAACATGAGATATCATGTCTTATCAGTGGCCACAAACAGAAATTTTTACTGTCATTGTGTTGCCTGATATTGACTGATTTTAAGATCAAATGACTGGCCAAAAACTCAGTGCTTTATTTAAGTAGCAGCGCTGTTTTTAGACACTTTAATTTTTGCAATAAATGAATCATGTCTGAAATGAATCAGCTTTTTACAATGACATCAGTAACCATGTGCTACTGTCACACCATGTTGCCAGTGCAATACAAACAGAAAAAACACTCAGTGCTCCTTTAAACAGTAGAAAACAGAACCGTTGCACAGAAGAAAGGTTCAGGAATATGTGAAGGCAAAAAAGTCACATTTTTTTATAACAGCAGGTGATAAAAGCTGTTACATGACATACATTTCCCTTGTGTGCTGCATGTTCCTCTATACTAAGTGTTGTGTTTGTAATCTGTGAGTCTGACAGGCAGATTAACATGAGATAATCGAACATGAGACCTGATCGAACTGCAGGATACGCTTTAAACCAGTTCACATTTCTGTCTCAGATACTTTGGGATAAACTCTTTTAAAGGCCCGTATTAGAGTCTCATCACTGTGGATTGGTGAAATGCATGTAAACAGCCTGTTTCTATGACATCATGTCCAACTTTAACTTCATGACAGTATAAATCTGATTGAAGATCCAGTTTTTCATCTCAGTGATGAATGAAACGCTTTAGCAACCTGTGAATAACCTTTGATCTGTTCTTTTTAGAATAAAACAGATAGTGGCTATAAAACTGCAGTCAATGCTAAGATTTAAAGCCAATAAAGTGAATAATAGAGGGACCATCGTATAAGCCTGAAGTCCTCGTACTGTGTGTCATAATAGTGCTGATGTAGTTTAATGACCTTTTTCACCCTCTGACCCTCAGAATGGACCCTGTTACAGGGGCAGATTGAGTTATCTTTTGTCATTAGTTTCTCTGCTCTATAGAAATAATAGTGTTTATCTCTCTTCATTACCTCACTGTGAGTGGGCGGGGCCAGATAGATGAACTCTGAGTATAGGTTTTATTAACATGGTCATTTATTTATCTTATGTCACGTGGTCTTTATTAAGCTATTTTTATGTTTATAGTACAATGAACTTTTCTTTCAAAAGAGCAAGAATATTTTGTTTTCTCATTGCTGTTTTTAAAATGGTCAAATCATACGTGTTTTTAAGTCATCAGGTGAGGTCAGTGTAATTATGGACATTAAACTTTATCTCTTAAATATGACAGTTTTGTCATGCAGTGTTTAATGAGTTCCAGAATCTTCACTCCTTACCAGCTGATGTGAGACACGTGGAGATCAATACTTGGTCTTTAAGGAAGCGTGCTGCTGTGTGATTGGTCATCACGGTTCACTGACTCAAATCAGACCTCAATTTATTGCTGAGACAGATACGTCTGACTGCTAATCATTTAAAAGGTGTGGAGACAATCAGTTATGTGTATGTGTATGTCTTTCACAGTAAACGTTTCAGCACACCTGAAATTATTTTGAGAAATTTGGCAAATAACTTTGTATTAGATATTTACACATTAAAAAAATGAACGCTAATGAACCAATCTGAGTAAAATGTGAGATGATGTTGAGATGTGTGTCTGAGAAGCTCTACAGGCAGGTGAGACGACTGGGATGGTCTTCTCATCTCAAATCTCTTGGAAAGTGTCTCTCTGTTTAATCGTGTTGCTTTCCAGCACAAACACTTGAGATTTTTAATGATTTTTAAATGCTTTCAGACCAAAGACAGAAGCAAATGTCACAGTCAAGTCAGAAACCACTGATTTGTGCTCTGTCAGTATATCGCATGTTCAGAGTACACAGGGGTCTGCGCTAGTGCAGCCGTAACCATGGAAACAGACGTTCTTTTGGTGCCGAGTGCTGTTAGCAGCCATTGTTTGCTGTGGTAATGGGCTGGAATTCTTGCTAAAGTGAATCAGGGGCTGAAATTAACTTTAGCAGCAGAGCAGACGTTCAAACATGCTGTAGTTACCACAATAAAGTGAGACATCAGGAGAGCAGACATGTCTGATTAGCAGCATTAGAAAAACAAACTGGAAGCGTCTCAGATGATTGGAAATGACAGCATGCAATGCCACAAAAAAGACAGAAAGAGAGAGAAATGGCTCATGGGTGCTTCACACCTGGTTTTCTGCCAATGAACGAGTGTTTTCAGCAGCCAGAGATCTGTGCTGCCTCACTGTCTGATGTCCACACAGGCAGGTGCATTTTAAAGCAGCAGTGTAAATCACATGGAATATTGTATTATGTGATCATGATATAAATGAGTAATACTAATAATTGTAGTACACTTAGAACCGTATATGAACTTGATTGAACTGTTTTTATTGATACTTGACTGAAATAAAGGATACATGCGATGCTGCATCAGTTTCTTTACCAAACAAATTACCTTCCTGTTAAGAGCACATATATGATGCCTAAAAATGTCACCTAGATAGGCAGCTCACTAGACTTTGGAATAGAGCTTCCCTGTCTTTCACTCTGTCTCTCGTTTAGTCTCTCTTTCCCTCCCTCCCTCTCTCTGTCTCTCAGCTTGATGTATGATGTATCATTCATATAGGTTCATGCAGTAGGAACCATTAGCATCTGATGGAGGTCAGCTGCAAGTGTTTCTCACACGTTCACTGTTTTAAAGCTCACCAGAGTGTAATTTACAGCCCTGCTGCAGGTCTGTCAGCTTTAACAGGAAGTTCATGTGTTTAAACTGTCACTTCCCGTGTTTATTCAAAGCAAAATGTAGTTGGTCTTCTATGAAGTGAAGAATACTTGTGTACTATACACATTGTACATGCTGTACTGTATACTGCAGGAAGAGTAAGAGTAGTATGGTAGTGTGCTGTTGTGAGCAGTGCAGTACACTTACCCTGAACACACTTGATGTGAGGCGAGCCCCAGCTGTTGAATTACACATGAGAAACGAGCAGCGATAAGACGACAGCCTTACACTGCTGTCAGACACGTTTCACTCTCTCATTATGTTCCTGCATCTGTGTGAGCAAAAAAAGAGTGAAGCATTTATTACAAACATCCATAATTCAGCCCTGAGGTGTCCACTGCAGTTTAGAGGGAGTTCTGAGGGTTTCATATAGGTCCTGTGATTATTGAGAAACTTGCTTGACAAACACAACAAACGTGGAGTTTCTAGTTAAATTCAACATAAAATGAAAGTTAATTGATATTGTGATACATTGTTTCAGGATAAACTGTAATGTTACATGAACATCATCACAGTTTTTTGAGGTGTTAATTAACTTGATTGCTCAACGCAGCCCCGTGTGTCTGGACAGCCGTACCGAACATGATCAATAACAGCCAATCATGTTGCACGCGGTGCTGGTCATTCTATGGACAGCTGACAGGAAACACTCGATAGCACAATCAAGAGCCTCGATCTGGATGTGTGATCTGCTTGGCGTTCACGAATGGCGGCACTGAACGGAGGTCCAGCTCACACATGCAGACGGACATGCGGATCGTTGGCTGATAATTACATCATGATCTGGAATAGTTTTAATTAGCTGAACAATGAAGAGCATGGAAAAGTCAATCAGTGTTTGGCTTGTGTTGAGCAGACAGGCTGGTGTAGTGAACAGAATGCCTTTAGGATAAAGTTTCCCAAAGATATGATGATGTTTGAGCCCTGAGACTGTTTCATGTGTCATGAGTCTGTGATATATTTCTCGCAGGAAAGAAAATCTCATGAAACCTGTTTAACATCTCAGTTGCTCCTCCTAGTCAGCAATTAGATTAAACAGAGAGCAAATTAAGACTTTTACTCTTGCAAAAAGTCCTGCTGTTTCTCCTGAGAAGAGACCCCAGTAATCTCATGTGTCTCCCCCAGAGTTTCAGAGGAGATCAGTGTTTTAAACTGGGCTCAGATTTGTTAAGATACAATGTAATTTAAAACAAATGTAATTTAACAGCTCTGTTCTTCTGTCACCAGATATCTTATTTCTTATTTATGTCTGTTTGTATTTCTTCAGATGCTTAGAAGAATCTGAGATCAGTTAGCTCCTTAGAAACACACAGTACGTGAAATCTCGCGTACTGTTAAACCTCTGAACATATGCTTGCTTTGACCCGTGTGAAGTTACAGACCTGGAAGCTCTGCTGGTGATTGGAGGGCAGGTTTGTTTAGACAGTACATGCCGTAATTGGTCTTAATCACTATCATTTACAACTTGTTAGTGTGAATGGTTATTGTAGGAGGATAAAACACACGTTAGTGTTTAGACACAAAACAATTACAGTCTAAAGATCAGAAATAATCCCCCGTAACACTCACAGCTCATGTACACAGACAGCAGAGCTGTTTCTCTGCTTTTTCTTATCTTTGCTCATTCTAAATATCTTTTCCATTACCTCTTTGTTTTAAACATGTAATCTCATGTCTGAGTTTGTCTGGGTTGGGCCATTTGCTTCTTCTAAGTCTGTGAAAGGTAAAGTATTACTCTGTCTCTCTCTCTCTCTCTCTCTCTCTGAGATTCATGGGAGTATTTTGAGTAATACTGACCATCTGCTTCACCTCCAACTGCCCCTCAGAGAATCCCTCCACTGAGCATTTGTCCAGCATTTTACTGCCCCTGCCAATTCTGTTGCCCGGTCCAATTAATGCCCCAACCCTGCACTTACCCTGTCTGTCCTACTGCCCCATCAATTAATTCCCCAACTCTGCATTTACCTGTCTCCCTTACTACCCCATTCATTATTGCCCCAGTCTGCTTCTGCCCTCTGCTTATTCTACTGACCCACTCTATTTAACAGGTCCATGCTTCTAGCTTTCCTAGTCTGTTTCGTTGCCCCAGTCATCTCTAACTGCCCCTGGCATCTCTAACTGCCCCTGGCATCTCTAACTGCCCCTGGCATCTATTGCTGTGACAGTGTCTGTGCATTTGCTACTTCAAACACAGTTAACTCCACCCTCCTCTAATGCTGCTGTGAGCACAGCCTCTGTGTTCCCAGCATGCATCTGTCTCCGAACAGACAGCAATAATCTGAGCTCTCTCATTGGTTACAGTATTATGGTTTTGCTGAGTATGCAGATGTCAGTACTTTAGATCATTAGATGCATTTAATAGCCTCATCTTCCTCAGTACAGATCTTTAATGCTTTTTTCTTCATCTCAGTTATTCGATTACAGTAATTCTGTGATTAAAATAATTCTGTGACTTTTCAAAAAGTAGCTCATTAACTATGAATATTAACACACTTGATAATGAAGTCTTTGGAAGTTACATCACTGGTTCTCATGTTTGTTAAGGGATCTGGCTCAATCTTACTCAGAAGATGAATCAGATATTTGTCATCAGATATATTTCATCTCTCATATCAAAGCCTGGATGCCCTGTAGTGAAAAATTTGTGCACCTGTAATCGATTGTTTTGTAAATGCAATAAGACACATGAGGCTGTGTTATACAATACACAACTAATTTCTTGTACTTTATTGTTTAAATATATTACATATCTCATCTAGTTTCTGCTTGTATAATGTCTCAGGAGAGTGAGTGGTCATCTTATTTATTCTTTAATCATAATGGTTTTCAAAATGCAGCAACTCAACAAATCAAAACTAGTTTAAAGAGCAGTTACACATCCAGCTCCAGAAACAGCACTGAACACAGCAGAACAGCCCTGCAGATAAACACGACAACAAGATCCTGACACACACCTACAACACAACACTATAATGAAAGCGAACAGCCCTGCAGATAAACACGACAACAAGATCCTGACACACACCTACAACACAACACTACACACTGAACACAGCAGAACAGCCCTGCAGATAAACACGACAACAAGATCCTGACACACACCTACAACACAACACTATACACTGACCACAGCAGAACAGCCCTGCAGATAAACACTACAATAAGATCCTGACACACACCTACAACACAACACTACACACTGAACACAGCAGAACAGCCCTGCAGATAAACACTACAACAAGATCCTGACACACACCTACAACACAACACTATACACTGACCACAGCAGAACAGCCCTGCAGATAAACTACAATAAGTGTTTACTGTATAATAGGGCATGTGACCCAGACGGTGGATACGAATGAGCGACTGAATCAATAAAGATGGCAGCTAGTGAGTGACCAGGCAATGAGCCTAACGGATAATTGAGGTACAATAGGACAATTGTCGCACACCCTACGAGGACATACACATCATAGATCACAGAATACACACACGTAATGAGTCAGCACACAACAGCACAGAGAGACAGAGAGAAAGTTTTAATACCAGCCTTATAACAGTGCAGAATTCAGCCTGACACCCTGAGACAGAGAGAGAGTACAACACATAGTACAATAAGATAGAACATTACAGAAGAAAACAATGACACACTTGTCTGCCTCGTTCAGTTCAGTTCTTATTCTGTTTAAAACAGAGTACTGAATATGATTAATGGTCTCTCTGAAAGATCCAGTGATCATAATTGACATTTTCATTCATGTCACTCAGTGTTCAAACAGGAAGTGGCTGTCAGTTGAATCTGTGTTGCTTTATATCATACACTCCAGTGTGGACAGATTGATTGTTGTGGAAAGGACCTGGTTCAGGTTGGTGCAGTCAGATTTAGTTTTGTGTCAGTTGTTGATTTGTGTGTGTGGTGAGAAAATGATCCTGCACCTCCGTCACTGACGTTGGTGGTTTCTGGTTCGAGACCAGAAGGTTTACAGAGCGGAGCCAATTTTTCCAGCCCAGAACCACCTGTTCTTCAGTGGAGAAACATGCAGAACCGGCCAGATTGAGCTCTGCTATCAGGACTGGTACTGAGCTGGTGTCAAGGGGGTATGAGGGAACACACACTCACATGCGCGCGCACACACACACACACACATTTGTTTCATGTTCTATAGTGGTAGGACTTTGCAGTGAGTTCTGTTGATTTTTTCTGCCTTTGTATAATTTCTATAAAACATTAATATGTATATTAACCAACAGTGTAGCTATCTGCAGTTTTTATCATCATTGTGGACATGTTTGGTAACCACAATGCAAGAAAATCTTCACACACACACACACACACACACACAAATGGGGTTTACACAAGGTTTGACTTTGTGCTTCCTCTGCTTTGAAATGTTTAGCTTTCTGCATGACATGCTGATTAATGTTGTAAGTGTGTGTGTGAAGTCATTGCCCTGGTTAGCACAGACAGATGCCACACAGGCGTGTGTTACAGTAGAGATCTGCTCTCTCTCGCTCTCTCTCTCTCTCCCTCTGTGTGTGATGCTGCAGCAGGCCACAGTTCTGTCCTGACATGCAAACGCAGTGTTTGACTTCATTTTTCAGGGAGTGTGTGTGTGTATATATGTGTGTGTGTGTGTGTGTGTGTGTGTGTGTGTGTGTGTGTGTGTGTGTGTGTCACGTCTTACCTTATACTCTCCTGTTGCCCTTTACACCCATACTCCTCCTGTGTTACTGGTCACACCTGCCACACACACACACACTCAGCCCTTCTCACTGTGTTTAGCAGCGTGAGGTTAATTTAGCTCTTTTGCCTCGTCAGAGTAATGAGATCTGTGATCTGTCGCTCTGTTTCTGTCACACTCTCTCTGAGTTCAGCTGTCTCTGAACTCTGTCTGTGAGTATCCAGTTCTTCACTGTCATTCAAGTAAGACTAACTAGAGAATATCACTTCAGACTAACATGTTTATTAGAAGCTTTGTGGCTTTTTAGTTCATGTTTGGTGACTCTCTGTTGCACAGTAGAAGGTGTTTTTTTGTATTACACCTGAGAAATGCATTTCTAAAGTTGTGCCAGTCTGCTGTGATGGCTGAAGAGAGTTAAAGATCATTTCTCTGTAACCTGATGCAGTAAATTGATGGTTTGTGATTTATATTCATCTGTATCATCAGTAATTTGTTTTGACAAATATTTTCTTTTATTCACGCACAGTTGTGGAATTGGTTTTGACTGCACAGAGGATTTCCTGTACACTTGTACACACACACACTTGTACACACACTGAATGTGTGTGGTTTGTGATATTGAGAAGTTGGGATGGATTTGAATGGAAAGCATTTATTCCGTGTGACTTCACACTCAGAAATGAAGCAATTCCAGTGAGGTTCAGCCGGGTCAGAACTCAGCAGAACCCACGACTCAGCGCTCAAGTTAACATCATGTAAAGACTTTTCAGAAGAAAATGTTTTATTTATGTTGAATGAATTATTGACATTTTGATGACGTCCCTCTCTCCATCTGTCAGTCTATCTCGCTCTCTAACACGGGCAGGCAGAGAGAGAGAATAATCATGAGCATTATTTGGCTACATCAGCAGGGCTATAGACCATCACACATCAGTTGCTATAGATGTGTCTGTGTGTGTGTGTGTGTGTGTTTTGCATTTAATCTCTCTCTCTCTGTTTCATCTCTTTCTCTTTGAATCCTCTCAGCATTTCTCCTTACAATCACAGGCCGTCCAATCACAGCGCAGCTCTCCGTGAAGGATCGGAAGGTCATTTTTGACTTCAGTAAGCAAGGATTCTTGTGATCACTCAGATCAATCTTTAGGAAAGAAAAATGACAAATAAGATCTCTTATCATCTCTGTTTATTCTCTTAACTGTTCAGTTGTTTTACTCTTCTGAGATGTGATCAATCATGTATGATGTGTATCTGACCATCATCTGTCATTTATCTGCTCCAGTATTTCAATCTAAACATGTTACTTCAATTTCAAACGATGACCTCATGGCTGTGTTAACTGGAGTGCATTCAGGGTAACATGTTGTTTTGTGCTGTGATTGTAATCGGGCCATGAAAGCAGAATGAAAACAACACGCTCTCCTCTTTCTTCCTTCTGTTCCCTCTGAGTCACAAGTTCTTAGGCTTTCCTTTCAAACATGAAAAGACAAATGAGCTTTTGCTTGCGGTGACAAAGGGACGGTTCTCAACAGAAGGTGGTTGTCCTGCAGACATGTACAACACAGGACAGAAGTCAAAACACAGACGCTGTAGCTGGAGGAATCTTTCATTGTGTGAAGTGAACGACATTCTCCTGGGCTTGTGAAACATGTTTATCCCTCAACAGCAACAGATCAAATCCCAAGAAAAATGTTTTACTGAGAATTATTTAGAAGTCACAGTTTCCTTCTAAAAAGTTCAGTGTGAAATAATATAGACCAGACATTGATTTCATTCTTTGGGAACTATACTATTATTACAAACATTAATATTGTTAATGTTTACAAAAACAAATCTAATACATTTAAGACTAAAATTATATAAAAATGTTTCAGAGAGAGAGATAGGGCCTTTTTGATAAAAGATTATTAAAACGCGTGTTCTTTGGCTCTGGACACATTGATGTATGAGAGAAAATCTGATGTATGAGAGAGTTTGGTGGCATTGAGTGACTTTACAGGTGTGTGTGTAGACGGCTGATTAGGGCTGATTATTATTGTAAATCTGATGATCTGCTCACTGTACGAGTCTGTTCTTACTGTAACAGAAAGAGACAGAGTCCACACAGAGAGAAACAACAGCAATTCTTCAGAAAGCCGTCCAATCACAGGCCAGAGAACAAAGATAAATTCACACTGAGATTTTCTGTGTTATGACTATTGATTTGTACGTTGCTGTGGACAGATGAGGTGTTTAACCGCTGACAGAAAGTTTGAAGAACAGCAGTGTGTTATAGATGAACTTTGAGAATCTGTGAATGTGAAAACACGATCAGCCCGTCTCACTGCAAATCTTATTAGTCAATGTTTGACTATCAGGGCAGCAGAAATCTGTCTGTTTAATAGGATGAGGGTAAGATCAATAAGAAGTCTGATTTGGTCTCAGTTGGTTTGGTACTTTCATATTTCATAAATGCAACTCATTGTTTTATATTTTGATTGTTACTTTGGTTTTGACAACAGGTGTCGCAAAATACCTGCTTAATTAGTTTTAGTTTAATTATTTTTCATTTTTACCAAATTTAATATGGCGATAATATTGAGCTTTATTTTTTTTCCCTGTTTTGTGACTGTCTCGTTTTTCATATTTCTGACTTTTTAAGTTTGTAAAAGCTGCAGCTCTCAGGCTACACAGCGAGTGGATTTATTTATTCATACGCAGAGTCAAGAGCTGTCAGAAAGAGCGGCGACCCTTCACGTCACGCTACATCTCGCCTCTCACAGGAGTATATTAGAGCCTAGAAACACGGAGAAACTCCAGAACATTCACCTCGGGAGATCATTGATCTTATCGCATTTGTTTTCAGGCATTTATTAATATATGAATACATTTTTTTGGCATTTCAAACTGTAATTTTTCATTTGTATGCTAAGCTGCCAGAAGCATCTGTTCTGGTGGGGGTTTACAGTTGTGAGAGGCACTGGATAGGCGGAATGATGAACTGAACGTGGGAAAATCATTTCCTTTCATGTCTCATATAACGAGCCGCTGTGTACCGTGACATTCCCCATCACATGATTCATACAGACTCCAGCACAGGAATGCAGACCAGCAGAGAGAGAGCGATCTCTGCTCTGTCTCCCAAACATCTCCCTGAGGTCTCCTCACACACCTGGAGCTCTGAGCATGCCCAGTCAACAGCCGCATTATAACGCCAGACCCATACACACACAGTCATGGCTGACACTGGTCTCAGGTGTGTGCTGTGTGGGTTTTTCAGTATAGAGTACAGAAGAGTACAAAAGTAAGAAAAGAAATGGAAGATACTTGCTATTTAAATTTATTACCACGTAAACTATATTAATACATAAATATATATTATATTTAAATACTACTTATTTAAACTATGGAAGATACATTCATTTTAAAATATATCAGTCAATGCATATTTATATTTGTTCATTACATGAGTCTGGTCTGACGGAAGCAGTTGTGATTGTTTTAGGGCATGAAATGTATATATTAATTTACATTTAAATGTTAAGAAGTGTTTGAGATGTGAAATGAGACTGTGCCACTCGAGGGTTTGATCACAGCTGGGCTTCACATGGGCTGAAGGTGACTTTCACACCTGATGTCCTGAGTCCCTCTGAAAGTCCATCACAACACTGATGTTCAACAGCAGCACCTCAATCATCACTGAATGTGTCAGTAACTATAATAATGTGTGTAATGGAATGAAAGAGTCTCAGATGTCTTCAGTCTGTTTGTGAGAAAAGTTGATTCATTCCAAAACACAGAAATGAAGCGTAAATGAGTTCTCAGCCTCATTAATCAGATCATCATGTAGGTTTATTCTTCCTTTAATTTTCTCTGAAAGTTTTTGAGGAAATCCGGGTTAAAGTATAAATCTGGAGTTTGTGGTCTGTAAAAGAAAATGTAAAGGTGCATTATATTATTTCTGACATATGTTTGTATCTGACATGACACTGCTTTAGTATATAATTGTAGATGACCGCTTAGCAACCATCCAGAATGTCCTCACAATCACTCATAACAGCTTAGCAACCACCTACAACATCCTCTGTGTGTGTGTCTGTCTGTGTGTGTATGTGTGTGCGTGCGTGCGTGTAACAGTAATGTTTTAATTTCTCTTTCTGATGGAGGCAGAGGAGAGATGTTTCATAATGATAAACAGATGGTTGGAGAGGAACAAAGAGGAACACAACTTCACATCTACAGGCATTATGAGAAGAGAGGGAGAGGGATCTCTCTCTCTCTCTCTTCTGCATGAATTGAGGCAATTGTGTGCAACTGGCCGCAGTGTGATTTCATTTGAATGCTGCTGTAGTTTTACAAACTCATGTTCAAATGATGGAAAACAAAACAGCTTATCATTCTGATCATTCATCTTTTAATGTTTTAATGTTTTTGCAGACTAAATAAATACATGCATTGTTCAATAAATGGCATTTATTGAACTCTTTTAAACTCTTCTTCACCTGCCTTACCATTTCAAAATTAAAACAGTATTTTCAGTATTTCCATATAATCATTAAACAAATACTCTGGGTATTGATTGGTCAGCACAGACTGTTAAATGTTACACTTGTGAGTATTAATTTCTACTCAGCATGAGTGTTTAAAGTAACACACAGGTTAAGGTCTGATGGTTAAGGTCTGAATTAGGTTAAGGTTAGGCAGTTAGTTGTGATAGTTAAGGTTAGGGTAAGGGTCTAGAGAATCTATTGTGTCAATGAATGTCCTCACAAAGATAGCTGTACAAGCGTGTGTGTGTGGTGAAGTGAGGACTGTATCCTCTAATCACCCGCCCGGGCACCAGCTCTGCTCACATGACTGCTGATCCTCACTGACTCTTAACTCCAGCTGTCCAGACGACAAGAAATGAAAGACAGAATCTCTCTTTCTCTTTAAGAGGCTTTAATCTTTATAAATTCAGCATGTAGTCATGTGTCAGTAATTCTCATTAGAAACTCAGTGTGAGTGGCACCATTTTTTAAATGCAAATCTAGCGTTGATAGAATTCAGCATTTCACTTCAGCTTAAAGAAAAAATATTGATTGTGTCCAAAGCTGCATGAAAACACCCTAAGAGAAACTTTAATTCTAGATTACTCTTTATTGATCAGGACACTTAAATTACGATTTATTAAAGTATCAACTTTGCCTCAGCTGTTTCTCTTATAATTCCTCTTATTTCTTTCTCTTATGATAAAAAGTCTCCATTTACTCATCATCCAGATTTTGTCTGAGAGGAAGAATTGATACATTAAGGAGATCTGCTATGTGTTTTTTATTACTATATTTGTGATGTGAATATGATGTATCTTGGGTCATCTGTACTCTGGGTTATTTTTATTTAACAGCAGCTGCAACATTTTACAAGCAAGAGGGAAATTTGTGTCAACAGTTATTTACTGAGACAGTAAACAGGAAGGAATTTAATTCACGGTTCTGACATGCAGAAAACAGTTTTGTGTAAGTGTAGATGTGTGTGTGTGTCACGTGTCTGAAGGAGCTTCCCGTCTTCGGTGTGTGAGACAGTTTCATGTTTCGGGGTCTCGAGTGGTCGGGCTATTTCAGGGTCCAGAGTTTAACGTTTCATCTTTGTAATGTTGAAATACCAAGGAGGGCACACTGGTCTCCAGAGCATCTAAATCTGACATTGTCGCGCTGTTCTGGGAACGTTCAAAATGTGCAATGTATTAGACAGTCTTAACGTTTTGGCTTGGTTATAGGAATGTTATTTAAACTTTTGTAGTTCTGTGATTTTTAAAACTATCCACTAACAACTTAAAAATAACATTTTGATAGTGATATCAAGTTTCAGAGAACTTCTGAGAACGTTCAGAGAATGTTCCCTGTTAGTCTGGTAGTCCAGTATGTTTCACGCTGTTGAAGCTACTGTATATTCACCCTGCATGTACGGGTGCAGGTTACATGTTCATTCATTAGGTTGGGTCACTGCTGAACAAGTGTTGATACACAAGACATTTGTACAGTTCAGTGTCAGTAAATGTTCTGGGTGACCTGAAGACAGAGTTTATGAATATCAGACAATATTGCTGTGAAAGGTTACATTCGTTTGTGAGTTTTAGTGAGAGAGACGTTTGTTCTAACAGAATATAAAGATCATATTTTGCATCTTGTTCAAGCACCAGCACACGCTCATCACAGGCCCTAATGTGTGATATTTCACAGAAAATGTGTGAAATCTGGCAGACGAGGTTAAAATTACCCCGTGTGTGAGTGTGGAAGATTCTGTGTGAAATCTCTTGTTCTGCTCTTCACCTGTGTCAAGAGCCAGAAAACATTCAGATTTCTGAATGCATTTCGCATCTTATCCAGATTTCAGATCAGTGCTAGACTGGACATTTATGTCTTAAATCTGTCCGCCTCACGCTGTGACTGTAATGTGTTAGATGTGGTTTTATCATTCAGAAACATTCAGAAATCTCATGCTGTTAGGACATACATACAGTATGTGTGATTTACATGTGATAGTTTGTATCTTCTTTGTTTGTAACAGTGATCCATAAAACAACTTAAGTCACACAAAACGTTTGTAAATGTAAGCAAGTTGCATCTGCAAACAAATAATGCTAGAGCTTTTCTCAGGTCATTTCTCATGTCTGTGAGAATGGGATTGTCAAACAACATGAGTGTGTAGAAACATCTCTCCATTCAAAAATCTTTGGTCCCGCTCTGATCTGTTTGGGGAAAAGCTAATGTTCAGGGTTTCAGCACAGCAGAATCAGTTTGCAGTATCAGTACAATGATTTAAACCGCCTCAAGCAAACTCAGTTTTAATAAAACTTTTCTTGATTATTCAAGCAGAATTTTAAAGGTGGTTTGACTCAGCAGGGAGGGAAACCCTGCAGAGCACTGGTTATGAAATAGACTTGATTAATTGTCTCTGAAAGCTCATCAGTTTATAGATATTAATTTCTGTTCACGTCATGTCAGTCATTTGTTATTGTTTTACTTTTGTGTCATGTGTTTTATGTGTTAAAAGCCACTGGTTCTCATGTGGGAAATGCAGGTTTGATTCTCTCTCTTTCTCTATATTGACTGATTTTCATTATGATATTGATTTAGGTTTTATACTTTTACAGAACAGATTTTTTAAAGCGTGCACCGGGGAAAGTGTAGCAGGGTGACTTTTAATAACACTAAAGAAAGTTTTTAACTGTCCTGTCAACTGTGTGTTTTATTATAATTTAAACAGCTATATTTAATTTATCATCTATACTAAATCAGATCTATACAAATCTGACAGCTGACTTCCATAATCTTTTCCAGTAGCTCTGTTTCTGCAAGCTGGCTGCCTAGGCAGCATTGAAAGACATCAGAACACATAGCTGATGTTTGAACACTGGATTTTAATACAGAATAATATTGCTGAAAATGGACTTTTGTACCCAGTGTTGTAACAGTGTTTGTATAGTTAATGAGGTACAGATGGATGAGCTGTGGGGGTCTAAACATGCTGAAACATCTTTCACTTGTTGGTTTCTTGGCCAGGGTTGAGCACACATACAGCAGACATGTTGTGCAAGTGGATAACACGGGTTTGAATGCTGTTCATTATTTCCTGTTGTACCACTCATTTGGGATTCAGTAATGTGGGTTTACCTGCAGATTCTGATACACCCTGTATCACTACCCATAAGCCCTCTCTCTTACAGCTTGTGTGGGTTGTATCCACAGAGGAAACAGCCGCTGTAATAATATGACAGATTTTTGCATGTACTCTGGGCTTCCCCGCTCGCAACTGATGACCTCTCGCTGTATCGCTTGCAATTTCAAAGGCTCACAAATTACGCAATGGGACATTGGGCCCTAATAGCGCATTAAACCAGATTACAGGGGATTATAGTTTCCCGCGTCCTGCCCTGTCACTCTCACTCCGCCCTCAGGGGGCGGGGCACCCATGAGCCATGCTCTGAACAGTGTATCCAGATGGGCCCATGCTAAGCAGCTTACACTGCTGAATGATGTGGTGTGCGGGGTTGTGCTATGGGCTCCACACACACACAGTAAATAAAGCTGGTGAAATGATAAGGCGTGTGTGTTATGCTAGTCAGGATATGAGCTGATAAAATACATATTTTCCCTTTCCAAAAATGTCACAGCAGGATTTCTGTGCAGAATCAGTTGTGTGAGGAGCTTTATTTTCCCAGTCAAGATCAGTGACGTCAGACTGAACTTGCCTACTTTTATTGTGTCATTACGATTGATTTGTGTGTACGTTTGCACTTGAAACGCTGACAGGCTGCGACACAGCAGGGAGGCGTGAGATACTCATTAGCATTCCTGTTCATCTTGAAGTCATTTCTCAGCTGACATGCATACACATACCTCCACATATCTACTGTAATACAATGAAATATCTGTCATTTGTTTATGCTTGAAAGAAGTTTTGTCAGACTACATGTCTACTTTTGAAATGCTGCCAATATATCAATGCACAAGGGTGTAGTCATAGTGTCTGAACCTAAACCATAGAGATGAAACGGGAAAGTGAATTAGGAAACAACCCAGGCAGGATTCAAACCCAGGCCTGTGGCATAGTAGTTAAACACATAGGTTGGTAACAGCTGGTGTTTGGTTTGAGTAGTGAGACATTGTGCTACTGACCAAAACTTTGCTCTGAGGCTCGGTGTGTGTGTAGCATGTACACTAGAGTACAACAAAAGAGAGCATTTATCATGATTTATAGTGTTTGAATCAGTTTCTCACACTGCTTGACAGAGATTCATGTTGTAAGCACATGCAGGACATGAAGAGCATTCTGCTGCTGTTTATGTTTAATGTATGAGTGAATATATCACAGGAAGAGCTGTTTTCTTAGGAGAATATTTCTTCCTCAGAGAACTGCATGAATTTATTAACCCACATGAATATTCAATAACAACAAACCAACAAAGAGCAACTGGCTGTTTCATTCAGCTGCTGGATCACAGACAGAGTCCTGCTATAGATTCTTTCTTTCTTTCTTTTCTGTTTTTCACCCTCTGCCTGACCCTTAACAATTAAACAGGTAGTTTTTTTATATTACTGTACCTTTAAAACTTACATGTACATGACCTCCATGGCAAAGTTACACGAGGGCGAGTCAAGACACTGAGTATCAAATAAAGTGCTGATTGGTAAACAGATCTCAGTCATATCTTAATGAGCTCATGGTTGTGATGTCGTAATCATAACGATTTCTGAATATGGTGGGCTGAGCACGTCTGAGTTCATCAAACTCTAATTTCAATTCTGTTCAATTATTCTTTTACGGTTTTTAAATTTTTAACAGAATTTAAAACATTACAGTGACAAATCTTTTATACAGAACTTAATTTATTTGTGTGTGTGGAGTGAGTTCACTGATTCTGTTAAAGCTGTGACAGGACCCTGTTAGTCTCGGGGAATCTCACATCTCACACACAGATGATGTTAAAGATCTTTTGAGCATCTGTGACAGGAATAGCATGATGAATGCTGAATTTGAGAGGGCAATTAGGAAATGAATGCAGCCGTTCTTTCACAGGCCCCTCAGAGAGATAAAGATGTGAACAGATGAAGCAGTGGGGTGAATAGCTGCTCTGATTGGGGAGGACAGGATGGAGGATGAAAGACGCCAGCGCCTCACATGCGTTGGCTGGTATCGGATGCAGTAAACGATTCGAGCTGCTGTCGTCATGTTATCAGAGGCTGATATAAATATGTGCTGCACTTCCTGTGTGTATAAAGACCCTGATGCTGCTGAAGCAGAACGATATTCTGACAACAGCGATTTAATAAAACAACAGTCACTGTTCTGAGTGACTGTCACTTCACAGCGCTTGCCTATAAATTATATTTTTTGTTAGGTTTCTTCATTGTGTAGACCATGACATTTTTTTATCATTAATTCTGATTGATTGACAGACAGGTTTTACTTCAACCTTTTGTAAATAATAGTGTTCTGATTTTAATTAATTTTCATTTTTTAATAAACATACAATGGCCTTCCACTTTTAACACACTCAGTCATGCAATAATTCTCTCTCAAGTAGTTTTTGATAGTGTGAATCTGTGCTTTGGCTCTTCATACCCCTTACAGTGTCTTATGAAGAGCTCAAGCGCTTATGAAGTATTATTTCTTATAAATGTTTATAAGTGAGATCTATTGGAATATAAATGATGAATGAGGCATGCTAATTTTCCTAGAGATTATGTAGCTGATTGTATCAATAAGAGTTTTGTGTAATGATTTTTTAACAAAGCACAGATTTAATTCTCATTTGAAATACCTGATGTCTCTCTGCTCTCAGGATTGTGTGTATTGAATGTTCAGGGTGTAATGTTGGATGTGGTCATGTGATATATTACAGTTGTG
The DNA here is from genome assembly GCA_036877525.1 of Chromobotia macracanthus. NCBI lineage: Eukaryota > Metazoa > Chordata > Actinopteri > Cypriniformes > Botiidae > Chromobotia > Chromobotia macracanthus. The sequence goes on along the minus strand of JAZGTH010000080.1, from coordinate 5,109,224 downwards.
CCCTGCAGATGTGAACTGCTACTGTGCTGTACTGAACACAGTCGTGACTGGACCTTTAGAGGGGGAGCACAGCTGGTAATTCATGATTATATAAAACCATTATATTGACTAATTTCTGCAGTAGGATGAATGAAGTATTTGGCTTCAGGGTGCTCATCACATTTTGTTATCGGCATGCTGTTAACATACGTGTGTGTGTGCAGGGAAACTGAGTCTTTAATGCGCAGCCTCTCATGGATTATTAATAGCAGCAATAGAAATCTGATATGTACCAGTAATGTTCAATAAATAAATATTTTAAATATTATTCATAAATCTGTTATTAGTAATGAAATACTTTATTTCTTTACTTATTTCTTCAGTGTGACTGTAGGCAGATTATAGAGTGCAGTTCTCTACACTCAGATCATTTATCATCATAAATCCATTCCCCAGAATGCTGCAGATTTTCATGACTGTAAGTCTTGTGTCATGACTGGATGGACTGAAGATCTGCTGTGACTCTGGATCAATGGCTCTTTCTATTCCAGATTTTCTTTGGTGTTGGAAAATCAATTGAAAATCAATTGATTTTCATTATGCTCAAAGGAAGGCAACAAACTTCAAAAGAGGTTTTTGGTGTGGATTCAGAATCATGGCCTGTTTTCTTTTTGATGGTGAATGAAAAGAACATTCATACTTATTTACCAAGTCACATCATCTCTGAACAATCAGTATATGAATTTTATGTGCCTTATATATGAGTGTTTTGTGTTGATTTTTACGTGTTGCGATTGTTATGAGTGTTGTGATTATTATGAGTGTTTTGACTGTTATTGATGTCATGAGTGTTATGAATATAATGAGTGTTGTGACTGTTATTGATGTCATGAGTGTTATGAATATAATGAGTGTTGTGACTGTTATTGATGTCATGAGTGTTATGAATATAATGAGTGTTGTGACTGTTATTGATGTCATGAGTGTTATGAATATAATGAGTGTTGTGACTGTTATTGATGTCATGAGTGTTATGAATATAATGAGTGTTGTGACTGTTATTGATGTCATGAGTGTTATGAATATAATAAGTGTTGTGACTGTTATGTATGTTATGAGTGTTATGAATATAATAAGTGTTGTGACTGTTATGTATGTTATGAGTGTTATGAATATTATGTGTTAGTGTTTTGAATGTTGTGATTGTTTTCAGTGTTGTGAGTGTTATGAGTCTTTTGAATGTTGTGATTGTTTTCAGTGTTGTGAGTGTTATGAGTCTTTTGAATGTTGTGATTGTTTTCAGTGTTGTGAGTGTTATGAGTCTTTTGAATGTTGTGATTGTTTTCAGTGTTGTGAGTGTTATGAGTCTTTTGAATGTTGTGATTGTTTTCAGTGTTGTGAGTGTTATGAGTCTTTTGAATGTTGTGATTGTTTTCAGTGTTGTGAGTGTTATGAGTCTTTTGAATGTTGTGATTGTTTTCAGTGTTGTGAGTGTTATGAGTCTTTTGAATGTTGTGATTGTTTTCAGTGTTGTGAGTGTTATGAGTCTTTTGAATGTTGTGATTGTTTTCAGTGTTGTGAGTGTTATGAGTCTTTTGAATGTTGTGATTGTTTTCAGTGTTGTGAGTGTTATGAGTCTTTTGAATGTTGTGATTGTTTTCAGTGTTGTGAGTGTTATGAGTCTTTTGAATGTTGTGTTTATTATCGGTGTTATGGATGTTATTAGTGTTGTGAGTGTTATGAATGTTATGAGTTTTGTGAACTCATTCACAGATTACCATTCACAGGTCATGCAGCAGATCTGAACTGTGACTGTCATTGCAGTGTTATGAAGGAGTGTGTTGAGATTGTGATGTGTATCTGTGTGTGTTCATGTGTGAATCTCTAGGGACTGACACACACAAGCGCACATGACTCTCGTACAGCTGTCAGCGTCTGCAGAAACACTGAACCTGCATATTGTCTTTCAGTGCGAGTCAACAGCGTTACACAACATCTTACAAACCCGATCGGAGTTTGGTAAATGAAAGTCATTAATCAAAGCTCTCGTGTGGCTCTTATTACACGCAGGAGCAAAACATTGCTCTGAACTTACAGCTGGTTAGCACAGATTTATCGTCATGACAGCCGAACATGAGGTGTTTTTGCCAAGACAACACTTTACGGGATAAAATAAGATGAAAATGCTAATTCTGCTAACACGCACACAAAAAAAGTGTGAGGTGAGGTAGCAGCTGCCTCGCGGAGCTCTGAGATAGAAACTTCTACACCACCGTTAGTCTGAAATCAAAGTGCTGCACATGTATTTCAATACTGCAGAAATTCTCTTTAATGCAACAGTAATAATCCTCCCTCACCGCCGCCATTATCGTCTCATTAGAAACCCTGACGCACGAAGAGAGACTCACTGTAACATATAGATTCATATTTATCAGAAACTCATTAACAGATCCTCATAAATAACATTTATTGCCAACTAGATGTTTGTGTGTAGTCATTTATGTTTTACTAGAGTGAGCCTGAAACTCAGTAGAAACTGTGTAAGTGTGTAACTCTAGAGGTTTTCTGTCCTGTGGTTGAATCAGAGTCTAGCTCTCAGTGCTGTTATGCTCAGTACTGAATCAATACTTTTTGACAGCTGCTTATCCAGTCAAATTACTGAACCACAACCGCAAACTATTGTATTAAAAGCTTTATGACCTCTGTTTGAAAACCTCTGTCCCTCCAATCCATCACCAGCCCTCCATTCAGGTCATGACCTCTGACCTCTGTTCTCAGAGGCCGAGCAAGTGTTTCTCCTAAAGCAGGAGAGATAAAGTGCTGATGTATTTCAGACTGACTAGAAATAAACCAGCCTGAAACCAGATTTAACGTTCAGACTCTTTTGAAGAGTGTTTGATTCAAAGAGTGCTGACCGGCTCAGACAAACCAGTGTAGCATTTTTCATAATGAATTTGTGAAATACAATTGAACAAGGTGTGCAACAAGTTGACGATTTAAAAACCACACAGTTCATTCTTTAATAATATTATAAATAGAACAGTGTTTGATGTTAATTTTACTGAACAGAGATTATTTAGGGTTGTCATGTGATGTCATTACTAAGTTGTTTTGTAATTGAATATGATTGGACATGTGGGAAAAAATGTCTGATTTAGATTTGATTGTTTTCTTTTGATAAATGACTGTTGTAGTGTGAACTACGTGGGAACGTTGAGGTTAACCAATCATAACTTTCATAACAGTCATAACGATCATAACTATCAAATCAGTCATAACAGAGGTCAGTTTTTTCTTGTAACACATAATTTATGAGTGCATGTTATTCCAAACAAATTTATTTTTTAGTAAGACCTCTTTAACAGAATTTGTAACTTCTGAAGAAACGTTATCAGCTGATGACACTAAAGCTGCAAATGTTTCAAACCGTCTTTCTGTGAGTTTATCTCCACCATCCACTGAAAACTCACCTTCAGTTCTAACTCAATGACTTCAGCTCTCAGAGTCAAAGAGATTACAGAAAATAATGCAAGAAACATTGACTAACACAATGCAGAAGTAACATGTAGAATATGACCCCTTAAAAACGAACTGAGCATTAAACTCTTCCACCCATTGCAGGTGCAGTTAACTGTGAGTGAGGGGCAGGAAAGGCCCTCAGTCCAGCGGGACACCTCACCCCTCCTGACAGCCGAGGGAAGCTGCTTATCAGCATGAAAATGAAGCTGTTGTGAGTGAGAGGATATTTTTATCCCCGCAATATGGCCGCCCTGCCAAGCACCTTGGGATACTGGCCAAGCGTGCAGAGACTGTGCCAGGTAACGCCCCTATACCTGCAGGAGGGACCTCAGATCTCACCATGAGCTGAGTGTCGTGTCCAGTGCTGCACACACACATACTGCAGAGAATGTTTCTCTCAGAGGCTTCTCTGTCATGTCTCAGGAGTTGGCAGTTGTGTTTCATTGAAATATCAAATTTGTCTCAAACATTAAGGATGTACCTATTCAACACTGGTCCAGAGTCAGTTGTATTTAGTGTCATTGTGGTAAACACTGAAGCCGTTAAACTGATCTGAGCTCAGCGGATATTTTAAGAGTTGTGTGGGAGGATCTGGTGAAGCTGTGCCCATTTCAGCTGATTAAGAGTTCTCAGAAAGAAGGTGTAAGAATAACCTTTGAGTTTATTGTTGCTGAAGCAGTTGATCTTGTACAGTGTGAATTTTACTGTTCTCAATATTGATTCAGTTACAGTAACTTTAACCCTATAAATGTCTTTATTTCCTGCAGAATATCCAAACCTGAGTATCAGAATGGCACAGTCTGTTTAACTGTAAGAGTAAGAGGGAAGGTGGATAAAATGATAAACTGTGACTGTGTGTGTATGTAAAATGACATTAATTTATTGATGTAAAAGTTCTTGGTGTCATATATATCAATTATGCATTGCAGATGAATTTAAATGATCTTTATCTGGGTGCATTATATGGCTGTGATCTGTCTTCTTGTATTTTAAATTAATTTGACTCAGTTTGGCTTAAACTCTCCACAGTTTAAAGTGATGAAACATGCTCTCTTTTTATGAAGAAGATTAGCTCGAGTCATCAGTTGACACAGGTCATGTTAACAAAGATGAAGGTGCTGTTTCAAGTCTTTGATTAACACATTTCTACAACACGAGAGAAAAGAGAGAGAGCATGTGTGTGTGTGTGTGTGTGCCACAGAATGCATCACCTGTGAGTAGATTTTCAAAACAGTGTTAACAACCTCCTTGTGCTCTGAATGGAAGTTTTCTCTCTCTCACTTTCTCTCGTGCATTTATAATGCATATATAATATAAATGTTGACATTTGTTTCCAGAATGAGAGAGTGATGTTGTTCTCTCTCAAACCCCTGCAGGTGCCTCCAGGCCAAGCAAGGTGACTTCTCCAGTTAAAGCAGAGAGAGACAGAACTGTGTCTTCTGCTCAGTAAAGAAACAGAGAGAGAGAGAGAGAGAGAGAGAGAGAGCGAGCAGCTCTTTGATCAGTTGTGTTGTTCTTTGAAACACATACACTGTCAGGTGGTGTTCGTGAAGATGGCAGTGCTTTTGTCTCTGTGATATTACCCTTGTACAAGCATTGTACAGTATGGATTGTCAGATGGGCTTTACCGTATGACAAGGTTACACTGTGATCCACTGAATCTGTGTGTGTTCACTGTTTCACAAACTATTACTATTAATTATTACTATTACTGTATGTATGAATGTACGTCCCCTTATTGACTGTTTGTGCAGCAGGTGCAGCTCTGACTTCCTCCCACGTGATTGGCCAGATGATGATCAGATTGTGATATTGTGTTAATGAGGGCTGGGAAACAGGAGCCATTAATCTCTTCTCCAATTACAGGCCTTAAATTAACAGGCTAATCTAATTAAAGGGATATTCTTCTAGTCAAATAGAATTTAAAAAATTACATAATCATAAATCGAGCCAATCTCTGTATACCTTGTAAAATATTGTTCTCATAGTTGTTTTATTTGATTGTAGCTTGTAATGGGTGTGAGACCCCCCCCAGCCCAGGACGCAACTGTTCAGTTATTTCACTCTGGTGTGTGTGTGTGTGTGTGTTTTTAATGCAGTTATTTCACTCTGGTGTGTGTGTGTGTGTGTGTGTGTTGTTTTTAATGCAGTTATTTCACTCTGGTGTGTGTGTGTGTGTGTGTGTGTGTGTTTTTTTTAATGCAGTTATTTCACTCTGGTGTGTGTGTTTGGTGCAGTGATTTCACTCTGGTGTGTGTGTGTTTTTAATGCAGTTATTTCACTCTGGTGTGTGTGTGTTTGGTGCAGTTATTTCACTCTGGTGTGTGTGTGTTTGGTGCAGTTATTTCACTCTGGTGTGTGTGTGTTTGGTGCAGTTATTTCACTCTGGTGTGTGTGTGTTTGGTGCAGTTATTTCACTCTGGTGTGTGTGTGTTTGGTGCAGTGATTTCACTCTGGTGTGTGTGTGTTTGGTGCAGTGATTTCACTCTGGTGTGTGTGTGTTTTTAATGCAGTTATTTCACTCTGGTGTGTGTGTGTTTGGTGCAGTGATTTCACTCTGGTGTGTGTGTGTGTTTGGTGCAGTTATTTCACTCTGGTGTGTGTGTGTTTGGTGCAGTTATTTCACTCTGGTGTGTGTGTGTTTGGTGCAGTTATTTCACTCTGGTGTGTGTGTGTTTGGTGCAGTGATTTCACTCTGGTGTGTGTGTGTGTTTGGTGCAGTTATTTCACTCTGGTGTGTGTGTTTTGGTGCAGTTATTTCACTCTGGTGTGTGTGTGTTTGGTGCAGTGATTTCACTCTGGTGTGTGTGTGTTTTTAATGCAGTTATTTCACTCTGGTGTGTGTGTGTTTGGTGCAGTTATTTCACTCTGGTGTGTGTTTTTAATGCAGTTATTTCACTCTGGTGTGTGTGTGTTTGGTGCAGTGATTTCACTCTGGTGTGTGTGTGTTTGGTGCAGTTATTTCACTCTGGTGTGTGTGTTTGGTGCAGTTATTTCACTCTGGTGTGTGTGTGTTTGGTGCAGTGATTTCACTCTGGTGTGTGTGTGTTTGGTGCAGTTATTTCACTCTGGTGTGTGTGTGTTTGGTGCAGTGATTTCACTCTGGTGTGTGTGTGTTTTGGTGCAGTTATTTCACTCTGGTGTGTGTGTTTTGGTGCAGTTATTTCACTCTGGTGTGTGTGTGTTTGGTGCAGTGATTTCACTCTGGTGTGTGTGTTTGGTGCAGTTATTTCACTCTGGTGTGTGTGTTTTTGGTGCAGTTATTTCACTCTGGTGTGTGTGTGTTTTTAATGCAGTTATTTCACTCTGGTGTGTGTGTGTTTGGTGCAGTTATTTCACTCTGGTGTGTGTGTGTTTGGTGCAGTTATTTCACTCTGGTGTGTGTGTGTTTTTGGTGCAGTTATTTCACTCTGGTGTGTGTGTGTTTTTGGTGCAGTTATTTCACTCTGGTGTGTGTGTGTTTGGTGCAGTTATTTCACTCTGGTGTGTGTGTGTGTGTGTTTGGTGCAGTGATTTCACTCTGGTGTGTGTGTTTGGTGCAGTTATTTCACTCTGGTGTGTGTGTGTTTGGTGCAGTGATTTCACTCTGGTGTGTGTGTGTTTGGTGCAGTGATTTCACTCTGGTGTGTGTGTGTTTGGTGCAGTGATTTCACTCTGGTTTGTGTGTGTTTGGTGCAGTGATTTCACTCTGGTGTGTGTGTGTTTGGTGAAGTTATTTCACTCTGGTGTGTGTGTTTGGTGCAGTTATTTCACTCTGGTGTGTGTGTGTTTGGTGCAGTTATTTCACTCTGGTGTGTGTGTGTTTGGTGCAGTGATTTCACTCTGGTGTGTGTTTTTAATGCAGTTATTTCACTCTGGTGTGTGTGTGTTTGGTGCAGTTATTTCACTCTGGTGTGTGTGTGTGTGTGTTTGGTGCAGTTATTTCACTCTGGTGTGTGTGTGTTTGGTGCAGTGATTTCACTCTGGTGTGTGTGTGTTTGGTGCAGTTATTTCACTCTGGTGTGTGTGTGTTTGGTGCAGTTATTTCACTCTGGTGTGTGTGTGTTTGGTGCAGTTATTTCACTCTGGTGTGTGTGTGTTTGGTGCAGTTATTTCACTCTGGTGTGTGTGTGTTTGGTGCAGTTATTTCACTCTGGTGTGTGTGTGTTTGGTGCAGTGATTTCACTCTGGTGTGTGTGTGTTTTTAATGCAGTTATTTCACTCTGGTGTGTGTGTGTTTGGTGCAGTTATTTCACTCTGGTGTGTGTTTTTAATGCAGTTATTTCACTCTGGTGTGTGTGTGTTTGGTGCAGTTATTTCACTCTGGTGTGTGTGTGTGTGTGTTTGGTGCAGTTATTTCACTCTGGTGTGTGTGTGTTTGGTGCAGTGATTTCACTCTGGTGTGTGTGTGTTTGGTGCAGTTATTTCACTCTGGTGTGTGTGTGTTTGGTGCAGTTATTTCACTCTGGTGTGTGTGTGTTTGGTGCAGTTATTTCACTCTGGTGTGTGTGTGTTTGGTGCAGTTATTTCACTCTGGTGTGTGTGTGTGTTTTTCTCTCTGCAGTGTGTGTACATGCACTGGAAGTGACAGTGAGTCAGAGCAGTGTGCAGGTGGCCAGAGGTCAGACGGTCATCTTGCCCTGCAGGTTCACCACCAGCGCTGCTCTCAATAATCTTTACATCATTTGGATGGTCACACCGCTGGCGAATGCCAACCAGCCAGAGCAGGTGAGAGATCAATCCACATACATACACACACACTAAAACATTGTTGTAGAAAGATAATTTTTATTACACTTTCATTTACCCTAATGTTAATTATTAGGAAATAATAATTAACTCCATCATGCACCTGTTCCCATGTCAGTGTATTTGTTATACTTTATTATCTACATATAATATATAATATAATCTCTCTTCAGGATGTCATATAGAGATTCATTTGCTGCAGATCTGACCCTCATCTGACTTTGTTTTTTGATTCACTGGCCCATATAAACACGAACACGATGACCAGCAGCTCTCCACAAACATTTCAATGTTTTCTCATAGAATTGTGTACTTGGATATGAATTTTTCATGCCAAGCAAACAAACCAAAACACTTTCAGCTTTTGTGATTGTCACAAACCAGAAACACACAACATGAAGAACAGAGTTTTGGCTATGAAATTATTTTTGCAGTCTGTTCTAATGTTTGTTTGTTTATTTGGATATATTAAAAATAATCAGGTAGAACTTCAGTCTCAACAGTTTTTAATTGTAAACTAATTGAGTCTTCTTTCTTTGCCACTCTGAGAAACCTCAAGTACACCAGAGGAATGGTGTAAAATGTTATTTATAGTGTTTTCTTTGGTCTCTAGAAGCTCATTAGAGACAGTCGTGCTGAGAGTGCTGTCTTCATACCATTTGTGTTTCACAAACCTTTAGTTTCTCATTAAGTAATTCTAGAACAGATTTTATGCGTTATGTAAGAAATCCACACCTGAAGACCTCAGTTACATTCATGTACTTTCATAACAGTAACTTTCACTTTTAGATAGTTTAGAAAACTTTAAATTCTGATTGGATGTGCCATGTTTGCTATATCTGATGTAAACGCGTTACTGTCTTCAAGTATTATTATTATGAAGTTAAAAGTGAATCTAGTGCATTACTATGTCATAAACATGCCTCCACAGCAAACAGAACTGAAGTTAACTGAACCGTGGTCCAGAACTGATATGGACTGAACTGTGGCATTGTTAAATAGTTACACCCCTAATAATGAGCTATGTCACTTAACAGAAGAATTGTTTATTGTGATTGTTCGTAGTATTACATGGTGGTTAATATACCATTTAGGACTTTTGAAGTTTTGTGGATGGTTTGGAGACAGGAAGTTCTCCTCATCGTTCCCTCTCTCTTTTGCTGTTCTCTGCTCGTGTGTGTGTCAATATCCACACTGCAGGATCTGCACACCGGGTAACAGCATGTGCGTGTGCAGACGCTGGTTTTCTAATGCTGCAGTCGTATGGAGACTGCAGGCGTCCTGCATGAGAGTTTTTTACTCTGATAGAGCTTCAAACACAGAGAGCAAGTTTATCACCTCATCTTTTGATTCCAGATGATTGATTCTCATGAGTGACTGCAGGCCAGACCCTGTTCACCTGCTTCACACTCATACACACACACACACACACACACACACATACACATTTACTTATCTAAATTGAGACATTCCATAGACTTCTGTTGTTTTTTTACACAGCTAGTTATAAATAATATAACCATACCCTAACAGAAAACTTTCTGCAGTTTTACAATAATTTCTTGTATTTTATAGCATTTTTACAAATAATGAGCAAAAAGAACCTACAAATGATTTACAAATTATCCTAAAAGGAGGTTTTGCTCAGATATGTCACGTTTTGCTTTTGGGTACAAAAAAAAACCCCACCAAAAAAAAAAAAAAAAAACCCCCCCCCCCCCTTGTGTTCCCCACAAACAAAAAAATATTTTTACACGCGCACACCCAAAACCGCCACTGTCCCAACTGTTTCGGCATTTGGGGACGCACAACAAATGAATCTTCTGCACTAATTAACCCAAACCAGCACAGAGCAGAACGACAGCTGCCTGATACACACAGAACAAACACACACACAATGACACACAATAACACATTCATATACTGTCTGTACTGTCTGTCTAAAACATATTTTGTTTGAGCTTCTACATCAGGACAGGCAGTATATATTTGTACTCTGTTTGTACATTTACAATGAAATACTAACTCAAATACTTGATTGAGCTGAAATGTTTAAACCTTTGGCAAAAAAAATACTACATTTAACCTGAATAATGCAGAAACATGTTTTTTCTATGTTTTGCTGTGTGTTATTAGTGTTTGCTTAGGAATCCCTGTTTCTGCTGAACAAACCTCAATGTTTACAGGAGCTGCAGCCACACTGGTGTCATATCCCAGCATGCTTTGTGTCAGGGCCCAGTGCAGGTCTGTGACATGTGTGCGGTTTACTGAATGGACACATGCTGTTTTTTCTCAAACTTCTGACCTGAATCTGATCTGATTCTCTTACAGACGCTGCGGTCTGACGGCGCTCTGTGTGTTGTAATTCTGCATTTAGCTGCAGATTAAGACGCGCAGCAGATGTGCATGTATAGATTCTCTGATAAATCCCTCCTGTTCTGTTCATCTTCCAGTTCAGTAGAAAATGAGTTTATTTCCTTAAGAACGTGTTTCACACACATGAATTGGGTTGATTTTAATTATGTGTGCGTCCGACAGAATCGTGTTACGATGAGACTTAACAGCATTTCAATCAGAGAATCTGAACTGTGTGACGGTCAGTCATGGAAATGTATGAGCACAGAATGTGGGTGGGGCAGAGGAGCAGGTAGGGGGAGGAGCTTAACGACTCACAGTGTGGCCGTAGACAAATTGCTTCTTAGCACTTCTTAACACTGACTGCAGGGCTCGTCTCGATTCATCTCAAGTGATGCCTCTTCATTTGAAGGAAGAACACACACATTCATGAGACCACCAAACACCACTGTGTGTGGGGGGCAGGAGATTGTTGAATATTTGTCCATACAGTAACGAGAAAAGAATATGAAACACTAACAAATGGACAGGCACTTACAAAAGCATCACTTGTGTATGCTTATATAAACTCAATAATTGATTATTTATCCTAGAGAATCATGTTTATATCATGCATTTTTAAACATGCACTTGTATTTTAAGAACATGTTAAATTATATTGTATCTGGTGAAACTATGCTGCTTTAGTCTGCAGTGCAAATGTACCTGCATATAACAAACAACTGAAATACTGCTGTGCGTTCATGTGTTATTATTTCTCTCTGTCTCCTCACAGGTGATCATCTATCAGGGTGGGCAGGTCTTCAGTTTAGCCAATCACATGAACGGGCGGGTGGGTTTCGTGGCTACTATGCCCAGCACAAGTGCCTCAATCTTCATCAATAACACACAGCTGTCTGACACAGGAACATACCAGTGCCTGGTTAATAACCTCCCGGACCGCGGGGGGCGCAATATAGGAGTCATCGGCCTCACTGTGCTTGGTGAGTAGTGTAGAGCTGGAGCTCTCTTTCTCTGTTCAGAATAGTACAAGCATACTAATCTTACTGTTAGTAAAAATGTAAGTGATGTATTTGTCATACTTGAAATGTGACCACTGCATTTAACCCATCCAGTGAGTGAACACACACACACTAAATCAGTGGGGGGTTTGGGTGACTTGCTCAAGAGCACTTCAGTTGCTACCTGCCTTCGGGCATCGAACCTGCAACCTCTGGTTTATAAGTCAGACTGGAGGTCATGTGACAACAGTGCAGCATGTTACTGTTTGTAATGTTACTTGTTTGTTGTACATTGTGTGTGTGCACTGTTTCACAAGTTGTTTTTTATAGCAGGAACTCTATTCAGATTGTGTTGTGAAAACACTACACAAAAAACTCCATCAGTTTCTCTGTCTCATGATCTCTTCTGTGCCCTGTAGTTCCTCCATCCACACCCTCCTGTCGTATTCAGGGTCCACTGGACGTAGGCAGTGATGTCATGCTGCTGTGTGGATCAGAAGAGGGAATCCCCACACCCACCTACTCCTGGGAAAAACTGGAGTCAGTTCCCAAACTTCCCCACAATGCCATGCAAGGTACTAAACATTTTGCCCCACATTCTCTGGTAAATCTGCAGCTCTTGACTGTGGTGTGGCACGATCTTTACCCGCCTTGGGCCACCGTGTGTGTTTGAGTACAGTGCGGGGACTGTTCCTGCTGTCTCTGAATGTGACAAAAGCATGTTGATCAACACTGCTTTACAAGAATGTTACAGAATCATCACAGACAAACCGATCTGTCTGAATCTGTTTTCAGGATGAGTTCCTACAGACCCTATAAAAACTCTTCATGGGGCTTTTAGTTGATGTCTGTTAGCTTTGAGGCCACCTGTATGCTAGTGTAGGCTGACACAACATTTATCAGAAACACATTTAAAAAGGACAGTTTCTCATCTGCTGGGAGAACCAATAATCAATATCAAACAGCAAGTGAACAGAGTCATTTCTGAAAAGTATTTCTGAACCTCATTGTCTATGCATTGTAACACTACAGTAGCCTTATTCTAAAAACAGTAGTTTTGATGTTCAATAAATCTGATTTTGATGCAAAACACTGTAAGGGACATTTTTAACATCTTCAACAGAAACTTAGTTGGTCCTCACAGACCTAAAGAAAACTACATCTGTACTGCCACCTAGAGGCACTTTGTGTTATTACAATTATTCTGCAGTGTGCTAAAGTCAATAGAAACATGATTTACAAATGTCATAATTTTCTTGACCTTCATTTGATTGAAATATAAAAAGGGTGATGAGTGTGTAGAGAAATTCCAGTGAAATATGTAAGAAAACTGATGTGTCTGATCTCAGATCAGATGCAGGGAAGCGTGACATTGAGGAATATCAGCACCAGCACATCCGGCTTGTATCAGTGCACTGCATCAAACGCTGTCGGGAAGAGCAGCTGCGTCCTCAATCTGCAGGTTGTAGCACGTAAGTCTGGAACCAGAGTCATTACAGACACACACTCTCACAAGATCAGATATGAGGTCTGATCACAGCTCTGTCTCTCTGTCATGCATCAGCTCAGCCTCAGAGTGTCGGGCTGATCTCTGGCATCATCGCCACGGGTGTTCTGGCTGTGATCATCTGCTGTCTACTGGTGGCCATCACACTCTTCTACTGGAGAAACAAGAACAAATATGAGGAGGATGAAATTCCCAATGAGATCAGGTGACTCAGTCATCAGGATGACTGGAACTCTGTCTGATGTATTTTTGAAATGTTTAATTTGTATATTAATGTATATATTCATTAATACATTTCCATGACCTTATAGTATTTTGAGGCTCTAAATATTGTATCATCTGTATTTTTAGTTCTCTTATTGGGTTATTTGATACATTGATTTGATTTTAACATAAATGAGGATTTCCCACAATTCTCAGGGAGGACGATCTCCCGCCGAAGAGATCTTCATCAGTCAAGGCCTTCCACGCCGACGCCTCATCTTCAGAGAACGACACACTGACGTCCACCAACACCTACAACAGCCGCTATTGGCACAACCCCAAACCCAACTATGACACCAACTCCTACACGCGCTACAACGGCGACACACAGCAGACCTTTACAGGTGGGCCCAATACCGCAGGAAACACCCCCTCACGCCCAGCCTATGCCAACGGCAGCCACACCCTGCCCCCACCCAAAACTCTGGTGGTCACCACCAACTCTGCCCCCTCCCCGCCCATCATGACCCACAGCAATGGGTCACTGGGTCTCCGCCCACCTGTCGCTACGGCACCAGTGACTCACGGGCAGCAACACACACACTTGTATGCCGTAAGCCAAGCCACACTGGAGCGCATGGGAGCCGTGCCCGTCATGGTGCCCGTCCAGAGCAGAGCGGGCTCACTCGTCTGATAAACACACACACTGTTTTATAACTGAATTCAGCTGATGCCAACTAAAACTGCTCTACCACAGCATTAAGACTTGACCATAAATGGGATTTGCTGCAGGCAGAAAATGGTCCTCAAGTGACAAATAAACTCAAATTTTCCCAGTCCGTCACTCCCCAGAGAAAATATTTGAATGTGCATGATGTTTTGTTTGACTAGATCAATACAGCTTTTTTACTACAATTTGTACTGCTTTGTAGCACACTGGAAACACAAATGAAAATGTGCAATTTAAAGCAAGAATTATTCTGTCTCCGATCAGTTTCAGCTCACAGCAGACTCTTTGATTTTGAGCGTTTGGGTTAGTCAGTATTACTACTGAAAGACTACAGAAAGTTTTTGTTTGTAACCTGCTTCACAAAAAAGCTTTTATGTTGTTTTCACTGAAGCCAATGTCCTCATATCTGTTGATTTCATCTGAAAGAAAAGCAAGTCTTAGATCTGTCTTAACAACCCTAACTCAACACTACGGACAGTATAGCTGTAGTCTACCTCTGAAACTGCAGATTAAACAGATCTGCTGTCTGATGAACAGTGTAGATCTTATATGAGTGGAATCCGAGCTCAGAGTATGAAATGGTTTCTGAAGAGCAGTTTGATTTCTCACAGCAAATTCACTTCAGTCAGCTGCTACTGTCAGATGTAGTGGATTTATATTCTGTATGTTATATGAAAGGATGATGAACAAAGTTTCAGGATATTAACACACACTGTTTATTTAGTTTATTTCTTGCTTTGTTTTTTTAAATACTGTAAATAATTTATTAACTTGTAGAATAGAATGTGAATTAAAACATTCTTTTGCCTGAATCTCACTGTGATTTTCTCAGTTTCTCATTTGCTGTTTGTTGAATCATGTGGTTTGTGAATGTGGTAACATTCAGAAAATCTCTTATGAAGACAATTGTGCTTGATTTAATTGAAAAATCCATATAGCAGATTTATTGAGATCTGAGAGATCCAAGTATCAGATTTATACAGTAACTGTGCAGTTTTTAACCCCACTGATACACACACAAACAGCAGATGAAGTCTACATTTGTTAATATTGAAAAGATGCAGAAAACAACAGTGAATGAGAACTTCAAAACTTTAAAGGCACAATATAAGCTTGTAAGATTTAAGAATATAAAATTTTTGCATTAAAATATCCACAAACAACTAGCACAGTGTTACATATTTTGTTCACTTTTGTACTTATCTCAATAGTTCTCAACAATCTTAAAATCCAGAGAAATTAACCATTTTAACCAGTGTTAATTTTAACTCATTCTTCACCCGTCAATGGCATCATTTCCATGTTTTCCTGATCTATTCTTATTTCAGCTTTACTGCTATAGAAACCATCAAACATAAAAGTATAAAACGTGGAATGCGGAAGCAGTAGTTGGTCTAGCACGCCACACTGTTGTTGTTTCACACAGTCAACAATTATTCATTCAAACGTACTTTTACTAAATTCTGAAGACAGAAAACAGTGCTGCATTACCCCACCATTTAATTCAGCAAATACAGTGACGTGTGAGCAGTAAAGTAGCATTAAACATTACGTCACTAATTTGAATGGGTTTGTGATATTCCCTCAGAAGTTCACTGTCAGGTGTGAGTTTGATCTCAGAGCTGAATCCAGAGCAGCACGACCTTCAGCTGTGATATCACATTTACTCAAGCTGTGAAGAAAAACAACACGCTATTCACATCAGACACACAGTTTGATTCATGTCTCTCATATCACGTATTCTAATATTTTCTCATGTCAATATTTTATAGTTTCATAATCATTTATTAAGTTATTGCACAAATTATTACAGTTGGATAATCAGCATCCACGACTGGAACTGACTACTGTTTGTTATCCTTGTTATTAGTATATTAACCATTTATTTAAAAATAGAATAATAAAAGTTATGAAATTTATTATATAAGAGAGGGTGTATGGAGTGATACATGAACAGTTAAACAGTTCTTAAATATTGTACTGACACTAATGTACTGAAGTGTTTACAGTGAGACAATCTTACTTCATTATCTTCAGTTTACAGTGAGGATTCTCCAGTGCATCAGAGAGCAGCTTCACTCCTGAATCTCCTAGTTTATTATAAGACAGATCCAGTTCTGTCAGGTGTGAGTTTGATCTCAGAGCTGAAGTCAGAGCAGAACAACCTCCATCTGTGATATTACAATCACTCAACCTGTAGAGAACAATGACACTCTCAGTTCACACAGATCAAATCTACAGTGAGTTGAATATGTTTCTCTTCCTCTGATCATTTAGTGTTTATGTACATTTTCATTTTATTTATGTGTTTTACTGAAACACATCAGTAAGATTTAGAAGTAACTTCAGTTTATGTTTATAATAACAGTGGGTTTATTTTATACAGTGATTAAATGAGATTCCTCTTATCAGACATCACAACATTCTCTCTTATGCTTTTCTTTCTGAATGATTTTTAAGTTTTTCTCATTATTTCATTTGAATGTTTTATGTTTGTGACTTTCAGCAACAGTTGAAGTGTCTCTTGTGATGAATGTTGAATAAACCCAGCTTCAGTTATTAAATACATCACTGAGATTGAATTAAAATACTGTAAATCCATTACAGATGTTATGATCTCTATACAGTCTCATAATCTTAGTGATTTCATTCTGAACACAAGATCAAAATCAATAAAGTAAGATTTCATAATCTTACTTCAATATCTTCAGTTTACAGTGAGGATTCTCCAGTACATCAGAGAGCAGCTTCACTCCTGAATCTCCTACTTTATTCTAAGACAGATGCAGTTCTGTCAGGTGTGAGTTTGATCTCAGAGCTGAAGTCAGAGCAGAACAACCTTCATCTGTGATATTACAATCACTCAACCTGTAGAGAACAATGACACACTGTCAGTTCACACAGATCAAATCTACAGTGAGTTGAATATGTTTCTCTTCCTCTGATCATTTAGTGTTTATGTACATTTTCATTTTATTTGTGTGTTTTACTGAAACACATCAGTAAGATTTAGAAGTAACTTCAGTTTATGTTTATAATAACAGTGGGTTTATTTTATACAGTGATTAAATGAGATTCATCCTGTCAGACATCACAACATTTTCTCTCATGTGTCTCTTTCTGAATTATTTTTAATTTTTTCTCATTGTTCCATTTGATTGTTTTATGTTTGTGACATTCAGTAACAGTTGAACACAAGATCATAATCTTACTTCAATATCTTCAGTTTACAGTGAGGATTCTCCAGTGCATCAGAGAGCAGCTTCACTCCTGAATCTCTTATTAAATTACAAGACAGATCCAGTTCTGTCAGGTGTGAGTTTGATCTCAGAGCTGAAGTCAGAGCAGAACAACCTCCATCTCTAATAACACAATAATTCAGCCTGTAGAGAACAATGACACTCTCTTCAGTCTGTGATGAAGAAAGTCTTCTTCTGGACTTCTCCTCATGAGCTGAAGTTCCTCACCTGAACCCTTTTCATCATCTCTGATCAGGGTCAGGACATCATGCCCCTCTCACACGTTCATTCACATCACCACGCAAACTTTCTTTCATCTTTCTAATATTTTATCCAATATCTTAAATGTATCTAATGTCTGATATCCATTGTAAAAGACATAACATAAAAGACAAAAATCTGTTTGCTGAATATTACACTATTTCTTAGTTGTTTAAGGGGTTATTTATTAATTTTGTTATTTTTAAATGTATTAGTCATTAGTGGAAGGAGGATGAGTGAATGTTTTATTCAATCTTACTTCAGTTTATTCAGTTTACAGTAAGGATTCTCCAGTCCAGCAGAGAGCAGCTTCACTCCTGAATCTCTTAGATTATTCTCAGACAGATCCAGTTCTGTCAGGTGTGAGTCTGATCTCAGAGCTGAAGTCAGAGCAGAACAACCTTTATCTGTGACACCACACACCTTCAGTCTGTACGGAGGTAAATCAAAGAAACATGGCTGCTGAATGTGACTTAAAATGCTGTAATAATTAATACAGACTAATCAATTTCTAACTCTTTACTCGTATGGTGACAGCTTGACACTCTTTTGTAGGAATGTTTCATTGATGCATAAGAATTATAAATTAAATTAAATGAATATTTTAATAAACAACTGATTGTTGTTAGTTTTACTTACTGAACTTTTCTGGATTCTTTAATCACTGGCAGCAGTTTCACTATAACTTCATCTACTGTATTTTGATCTCCAATAAATGAATTTAGATCAAGCTCATCCAAATGCTGATCAGACGTTAGCAACACAAACACTAAAGCTGCCCACTGTGAAGATGAGAATCTGGACCCTCCTACTGATCCAGATTTCACATAATGTTGGATCTCCTGCACCAGTGAATCATCACCCAGTTCATTCAGACAGTGGAACAGATTGATGGATTTCTCTGGTGACTGATTCTCATTGATCTTCTGTTTAATGTACTCAACAGTTTCCTCTTTCTTGTAGAAGCATCTTCTCATCTGTGTCAGAAGATTCTGTAAAAGAGTCTGATTGGACTCCAGTGAGAGACCCAGAAGAAAATGCAGGAAAAGGTCCAGATGTCCATTCTTACTCTGTAAAGCTTCATCTACAGCTCTCTGATGCAGCTCACATAATGAAACCTGTTTTGATAATATACGTTTCACTATGTCCAAAATTATAGAAAACCAACCTGGTTCAGGACTTTGATCAAACACATTTCTGTTTTTGTTTGTGAAGGAGAGGTGAGCATAAAGAGCAGCTAGATGTTCCTGGATGCTCAGATGAACAAAGCAGAAGACTTTCCCCTGATACCAGCCAAACTCCTCTCTGAAGATCTGAGTGCACAATCCTGAGTACACTGATGCTTCTGCTACATCAATGCCACACTCTCTCAGGTCTTCCTCATAGAAGATCAGATTGCCCTTCATAAGCTGCTCAAAAGCCAGTTTCCCCAGTTTGAAGATCATGTCCTCATCCTTCACTTTCTTCTCATAGTCCTTATGATGTTTGATGTTTGTCTGAATGATCAGGAAGTGTGTGTACATTTGAGTGAGAGTCTTGGGGATCTCTCCACTCTCTGCTTCACTCAACATTCTCTCTAGAACAGTGGCTGAAATCCAGCAGAACACTGGGATGTGACACATGATGTAGAGGCTTCTTGATGACTTCATATGTGAGATGATTGTACTGGTCAGACTCTCATCACTGATTCTCTTCCTGAAGTATTCCTCCTTCTGCTGGTCACTGAAGCCTCTTACCTCTGTGACTCGATCAAAACACTCAGAGGGGATGAGATCAGCTGCTGCTGGTCTGGAGGTGATCCAGATGAGAGCAGAGGGAAGCAGATTCCCCTTGATGAGGTTTATCAGCAGCACGTCCACTGAGGCAGATTCTCTGACATCACACATCCTCACACTGCTGTGAAAATCCAGAGACAGGCGGCACTCATCCAAACCATCACAGATGAACAACACTTTATATTCATCACTGGAGATTTCCATTTCTCTTGTCTCTGGGAAGAAAAGATGAAGAAGATCTAAAAGACTGAGTGTTTTGTCCCTCAACAAATTGATCTCTCTGAAAGGAAGTGGAAATATGAGGTGGACGTCCTGGTTTTCTTTCTCTTCAGCCCAATCCAGAATGAACTTCTGCACAGAGACGGTTTTTCCAATGCCAGCGATTCCCTTTGTCAGCACACTTCTGATGGGCTTGTGTTGTGCAGGTGAAGGTTTAAAGATGTCGCTGCATTTGATTGGTGTGTCTGTCTCTGTTGCTGTTCTCCTGGATTGTGTCTCAATCTGTCTCACCTCATGCTCATTACTGATGTCTCCACTTTCACTCTCTGTGATGTAGAGCTCTGTGTAGATCTCATTCAGCAGTGTTGGGTTTCTCTGCTGTGATGTTCCCTCACACAAACACTCAAACTTCTTCCTCAGATCTGATCTGAATGTGTTTTGGACACCATAATTCCTGTAAACAGATTATTATATAAATTAAATAAGTACATGTATAGAGTGATAATGAGGTAAATAAATCGTGTTAATGCAGTCAGTTTTCTGTTCATAATGTCTGATGTGTGTACAGAGTTGATATCAGAACTCTAAAGTGTTTTATTGAAGTTCTGTAGATCATCTGACTGAACTACAGCTGATGTATGATCTGATCATAATCTACTGCATGAGATTTAACACAGATTTAAAAATCATTTCATCAGTTTTAAAACTGCAGAACTACTTTTTAAGTTTGTGTATGAAAACAGATATATGTACATGAATATACTGTACATGATCTCTGCTCAGTTCTCATTATAAATGAACATTACTGTCATAATGTGAAACATGAGAAACTTTTATTTCACCTGAAACTTTGAGGATCATTTTCATTAGACTGAAGAACATTTACAGACTGATCACTCACACACACTCTGATCTGATCTGATGAGTCTGATCCAGCCAACATTACTGACCTTAAACAGAGTATGAAGACAATCAGACACAATCAGACACTCTCATATTAATGGAGTAGTTAATCAGTTTCTGAGCACACATTTTATCTTTACAGAACTGTTGTACCTCTGACCAGGTGATCGGTCTTCATTCTTAAAATTCATGGGTTCAGGCATAGACTTGTCACTCCTCATGGACACACAGCTGAACTCAGGCGAGTCTGATCTCTTCTGCTCTGGTCTGTGTGGATGTCATTTTGTGATTTAAATGTGTTCTACATAAATCGTGTAAATGTTTTAATACAGACTGCCACAGGAGTACCTGAATCCTGGAGAAAAATCTCCATCTCTGAATGTTTGTGCATCATCCATGAATAATCCAGTCAGTCAGTCTGATCTCCACAGATGAATCTGACCACCTCCACAAACTGAATGATCTGATGAATCTGATAAACACATTATTATCATTCTGGTTGTCTGTAAATTAGCACAACATCTGAAGTGAGTCTCTCTGTCTGTGATATTCAGCTGTTGAGTGTGAAATCTTGAAATGTGTTTATGAACACGACAATGGCGCAAGTCGAGTGAAGTAATATTAACGCAATGCGACGTAAAACACTTACCGACCAAAACGTTTCCAGATACTCACAATAAAGTTAGATAAAGCGACTTTAAGCGATGTAATGAAGCACTTTGAGACGCAGGATTTGCTCTTTTCAGGAGTTTCGTTCAGCTGTTAAATGGCGACAGCAGTGATGTTCTTTCTTCTCTCACTGTTTCACTTTCATTATATTATGATTATGATAAAAACCTGCGTTTTGTTTACACACACACACACACACACACAATCTGCTGCTTTGCTATTATAATGTAAACATTGTTTGGGTTTTGTTTTGTAAAATGCAGTTTTAATTTCGTGAAAACGAATGTTGTGTTCTTGAAATCTATATTTGTGATATTTAAAACCTAAAGCGATGTTATTCTGCTGGGAAGGGCTTGAAGTTTTAAATAAACTTAAATTAACTTTTAATAATTAACCTGTGCCCAGTGCTGTGTTGAAATGTTGAAATAGTTATATGCTGTCAGTAGATCTGATCCAGCAGATCTGATCCAGCAGATCTGATCCAGCAGATCTGATCCAGCGTCTGTCAGCAGATCTGATCCAGTAGATCTGATCCAGTAGATCTGATCCAGTAGATCTGATCCAGCGTCTGTCAGTAGATCTGATCCAGCAGATCTGATCCAGCGTCTGTCAGTAGATCTGATCCAGTAGATCTGATCCAGCAGATCTGATCCAGCGTCTGTCAGTAGATCTGATCCAGCAGATCTGATCCAGCGTCTGTCAGTAGATCTGATCCAGTAGATCTGATCCAGCAGATCTGATCCAGCGTCTGTCAGTAGATCTGATCCAGTAGATCTGATCCAGCAGATCTGATCCAGCGTCTGTCAGTAGATCTGATCCAGCAGATCTGATCCAGCAGATCTGATCCAGCGTCTGTCAGTAGATCTGATCCAGTAGATCTGATCCAGCACATCTGATCCAGCGTCTGTCAGTAGATCTGATCCAGTAGATCTGATCCAGTAGATCTGATCCAGCAGATCTGATCCAGCGTCTGTCAGTAGATCTGATCCAGTAGATCTGATCCAGCAGATCTGATCCAGCGTCTGTCAGTAGATCTGATCCAGCAGATCTGATCCAGCGTCTGTCAGTAGATCTGATCCAGCAGATCTGATCCAGCGTCTGTCAGTAGATCTGATCCAGTAGATCTGATCCAGCAGATCTGATCCAGCGTCTGTCAGTAGATCTGATCCAGCAGATCTGATCCAGCGTCTGTCAGTAGATCTGATCCAGCAGATCTGATCCAGCGTCTGTCAGTAGATCTGATCCAGCAGATCTGATCCAGCAGATCTGATCCAGCGTCTGATCACACTGAGCTTGTTTTACCTGTTCAGGTACTTTAATGTTCAGTGAGCGCCACACGGGGGCGCTCGTGTGCCTCCGTCACACGCTGATGACGTCAAACAACAAAGATGGCAGGAGGAAACAGCAACTATTGGGAAGGTGAGGAGACAAACTCAAGCGGTTCCTCTCCACAGAACCGCCCGCTGGGCTTTACGACCAGTGAGACCAGTGAGACCAGTGTGTCGTCTTAATGGTCTCTGGGAACGTTGCCTTGGAAACGCAGTCCAGGTCCACCTGTGACGCGTCGTTAGCATTAGCTCGCTAGTCCACAGAAACTGATCATTACAGCAGCAGATCATCTGCATTTGTCATCATCTCCGGGTTTACAGACGAAAAACAGTCAGAAAAGTGGAGATGTGTTGTTAGATCACTCACTCACAAACTTACACAGTAAAGTATAAACTACATATATAAACTACCACGAACCCTGTGTACTGAAGAGGGTGCAGTGGCTGTTATCTAGTTTTATGGGTTTATGTAATATTACAGTCTTGCATTTGACAAGTTTATAGAACCACTGACAGTGCTCAACAGTGAGGATTTTCTTCTGATGGTCCAACCATTTTATTTTCATATTGTGTACTGTCATACAGCATTTATTTAAACGAATGTAGCTACAGTATAATGTTACTGTGTCCCTTTAAAATGCACAAACGCATCATTTGTTGATGTTCTGTAGTTCATTCTGTTTGTGCCTGAATGTTTTCCTGTTTGGTTGCAGACCTGCGGAAGCAGGCGAGGCAGCTGGAGAACGAGCTGGACCTGAAGCTGGTGTCCTTCAGTAAACTGTGCACCAGTTACAGCAGCTCGCGAGATGGCCGCAGAGGAGACAGGTCGGACAGTGAGAACTTTCTCATTCTTATAAACTTGTATGAATGTTCTCTGAATCTCTCAATATCTGTACATGAATAATAATACCATGTTCTGTTCTTCTCTGATCTGAGTAGTTGTGATACTCAGCCTCTCCTGTGCAACTCCACTCAGCACAGAATGTTTGAGACCATGTCAGTGGAGATCGAGCAGCTGCTTGCAAAAGTAAGACTTCTGTATATCTCTATTTTTATATTAGTCACATATCATTCCATAGCGTTGTTTGTTTGTAGTCACATTACTGTTCTACATTGCTCAGCTGGTAGATACATTTGCATAAAAGCCATGAATTTCTGTCAGTTAACCTGTTTTATTTATAACACTTTCAGTCTTTGAGGAATTAAAGTTGCTGTAGATTTAGGTTTCAGCATTCAGTCCATGTTGTTTTGACAGAGGAGCAGAAACTATAAGACCAGAAAACAGCGTCTCGCTTCTCTCCTGTGTTTTCTAGCTTACCGGGGTAAATGACAAGATGGCAGAGTACACAAGCACACCAGGAGTAACATCTCTGAATGCTGCTCTGATGCACACCCTCCAGAGACACAGAGACATCCTGCAGGTGACGTTCTGATCTTTATAGTCTTCTCTCTTCATTGGGGTTAGAGCCCCAACACTGCTGGCGGGCTATTTATTGACGTGAATGTGATGGCCATATTCTCATTATAAAACTCTCATTAAGACTTTAAGACCAGCTCTTACCATCTACAAGCTAACATGTTGCTGCTTTGTGTGAACTGTCTATATTTGAGTTAACTGACTTGTTTTTTGTAATCATGAACTCCTTTAATCCTTCTGTAGGACTACACACATGAATTTCATAAAACGAAATCTAACTTCATGACAGTCAGGGAGAGAGAGGACCTGCTGGGGTCTGTCAGAAAAGATATTGAGTAAGTTTTCTCATAGATATTTTTCTGAAACGCAGTGAGTTGTGTGTGTTGGTTGCGTGATGGTTCCTCTGCACCCCTTAGGAGCTTTTTAGAACAAATACCTACATATGAAATATATCTACAGAATTTTTTAGTTATATCAAAAACCTGAAACATGCAGTGTTATGTCAGTGATAATGCTTTCTGATTGCAGCTGATGCAGTCACTCTGATCTGTATCTCCACAGCAGAGCTGAAGAAATGAGCCATAACCCTCAACCCCAGCCTGACTTTAAAGTTACTTAATGATCTTATGCTCTGAGGTGCTGTACCGTGGCACCTTTCTGGGCTGTTAATTGAATTTATGTGCCTTGAAATTTTTGTTCTGGACTCAATATGCTGCTTGCTGTTGCTGTTAAACTTATTTTGTCAGTACAGATGTACAGTACAGTAGTTTTGGTGTGCATCTTAAGTTGTATTAATCACACATACCACCAGGGGGCGGTAAAACACTGCTGGCTGTGTCAGAAGATATAGGCCGGTCTTTGTACATTACTTGTACAGCCAGAGGTTCTGGTTTAGCAGGGCTGCAGCTGGACTCTTCACCTGCCCCTCCACTCACAGAGTGTGTTGTGCTCTTCCTGTTACCTGCCCCCCACCTCGTTCAACAGGACCCCACCCTGCAGTACTGTGTAAATGTCAGCAGACACAAATGACAAAGCCCTCGTGTGTGATTTAACATGCTGCCCTCTGAAGACTTGCTGAAATTATTAAATTGGCTGTCAGTTGCCTGATCTGGACTGACAGACCAGCAGCTTTAATTCCAAACATAATAGTTTAATACTTGTTATATGTCAGTCTGTACACAATAGATGCAGAGAGAAGCACTGGGGGCGAAGCCTAGTTTAAATAAGGTAATTTTTCATGTTGCCATCTCTCGTATCTCATACAGCTAATAGTCTCCACCCTGAAAAGCTCTCTCATCTGGAGATTTGTTTTCATTTGTCGGTCTCTGGGTGCTTGTAAGACTGGCTAGTGTTGTATGACGTTTTCTCTTTCATTTCAGTTAAACTCTTGGGAGAGGCCTGCACTTCCCAGCACTGTGTTCATTAAATATTAACACTAAATGTTCTCTGAGAGAGAGACTGTGTGACACACAGGATGGAGAAAAGGCCTCAATCTGAACCCAGTTCCCCGTCTGCCGGGCTGCAGTGTTCCTGCAGTGAGCTGTCTGAGAAATGAATGCATGTTTCTGATGAATTTAAGTTCTTTTCTCTTGTCAGGACATATAAGACTGGCTCAGGGGTGAACAACCGACGGACAGAGCTTTTCCTCAAAGAACATGAGCATCTGAGAAAGTAAGAGGCTCTCTCTCTCTCTCTCTCTCTCTCTCTCTCTTTCTCTCTTTCTCTCCCTTTCTTCTGTTTTTTCTTAAACTGGCACTTCAGTCCATCAGAGAGTCTTAGTGATATCCTGCTCTGTCTGTACAGACTGTATGCTGTGTGTGTATGTGCACCCCTCTCTCTCCCTCTCTCTCCCTCCCTCTCTCTCTCCCTGCAGTCCTGACCAGGTTTCTGCTGTGTTTCTCAGCATCAGTGACTTGCTGTCTCACTGCAGGGCAAACACAGGGCACTTTTTGTTTATGTATATTTTCTTACAGTCGCCCAATATGAAATAATCCCTAAACAAAATCAGCTAGACCATTCTTAAATCCGATCATTGCAGTTGGTTATATAAACACTCAAGCAGGAGTGGCATACACAGGACTAAGACCACATTCATCTCCTCGATTTCCTTTAACGTGCTCCTCAGCTCTCAGAGAGGAAGTGATCTCTGGTGTTATGAGTTGATTTCATTTCAGTGTAAGCAGTAATTGAACCCAATGTAATCAGAAATGCATTTAAAACATTAATAGTGATGAGAGTCTGACTCCTAGAGCACTCATATTATAATGTTGACATTGCAGACAGTTACCTAATTCAATAAAGAAAGACACTTGTTAGAGGAATCAGGGCTGTCCCATGTTTTGCTGTGGTTGGACGGGTGTTTCTAGTTCTCATTTCCTGTTTTCTGAATCTTTATGAAATGATTACCTCAGTGAATTGCTGACTGAGGGGTTCCTCAGTGTATTGATCATCTCAGCTCATGAAGCTCAGAGCTGTTCAATTTTAAATGGCTGTTTGACTTCTGCTTTTGGAGAAGATGCAGCAACAGTGCACCACTTTGTAGTTTGTTTGATGTTGGTGGTTCGGTAGTTGCTATGAGGAAACGCCCACCTCATGATGTCACGTGTTGTGGCCACATCTGCACTTGTCTCAGTGCTTTGGTTCTTGTGTTGTCTGGTGGGGTGTGATGGGAATGTTGCCTGAAAGCATCTGGTGATGTGAGAACATACTGGAGCAGCTCTGGCTCCATTATACATTGACTGGAGATGCGGTAATGCTGCAGTTATTACTGTTGTACAATAGAAAGTAAAACAGCATTATAACAGATTATAACAAACAGCTTCATGTTTCCAGGTTGATGTTGACATAAATCTGTAAGAAGTATATGAGTTTAGTATGTGCATTAACAGTACAGCTGTGTGCGTGTGCGTGTGCGTGTGTGCAGGAGGGTTAGTTAGCTGCATACATGCTCTGGACTTCAGGGGTCTGCAGACTTGATTTAAATCAATAAGCACGTACCGTATCTTCTCCCTTACACTGTATGAAATGTAATAAAGCAGATGTAACGTAATAAACGTTTTAAAATGTAGAACAACAAGCAGCAATAAAATAAAGTGAAGAGTAGCGCTGCTGCATGTGCTGCAACTGAAACTGTATCTTGCGGATGAAATTGATCTTTTCTTTTTTGTGCTTTTCATTTGAATTAGATTTGATTTTTGATTTGAATTGTTCACGTTTCTTCCACATTATCCTTATATTATATCGTGCATGTCAATTTGCTAGTGTTGAATTTGCACCATGACATCTTGAAAAATAACTAAAAATGATAATCATGTAACATTCTTCTGCGTCCATGTTTTTTAAAATATACATTTCAGTTCCTGTGATTCTGTTTTCACAGTTAATATATTGTATATATAGGCAGTTGTTGTATTTGAGGTGGACACTTTGACATCACTGCATTGTAGGGTTGCCAGATGTGCATTTATTCATCACGCTGAAGATGCATTTGAATCATTCTCTGCATATTTATAATCTCATAATAATATTAATAATCAGTCCACTCACTGTCTCTGTGCTGTTGGGAGATGTCAAAGGAGAAACATCATGCTAACTTCAAAGTCTAGTGAGACCAGAGTGTGCTGAACACCTGATATTTTACTGATCGTTGAGCTCTTTTGTGTGTGTGTGTGCGTGCGTGCATGCATGTGAACAGAGAAGATAATTATCCTTTATTTATATGTTCATCATGCTGGTGTTAATTGTACATCTGACAGAGGGATCTGCTTTTCATCACTGTATCACTGAAGATGAGAGGGGCTTCAGATCATCATCTAAACACTTTCTTTTATTTTTCTTCCCACAGCTCAGATCGACTGATTGATGACACAATAAGGTAAGTCTGATTTCCACCAGCTGATCAGACACTGTTTGCTCAGACTATCAGGCTACAAATGACAGCAGTTTCCATATTTATTTTTGATTTTTTGGAATTTGATCTCTGATTAATTGGGTGCTCAGATCTCTGCTGTCATGGTTAGGGTTTCAGGTGATGTCTGTTGCAGGAAATATTCACTTTCTGCAGTGTCAGGGCAAATACTGGACAGCTGAATGATCTTGTACCAATAAATGTTCCTGTGTTTTTTGTCAACAGCATTGCCATGGCAACAAAGGAGAACATGACCTCCCAGCGAGGAATGTTAAAGTCTATACAGAGCAGAGTAAACACCCTGGCCAGTATCCTTCATTTACAGCAGGAGGGCATGGGTTCGAGTATGCCCACAGGACACGTTTCTATAAGCCTCAGGTCTGTAGATTGATGTGATGTTATTTTTGAGAGCTTTATCAGTGTAGTTGTTTTACATGTAATGAAAAATGTGTCATGTATCATTTATTGTTTTCATAAGAATTTTTTTGCGAGTACTTAGATACTCATGTCCATTCCGCTTTTCATTTGCCTACAGTATATATTCCACATGTATACAGAACAAGGCCACTTCAACTGTCTGTTACATTATTGCAGCCTAGATTGATGTTATAGGCTTTATAGGAAGAGAAATCTGTCATTTTCTCTGTATTTGCTTAACTTAACACCAACTTCAGACCGTTTCCCTGCCATCAATAACCTAATACAGCGAATCAACTTGAGGAAGAGGCGGGACTCATTTATTCTGGGCGGAGTCATCGGCATCTGCACTATCCTTTTGCTGCTGTATGCGTTTCACTGACGGATGGGAACACTAACTAACTTATTTTGGGGGTGTTGTGCAGAGCAGTGGCCCAGCTGTGAGAAAGGACTGGATGAGAGGCAGACTGCCTGGGCACCAGACAGAAGCCCTTTTGTCCTGGTCTGGTAACAGGATTGATCATGGCCAGCATGGACCTGATTTGTATCTCTAACAGCGTTTTCTTTGTGCCTCTACTACAAATAATGCGCTGTTCAGATATGAACTGAGACTGGAGAACAGATGACTAACAGAAATAGATTTCAAAGAGAATATTAAAACCCAGTGGCTTTGAGAACAGAGTGATGATTTAAAGCCTCATCCTGGATTTGTGCTTCTTCCTGTTCATTATTAATCAGAAAAGGGGTTTAGTTTGATGGCCCTTTAGTGATCTCATCATGCTGTGTACTTTGTGAATTAATAAATTATTCATATACAGGATATTAAAAACGTGTGTGAAACACTAGAGGCCTGTCCTCTACAGCTTCTGTTTTTCAGATATTTGTACACCCTTGATGAGGACATTTCACACTGGAGAGAAGAGTCTGAAAATTAAACGATAGCATTACAGCTCATGACATGTCTAACCCTTGGATTTTACGCTGCTGTCACTTTATGCTTTGGTTTCCATTTGAGAAAAAGATCTTCTTTATCTTCATCTGTCCTCACTCAGCCAGCTGCATCTTCAGACAGGAGCTAAAAGCAGCATTCGTCAGTCTACAGAATCCATACAGGAATCAGGCCAGAACTTTATACATTATGAATATATAAGCAGAATCGATCCAGGAAGAAGTACAGGACAGAAGAGCAGGAGAACTGAAGGGCATCAGACTTTGTCTCCTGTTGTCTCCACCTGTTTCTCCTCTCACACTGACAGTGATGTCTGTAGGAACTGGGCCTTTGTGCTGAGCTCAGCTGAGTGTCTCAGTATACATCTGATGTATACATCTGATGTAATAAGATGTATATACCAGTATACATCTAATGTATACATCTGATGTAATAAGATGTATATACCTATATATATCTGATGTAATAAGGTGAAGTTTATTCTGTTTTTAGATTTGATTCAACTTTATTACCCTGCAGGGTACAGATACAAAGCCAATGAAATGTGTGTGTGTGTGTCTAGATTTCAGTAGGGTTGGGTATTCCATTGACATTATAAATTGCCATCATTATGATATGGAAGTGGTACAAAATAATAATGGCTTTTATACCTGACTGACAGCATCTTCTCTGTTCCTAACACTGTAATTCATTTCTCTCTCTATACTTCCAGCAGTAACAGGTAACACTGTGTGAGTTGTGTGTGTGTGTAGGAAAAGAAGCGGCACATAATACTTGGTTTCTTGGGCTGCTGAGTGGCCAGATGAAGCTGAAACTGGAGATTTACAGACATCAGAGTCTGTCACAGTGTCCTTGAGCAGCACTAATGTAGCACCTGTCAGTCTGCTGTAAGTACTGAAGTGTCATGAAATCGGTCAGTGTGTTTGTGTTGGTGGTTTGTTATAGACATTAATCTTCACGTAAGACTCACCATCCAGAGGTTTCCACTTGGGACCTTAGCTGTTTACAGCACAATTTACTTAAGCAGGACCAGTCATATGGAAATCCCCCTCAGCCAGACTAGCTGAACAGGCAGGTTCAGTTATTGTTTAGATCATCAATATACTCTGTGTATTTGTCATGAGTGTTTGTTTTCTCCCCCAATAATAAATCCATCAATCCTGATTCTAAATGACAAATGCTTCAGTCTTACTTAAACCTGTGAGCAGATTCATGT
The DNA here is from genome assembly GCA_036877525.1 of Chromobotia macracanthus. NCBI lineage: Eukaryota > Metazoa > Chordata > Actinopteri > Cypriniformes > Botiidae > Chromobotia > Chromobotia macracanthus. Next base: position 5,078,901 of record JAZGTH010000080.1, on the reverse strand, counting down.
AGGCTTTACACTCACAGATCAGGGACGCAGCGAAGTGTAAGATGAGCCACTAGATCTTTTGCCATTTCCTTACTCATACATTATTTACAGCAGCAATAGTGAGGGGCGTAAAGTGTGTGTATGTGGTTTAGGCAGCAGAATGCCATAGCCTCTGTTTCTTTGTGTGGGACTTCATTTATTACTTTGTTGCTCATGTAATAATTTCCTTCTTGTTGTTCATCCTTGTACATGACCAATGCAATGCAAGCACATTGTGGACCGTGCATCTTAAATGTTTTTTCATACTTGGTATTAGTTAATATATCACTTGCATATTAACAGATATACAAGTGAACCAATGTTCCAAAACTGTACTTAATAAATCACAGTTTTAAAAGACTGCAACATGTTTGCGTCTCATTCGTATTGGTATAGAGATGATCATGAACATGTTAACATAACTGGTTACAGTAAGAGAAACATGCATTTACAGATAAAAGAGCATTTGATCAGTAAAACAGAAGAAAAAGAGCATGTGACTAGTCTCTGACTTAGATCCTTCTCATAAATAATGAAAAACTTCAGCGTCCAAAACTTATTCATGAGGACAAAGCAGTAGAATGATGTAATGATGGTGATATAAAGATTGCTGTCCTCCGTGTTTATGAGCCAACAGGCAGGAAATGATACAATAAACACTGTCAGATCTCTCAGAACACACAAGCTCTTTATCATTCTGTGTAAAGATAGAGTTTTATTGTCCACCCACAGCATGCCTAAATATTCCTATAAATATGTTGATATATTTATAAAGGTTAATGAGTTTGATGACTGGCATTCCACCCTGAAAAGAAACAGATGAAGAGTTCTGTGATTGGATACTGATGAGAAGCTCTTGAGCTGGAGTGATGCTGTTTACTGATGAATGTTCATGCAGCAGCACTGTTGTTAGGAGAGCTCCAGCATGCTTAACAGTAGAGTCTCACCTCTGTGACAAAAACTTCATCAGACACACACTGGACAGCAACATATATTCCAGTCTTTAGATACCCACTACTCTCATTTTATCCAAACCGAAGAGAGAGAGAGAGAGACAGTGTTAATGCTGACCATTGTTGGCTATTCACAGACAAGATCTGGAATGGAAGTGGTCATTTTGGTCATTTTTTATAATCAAAATTTATGAAATAACCACAAATGAAAACTCATTTCGATTGGCTCTCAACCAACAATTTTGTTTTGTTGTCTATAGTTCCTTCCCGTACCTTGAAATCTTTTTATAAAACATACACTGGTAGTTATTTTGCAAATACATTTGTGCATAACTTTTGAATGCATGATTAACATGGAGTAATATATGGTTAAAATGCAGCTTGCTGGGCAGAGATTCTTAACCGTCTCTGAATTAAAGTTTTCTGTGTCATCCTCCAAGAGTTCTTGTTGAAACAGAACTGTGTCTCAATGCAACCGATCACTGTTCCTGGAACATACGGTGGTTTGCTTTCTCACTGAGCATAGAAACCTGCTGCATGTGGTTATTTCAGTGGATCTTCTCTGGTTGCTTCACCCCTCTTGTTTAACTTCTGTGACATTTAATGAGGGAGATCTTTTTTTAATTAAATTAAAATCACCAGTAAAGAGGGTTTTTTTGCAGTACTGTAGATGGTTGTTTTTTGTTGTTTTCTCTTCATTATCCAGTTACTAAAAATAGAATGAAAAACAGAATTAGAAACTTTCTCGCAAGTAGAGCTGCAGCAACATCAAAGTCATGGGTTCAGTTCCCAAAGAATGCACATGCTGAAAAATGTATAAGTGTAGGTCGCTTTGCATCTGCCAAATGCATGAGTGTAAAGGTATTGAGTCATGGGAGTTACCTGTAACCACCACAAAGATGATGATAATCAGGAGACCCAGAATGATAGAAACACAGCTGAGCAGGCGAGCCAAGCGTCCCAGACGCCTCGCCCCATCCACATCACCCTGCTGTAGACTGTTTCTGGACTAAAACCAAACAAAAAGAGAAGGATGATGACAAAGATGGCCACTTTCTGTAAGCCCCAGACAGACAGTAGACTGCACTAATAAACACTGAGCAGTAGATCCTGCTGAACAAGAGCGGCCAAGCAATCTTCTGCATCACATCCGCATGCTTTTATCTTACGATGTGACGTAATATCACAAGTACCTCAGTAAATGCTCGCTCATTGGGGCGGTGCTGTCCGTGGTGCTGAATAAACTTTGGTTGCATTTCCTTAAGCATTAAGTAGAATAGGTTGGCACATCTCTCAAACTGCTTAATATATCAATATTCTGCAAACACTGATCTGTATGAGGACGGAGGCTTTTAAAATGCTTGGTGCAGAAAATGGCAACTGGTCATAGTCTCAAATCTGATTCATCTATAACACCTTGGTAGTATTTTGTCACTTACAGATGTTTCCAGATCAGTGGTTCTCAACACGTTTTGCTGCATGACCTAGGTTTTGTATTGGACATCAAGCAGTAACCAAACACAGTAACATAAAATCAAATATTAAAGGGTGTTACATACCACAATGGAGCCATTTGATTGAGGAGATCCAGTGACAAAATAAAGAGCTTCTTGGCTGATGTCAGCAGTGCTTTTTTCTTTGTATGTCATACATAATACAACCAGAACTGTGTAACAAAATGAAAAGGCCAGTTGTTTGTGGTGTGAGGTTTCTTTTACTCTGCTTATCTGTGTCATGGTGAGGATGAAGGAACGCCATGTAACCTATGTGTGTTAACATCTGCTGAATTTTGCAGCTTCCACCAAGTGAAGAAGAAATGGCCAGAAGCAGCAACAGAAGACGTGGGAAGCATTTAAAAGCAGATGATAGCAGACTATAGTTTTTGTTATGTTACCTGCACAATTACTGTATGTGGTTGTTTGTGTTGTGTTATTAACATTTAACATTTTTTCTCCTGCTGTCTGTTTGTTGGTCGTAACCCATCATCTGAGAACCCTGGATCTGCTCAGTGAGAGGATCTGCTCAGATGTCTGACCCATGAGCCGTTGAAACTTCAGTCAAATTCAGGTGAGTTACTTTCATTGTGTTTTTCTTTGTGAAGTGTTTAGTTTCCCTTTCAGTGGATTCCTAATAAAAATATTGATAATAAAAAGTAATACATAAATTCATATAAATTTCATGCTTCCATTTTAAATGGATTATAGGAACATTTTTTATTAGGAATCCTAAATAGAAATTTTAATAGACATTTCTTTAGGTCTTTCAAATAGGGAACAATAAGGTTACAAATCAGGACCAAAAATGAAGCATTTTACAGCCGAATAAAGAGCAAAGCGTGATCTGTCTGGTCAGCTGCTGAACTGAGATCAGCTCTCCGTTCAGGACTGTTTACAAGTGTCCGATAATGTCAGATAACATCTGATAACTGTTCACTCACCATTATCGAATAAACCAAAGCAACGACGCTCATGGGCCACACGGGGCAGAAGCACGACAGGATGACCAGGATGAGGTAGTCTCCCGGTTTCTGCTGCTCCTGGACGGCGTTGCCGGTGGATGATGTTCGGCTCAGACTGACCCCGGATGGTGAGAGGGGGGCCGAACCGAGCTGCCCCACTGATCCCGACCTTAGGGGCAAATCGTGGCCGTTTTCCTCCGCATCGACACTGACGGCACACGAGCGGGTCTTCACCCCGGTGAGGTCGGTGCTCACCAGCGGGCTGTCGGTCTCCGGAGACTCGGTCGGTTGCGCGGCCCCGCTGATGCCCAGACTGGACTTCACAAAGCCGGTATCTGTGTTTAGTGCCATCGTGCGAAACCGTGTGGAAGTATCTTAACAAACAGTGTCAGAAGCGATGAAGGCGCTGATGTTCATCCTGCAGCGGGGCAGGATCCTCCAGCTGAAGCGAGTGGCTCTTATTTCACTCATGAGATCTGGTCTGAAGATACGGAGCAGGTCAGAGAGCCACTGAACAGGTCCTGACTTCAATGAGTTTCACTCAGTTCCGCTGTTCCCAGATCAGCAGAGCGGTGCCTCCCCGCGTCTTAGCAACCATTTAACTCTTTAATTACAGTATGATATTCACACGTTTAGTAATATATATATATATCATAATACTGTTCAATATACAGACACAAAGCAAATCAGGTTTCTTCTGGACAAAGATCTGTGATGTTCTGCACATGATCTGTAAAGGTTCCTCTGAGAGCAGATGTAGAGAAATGACCCTGCAGCGCCGCCTGGTGCTCATGGTGGAGTACTGACAGTCCTGAAGAACCGCCGGCCGTGCTCATTCCCAAACTAATGCAAATATCACTTCATCTGCTGTACAGTCTGTGCTTGTTCCTGAAGTCCTCCTGTGACGATGAGGAAAGCAGTTTTATATGAAGGTATCGGCATACATACAAATATTTCCACACAAGAGGCGCAGTTTTAACTGTGTCTGATGTGTCTGTAAATAAAAGTGTTTGTGTTGAGAATCCAGGCAGTCCTGTAACCCCACAGGCTGTTAGACATCTGGATGCAGTAGTAAATAATCATAATAATAATCATAATCACACAATGTTGAACAGACGTGACCTTCATTTACTTTGTAAGGTATTTGACTGAACACAAGACGGCTTCCCTCTGGAACTCACTGTGTGTTTTCTAGAGCTACACCAGCCTGAATGGCAGCGATCGGGTCTCCTCTGCAGTATGTTGAATATACACACTGCTTGTGTTTGTCACGCTGAGTTTGGTTGTGTCAACATTATAGATACCGTCTTCCATGATGTCAAGAGTATATCTGCTTTTGCAGATTTATACACTGTGTGTATTGAAAGTTTATAGTGATGAATGTGTTGATAAAGCAGCTGTAAGTCTGACTGACTCTTCTGGATGAAGAAGGCTGGACTAACAGGATGAGACTCAGCTGGGCATGAACTCAGTGGCTCATCACACGTCAGACAGCTGGATCTCAAGCGTGTTCAAGCATTGGTGATGCCTGAGCTCTTGCAGAGAAAAGCTTGGAAGAGCTCTTGTGCTTTATGGCTTCCTAAGATTGTGCTGGATTACTGAACAGAGCCACTCATTTACATGCAATTATAGCTTTTACAAACCGTGTCAGAACACTGTGTGCTGGCCAAAAGCGTATCTGAACCCCTGCTAACCTGTCATATTAGTGAAGTAACAGCTGTTAACTTCTGAAGAATCATGGTCATGTCTGTCACACTCTGGATGTTGTAATGCCTTATTTAAGAGGGCATCTTGCATTTCCTGCAGCAACAACAGAATGTACTTTAGGTTGCATTCCTGACATCACGTGATCAACACTGTTGCACAACAGTAGAAATAGTTGGATGCAGTTGAGTCCATTTAAGTGTGTATCGTCCCCTGCTGGCCGCAATGTGCACTTTGCGCTCTTTATCCGGCTCAGCAGAACTGCTGTCAGTGGCACTGATTCCAGATTCAGGCCTGCATTCAATTGAATGTCTGCATATACTGAGAAGAAGCAGTAATGAACATGCTCTTATTATTTAAAAAGTGTGTGTAGTTATGATCCCAGTGACAAAAACAACTATGGCTAGTAATAGTTAAAGGTTCTTTAAAGCGTCTTTAACTAGGGACAACTGAGGTTCATTTTGTCACACTTAGAGATGAGAAGTTCAGTCTTCTTCAAAAGATTTAAAACTGAGTTGTTAGCATGTTGACGTGGGTACAGGCTGCATTCTGTTGGTGTGTGTTTGTTTTACTGAAAGTGATGCCATCCGTGTTGACTTCCAATATACCCTAGTTAGTACAAAATAGCATTTAAAATTAAGTGTGCATGCTAAAATTGGACATGGAGCATACATGTATATATTGCACCTTTATAGTTTATAAGTTAATATTTAAAAGTAAATCTTTTATGTAAAAAGTGTTTTATGTCTTTTTAATCTTTTATGGTTTTGTACTGAAAAAGCATTTTTCCATATAACACAGCTTAATAGTGTTTAGAACGCACAGCAGCACTGTTGAGTCCTGCAGCAGAGCAGCAGTCTGCTTGCAACTGCAGTGGTGCAGCTTTAAGCGTGTTGACGCTGCAGCCCTGCCACTCTCAGTGAGGTGATTTCTCACCTGTCACAGACGCAAAAGAACATTAATGATGTTGTAAATGAGGTCAGTTATCAGAGTGAATCATGCAGACTGCGTCAGTTCCCCCACACATGCTGCAGCATGCATCGTCAACAACCTGAATAATAAAAGTGATCAGTGATCTGCTCTTGTATGTGACACTACAGGCCACTGAATTTATCTGAAATGTGGGATTCATGGAGAAATAAGAATGCTCATGAACAGACAGACATCGCTGGTCGCTGTCGCTGGTTTGTCAGCTTTCATGAAGTGCCCTACATGTGTATCTGTGTGTGTGTCATCTCAAACTCGAGCTGTTCCTCCCTCACAGCCTCTTCATAATAATAATGTGACTGTAAGTGTCAGACATTTCCTGTGCAGGAGAGGAAGTGGTTTCTGAGACAGTCATTCCTCTTCAGATGTCTGTTTCTGTGACACGCTTCAGTCACTCGTGGTTCAGTGAGTCTGCCGTCACTGTTGCTTTTCAATGAACCTGACAGGTTCTTCTGCCCCACTGGCCAGCCCCTGTGTGATACATCTGTGTGGCTTAACATCTGTTTGCCATGACATCTACAAAAAGATGAAGGTATATTTCTCTAGGCCTTTATAATAGTACTTATATTTCTGTGGGGCCCCTGTACCTTTGGGTGTATAGTGTTATTGTAATAACTGACATATTTCTTGGTGTGTGATGCCGTTTCTCAAATAAGCGTGAACTACAAACTGCAGTGTTAAGTGACTAATCCCTAATGCTCTGATATTCTTTCTTACACATAAAAAACACCCTTCTTCTGTTTATCCTGTCTCTAGCATCAGAATATGATTTTCACTTGTAAATGTAGCTTTGTAGACTTGGCTTGTTCGTTCTTAAGGCAAAATATTTAATGCTCCCATCCTTTGTAAGTCACTATGGATAAAAGTGTCTGCTAAATGAATAAATGTAAATGTTACTGACCTGTGACTTCTAATCAACTTCAGAATGTCTCTGTAGTCAATATTCTGTCTTCTACTAAACTGTGACTAATCAAAAACTTTATAACATTTAAACAGAAAATATTACAGTTATGTTTAATTTACAGTAAATATTATATTTGTCTCAAATGTTTCTCCGAAAAATAGAAACAAACTATACCGTTTTGACAAGCAAATGTGAATGTAGATCAAGATAATTTGGTCTTGGAAAAATGTAATGCTTTTGCTGCCTTTGGGATCGAGAGTCCAGATCTCCACACTGGAGCCTGGCGTACCTCCCCTCGACCTTTAGAAACATACCACCACACATAGCGGGCAGTACAAAGGGCACATGAGTAAATGCTTACATACTGAGCGCCTGCTCCTGACACAGCCGCCTTCCCAGCATCACATGGGGCGAGCTATTCTATAAGCTCTGTTGCTCAGGGAGACCAGCTGAGCAGGATATTCTGGGATGGCCTATAGAATAAAACAGATCTGAACCCTCAATGCTCTTGAGAGAGTCTTTAACAGCAGATCATGGTAATAATACTGTCTGGCATTACTTAACAGACAAACATGTCACCTTACTGTGTACTGTATTATACTGATACACTGTATTATTGTATGTGTATGTGGCGCCACATAAGATATTATAAACCACTTCTAAAATACATCACTGCAGACAGAAAGAATGACTTTTCATTTTCAACGATTGACACTTCAGCACAGATGTAACTGAGACTGTAACTTAAATTGACTAAACAGAGAGGAGAGGAATTCCTCTGTTACTGTTACAGTAACTATAGTACAGTGATGAGGTGTAAGATCCTGTACGTTTTGCATGTTGTCTTCTTGATTTCATTTTAAAACTTACTCTGTGGTGCTACTTTGTAAGCAGGTGCCTGTTGTCAAATGTAAAACGTGTCTGGGGGAGCCGTGCGGAGTCAGAGCCAGACACATGTTCAGAGTCTGAGGCAGTCAGCCGCAGGGCTGAGCCAACGCATGGCTGAATTATCACATAAACAGTCCACTCTCATGAGTTGTGGAAAAACAACAGCTTCAGTGTTACTGATGAATGTAGACCATGTGTCTTCAGAGTATCTCAACAAATGAACTCCACCTTTAGATGCTCTGAATAGATACACAGGACACCAAACCTCATTGCTGCTTAACCATGTAGGTGTGTCAGAACTCTGTGTTCCTGGTAATCTGTGGTTCAGCCTGGGTCAGGACAGGGATTAATGGACAGGTTCTCAGAAGGATAACACCTTCTTCTCTTGCCATAAGGATTTTTCCTGTGCACCAGCAGCTCTGATGGGTTGGAGATGTGATGTCCCATCATTCTTTCTGTCAGATGAATCTTGACAGCCGAACAAGGGCGTGTGTACACAGATCTCTATGAGCTGTGAAGAGTGACCCCCACACACACTGACCCCCACTGAATCAAACACAGCCTCTTTCACAGAAAGGGTGTAAGAGAGTTTGAGGGAGTATGTATGTGTGGAAATGCCAGAGAGTTTTGAAAATGAAGAACCGCTTTCATTCATTCTGAAGTTCCTCTGGATACAGAGTGCTCAAAACTGTGCAAGCAGCTCTTGACAGTTTCCTCAGGTTTGTAAATGTAATGGTGAGGTGAGAAGGTTGTTGTAGTTAGTGTCATCATTCATGGAACTGTACTCTCCTCTAACAGAGTGACTTTGAAGACAGTGACAGCACAGAGATGAGCACGTGGAGGAGAGAATAAAGCAGGAGCTGATCATGTCTCTTTAATGAGACTTTCCATAGAATTACATAACCAGCTTGAGCAGAGCAGGGAATTATGTGGTGGACCGGTTTGGTAATGATCTCACTGCTGGGATTAATCCTGAAAGTACAGAGATGACAGATTAATGATTACAAATTATTTTGACCCATCCTCCATCTATTCCTCTACTGTACAGTAAATTAAATTTCACCAACATATTTCACCAGGCAAGGCACCTAACCCCCAATCACCCCCTGGGTGCCACAGTGCTGCCCACTGCTCCATGTGTGTTCATTACTCACTACTCCAATGTGTGTGCACTAACTGGATGAGTTAAATGGAGAGGACACATTCTGAGTGTGGGTCACTGTACTGGCCAGCACTTCACTCATTGAACTCATTTTCACCTTTTGCTTATATTCCATCCCAGTTTATTTCTGGATCTGTTGGCAGTTCACTCACACTGGTGGGTGTTCATATGCTGTGAGTCATCACGATCCACAGATACCCAGCTCAGGATTTTCCAGCAGCATTTAATGAATTCAGCAGGCTGTGGCTGTGGTCACAGGTCCTGAAGATGGACCTGATGAGAGGGAGAACAGCAGTAGAATTGTCAGGGCTTTAGTTGGAGTGTTGATATACAGTATACAAGTGTTCAGTTGTGAGCATACAACCCATAGCCTTTTTATAAACCACATTCTCACTTTCTGCGTAAACAAAAGTGGAATAAATGTTTACTGAGCAATGATGTCCTGTCTGGTTGTCTCAGTACAGTGTGCTTGCCAATCAGACGTTTTACGATACCCACGATGCAACAGGCTGACTGTGGTACATTGACCTGGTATAAAGGCACCAGTATGGCACAAGCCAATGGGCAAAGGTCAGGCAGGATTGTGGGATGCTGGAACAGTGTTGCAATATGGCTGTTTCATCAGGTACATGATCTCCTGCTTGCCCAGAACTCAAGATAATCTGTTTAAGCAGCTTGTGGAGGAAGAACTTGGATGATTAAAAAACCCTTTGCAGCATGTCTGGGTCTGTTCTTTCTCACCATCCAAACGGTCCATGTGGTCTCATGGGCGCATCCAAAAGGACTTCTGTTTTACGAACAGATTTTGTGTAAAGGAGAGTGAATTGCTGGGCACGAAACTCTGGAACAATAAATCTTAAACTGGTATTTTTATTCCATTATTGAACTATAAAGTAACAAGTTGTTCTAGATGTATTCAATTCTGTCAATTACAACAGAAGTCGGAATGAACAACATGTGACCGATGAAGTTTAGAAACATTACTGCCTTCAGCTTCATGACCCTGTTCGTTTGAACATTATCTGGTGTTGAAAGTTCTTTGAAGGTCACTGATCACTGACTGGTGATCTCAGACTCTTCTCCCTGTTACAGTTACCATGAGGTATCTTGACATTTGGGATTATTTTGTACTCGAGGGCCCTGCTGCAACATAAAGGCTCTGGGACCTGTTTCACATTTATACATGTGCAAGCTTGTTTCTTTAAAGAATTCTGAGAGATGCGGAATACCTTCAAATGTATAAACATATTTAGATCCAGGAATTCCATTGTGAATAATTCTGTCAGATTTTGTTTATTGTTTGGTTTATGATTGCTGGTGACTTAGTAAGTGATGGGAAAGAAGCTCAGAACATGACCTTTGTAGATCGGAGGTCATCAGACTATCTGAAAAACAGTCAAGTAACATTAACTTCTCTGAATTACAACCCTGTCTTGCAAAGTTTCAGGAAATATAAGAGAAACCACTCTGTACTTTTGGACAGTTCAATCATCTACAATCAACAGACTCAAAAGAATTTAAAAGAATTTACACAAACAAAATATTAAAACACATTGTAAATAAAATACAGGAGGCAAATGTTTCAACACACATCCATTTATTTAATTTTGGACGAGTATCACAAACATTCAATCATATTTTGAACAACATAAAGATCTGTGTCCAGTATGAGAAAGTAAATCTATGTACCTGCACCACAAGCAGAGCACGACCCTCAGAGGTCTGTTAATGAAGACTGACGTCAGACTGGAGCCAATCAGGTGGGCAATCTTCTCCAATCACCAAGAACCTCTTCAGTGTGGAGGTCAGAGGCTGAGTACAGTTACATGTGTGAAACAGTAGGGCATGCATCTCTGTTTAAAAAAACAGATCTGGAAGAGATGAATTCCTGATGGAGGGTGAAAAAGACACCACACGCAGCATCTGCTTCTGCTAAACAGTGAAAATATTCTCAGTTTTCATCTGATTTGGAGGATTTAGAAAGCACACATTTTCATATCCTGTTTTCGGCACTGAAACCAGCCTCGGGTATGTTTACAGCTTGCTTAGAGTCATGTGATGTGTTAAGGGCGTATGTGCAGGTCTGCACACGTGTACACAGAGTTTGACCAAGGTCAGATTCATACACAGTGTGCATACATAGAACAAACAAACTGAAAATCATATTTATATCACAAAACAGCCTCTGAAGGGAACACATCACAGTCTGGGAATTTCTCCAGAATACGCAGAAACATCCACAAGAACACAACAACTGTTTCTTCAGTGGTTATTAAGATTGTGTCTCACTACACATCAGACTAGACAAGCACCTCCTTCCTGCATCTTTCTTGTCTTATGCTACAGCAGCAGAGCAAAGATTGCTGCTGCTTTCAGCTCTGATAACAGCACAGAATGCCACTTCCTGTCTGCTCCACACCCAAAAAAAGGCAAGGGGCACTGGAATGAGGCTGAGGCAGCCCGGACCCACCTGTGTCCTTTATTCATGCCTGAGAAAAATGAAGAGCCAAGCTTAGGCAGCTCACGTGAGGTTGGTGGAAGGTTGTAGGAGAGAAAAGGAATCTGTCTGATCCACCTTATCTACTGTCTGGAAGGACTTATGCCTGAATGCTTTCAGCTCTGGATTGGCACCTCTGTTGAGCCAGGAAAGAGCAAACCACAACAGTTCTTCAGCTGGCAGCTTTAGCTGCTACACAACCACATAAAGCTTGCCAGTGAAGAACTGCTGCAGGTCAGCCAGAAGGCTCCTCAGTCTCTGTACAGAAAATACAGGAACAGGGCGTGGTTGGCCCTGCAGGGGTAAAGAAAAAAATAGTTTGTGTTAGGTGCACCAAGACAGACAACAAGACTTAATTTAGAAAAATGCAGAAACACATGTACAAATCAGTTATAATGTTAAAGGACCACAGAAGATGATTCATGGATCCACAGATGTCACACTAAAACATCTCCCATAACCCCAACAACACTTTAAACAGCAGCCCTCATGCAGGAAAACTGAAAATGTGTGCTCTGGCCATGAGGTACTGCAGTCAGCTTAAAGTACTGCTTAAGTATTCATTCATTCAGTATCTCCTGCCTGTAACTGATTCCAGGTCTGCTGTCTGCATGCTTCAGATGACAGCAGAACATTCCTGTAGACACACTACAGACCACTCGTACAACATTAAACGTCTCTTTAGTCAAACATGTCTGTTTCATTTAAGCAAAGACAACAAGAAATCAAGCTATTATTCTTCTACTAGGGAGGTATGTGAAGTATGGTTTCATTTCCTCTGAATGTTTCTTCTTTCACAGACAGGCAGTCTCCAGATCTTACTCACCCATTCGTCTGTGTGCTGTTACAGTGGCTGTAAAGCTCTGTTCTTCTGCTGCGGTTTAAAGACGAGTGAGTGCATACAGCCACTGTGAACTCAATGACCCCGCTGAACTGGAAAAGGGCCAGTGCACTAGGAAGACCTAACTAGATCTGGACATGACACTTCCAATACACACTCCAAGAACACACACACATTCAGCTTTGCTTTCACATACACAGACACTTAAACGTTAGATTACAAGTTGCATATTTTCACCTGGTAACCACAGGTAACAGTGGCCTACTGCATCACATTTAGTTCATTTCTGATCATTGTGGAACAAGACACTGACAAAAATACAATCATAATTTTTTAATTTACGACTACAGATTTAAAGAACACAAAAGGTATCACATAAACTTCAGCAATTCATTTAAAAGGTTTTTGTTGTTAGATGACGTTTTTGTTTGTCCAACACAAAAGCTTTGACAAAAGACAAAGACAAAAAGATTTAAAATTGAAGAGAAATAAGCAGCTTGCTCAGCATCTGGATGACAGTGGGAAGAGGTCAGAAGACACATTTTCAAAGCTGTTACACACTTTGTCTAAACAGTAGCAGGGCAGATACAGGCAGATCCTGTAACAAATGGCCCACATAAATTGTTACCAAAACAAGCTGCAGATCAATGCATTAGTCATGCACTCCAGCAATATTTAAGGAGTGACTGATGGGGAGGCTGGAGGAGGGATCTTTAACGCAAGTCAAATTCTGCATTTATCTGGGCAGAAGCAAGGTCACTCCTGAGCCCAGATGATGATGATGATGATGATGATGGTAAACTAGCTTTAAAGATGGAAATGGCACCAGTCAGAGGCCCTGGTGCAGAAGTTACATTCCTGTCATTCTTGTCCTGGTACAGTAGAGAAAACCAGAGGAAGAAAGAAAGAACCACACCCAATGGCTGAAACGCAGGAAAATCTCGTCTCTCTCCTCACAAAAATGTGAGGCTGGAACCAGAAACTGACTGAATGCAGGAGGAATCTCTGGAAGGAAACAAAGGATAAGAGAATCCATTTTAGTTATGAAATGCCACATGACACAGCATGCAAACTGAATGCGGCTGCAGAACCTTTAAACGAGGTTGTGTAAAGCACATGCACCTCTGCAAGTGTGCAGCATACTTTAATGAAGACAGTTGGCCAGGGGACACATACACAAGACTGTACTGAAGCGACTTCACTACCCTCTTACCTGCACTTCTCCTCTGTGTCACGCACGTTTTGTGCTTTATTCACATGCAGTGAGAGTCACGTTCACTTGTGTCTCTGTTCCCGTCTCAATTACACGCAGTTAAGCATGCATCGGGCTCTTTGAAGAGCGCAGGCAATAATGCTTCAATATTGAGGCAGCTCAGCTTATTTAGCCACGAATAACGACACAAGTCAACGGGTGCGCAGAACTTAGAAATAGACGCCAATCACTAATGATTAATGATGCACAGATGAAAAGGCCGAAAACCTCCAGATCCAGGAAGCGGAAGAGATGGAATAAACCACTCCAGAGAAAAACACACCTGTACCCACAGGCTTTCTGATGACGTATGTTTGTTTGTGAAGAAGAGGAGCTCAACAGGAAGACTTACCAGGGCCTTGTCCAGGACACAGACGTCATGTGTACATCCTGCTCCTCCTCTCGTGAAGACAGAACCCCTCTCAGCTCTCAGACTTCACTTGGTTCAGAAGACTCTGTCCTATCAAACCAGAAATTAAGTGAGCAGGTCAAGACACACCAATCTCTGAATATAGTCCAGATCAACACAGCCACCCTAAACAAGTCGAGGTCCAGTCACTGCTTCAGAACATGGAAAGCTCAAGGATGGTAATTTAAGACATAATCCTTCCTGTCTAGACAGGTCTGATCTGTGGAAGGACATGCAGGAAGACCATGAGAAGTCATCAGAGAAGGAAAAGGGATGTGGCTTACATAAATCCCCATTTGCATCTCAGCAGCCTCACCCATTCACTGCTTTTTCAGAACAAGGACTCTGCTTGATCGAAGATGCCAGTTATGTAACTGTCGGCTCTTGTTTGAACTGAGGGTCGCCTCCTATTCAAGCCTCAGACAAACTTCATCCCTAAACCACTGCTTGACTACCTCCAGCCACTTCACAAACAGGAAAGAATATAAAGGAAATTCCAGCTGGGTTATACAATGGAACTAACTGTGGTGCAACGCAGAAGCAGCGAAGTCATTTCAAGAATTCCCTGCTAATATCAGGGCTGGGGGGCGGGGTTTCTATAAATCTCTAACAAGAGCTCCAGAGGCCCACAAGAATCCAGAGGAAACAGTGGGAGCCACTAAGAGCCTTTATAAGTATGAGGAACATCCCACACACATCCTGATGGGGGCTCAATTCTCCAGCATGAATGCAGTTTACTAAAGTAATACTTACAGAACACACACAGAGTTACAGGTACAGGTAACTGCGGCGGGTATGAAGAGATGACCACCTTGAGAAAATGAGGGCAGAACTACTTACACGTTCTTTAGCTTATTCTTCTGAAATGCAGACGGCAGCACCAAAGAATGCAGAACATCTGGCCAAGATTAAAAACACAACAACAGGTTTCTTTCATTGTTTGGATTGTGGCAAAGCCGAACACACATTTAAACCCAATTCAGTGACAGAGAGAACATGACAAATTACGAATGTGCTGAAAGGCTAACAGTGAGATCTGGCAGGTCATTAGTTATGAAGCGCAACAGTCCTGCTGCTGGCATGCGTGTCTGCTTGGCTACATAACTTCAGCAGGGCTACACGTCTTTCTCCTGCTTGTTTTAGCTCTGCTGCAGGGACATATGAACATTCTGCATTACCAGCAAAGAAAAACGTGCCGTCTAATGAAACAGAACCAGTGAATGATGGCACCTGGATGATAAAGCATGAATAAGCAGTAACTCAAATAAAGCTTCTTTTAAGTTGGCTGTTGTAATCATAAAGCATTGCCTGTATCCCCCAACACACACACAGAATCACAGCTCACAACATTATCAGGGATGTGATCGCAGCTGCCTCTCTCAGCACAGAGAAGAACGCAGGAGCTGTGACTGGACATTATGCTGTTAATAGTGTGCCATGAGTGAATCACATTACATTTCTGTATTTAACAGCAGAGAAACATGCATGATAAAGCGTGAAAAACCTGTGAATATACACTAAGATGATTATGTTACTAGATAACACGGTAAAAGGCCCAGCCAAGTTACTCATTGACTAACTGCAACTGATTTGGCAAGAGGATGCAATATCGCAATCAAAAAGTGATGCAATGCGCAGCACAAAGTTAAAAAGGCTGCAATTTTAACTGTTTATATTTACATACTTCCACAGTTCATAACCACCACTTACTAAAAGACAAAATATTTCCTAAGGAAACAGTGATGGAATTATACTCTCTCACACACACACACACACACACACATCTAACATCCTTTCCATGGCGTTTTTTGCAGCTCTTTCCATTGGTCAAGTCTCTCTGCCGCACATTCTTGGGATGCCTGCTACATATGGTATAAATTCCAGTCCGTCTGCAGAGGCCCTGCATGCTGTCTGACTGATCCCACCCTCCCACAGGTCTGGGCCAGCACACACTCTTCTGCTGATGTGAAATATCAACAGGTTTTAAAACAAACTGACTGCCCTGTACAGAATAAATGCACGTCATTTAGAGTTTAGGAAGTTTCTGCAATGTGTTTATGTGTGTGTGTTCTTGCATGTTTACTAGGTGCTATCATAAGCTATCAGTGCCATCATTAAAATCATGAGCAACTTCACTTAGATTGGTGCTATATTAGAACACAGGTTGTGAAGAAGCTGAGCTCTGCTTCACAACAGCCACAGAAACATGGACAGAAGCTATGCAGGCAACATTTGGTCCCACAGGACTGCAGGGCTGCCCAGACAGGAAGATCCACTGTCCTTGAGACAACAGCAGACCTTCTTCTGAGATCCTTCCCTCCCACACTCAAGACAACTAAAGCCACCTGCCAAACAGACAGATCACTGTCACAGTCGAGCTTCATCTGCAACAAAACCCACTCACAGTCTGTGCCCCACCAATTACAGAGGCAATGAAAGATTGTAGCAATCTAGTAAAAACAGACTCGAACCTTCCCAAAGTGTTAGCGAGCGTTGCAGAAGAGCAGTGCTGAGTTAAACTAAGGGTGCGGCTTCACAAAATAACTCCAGGCCGTTGCCTTTTTTCTTCTGTTCACACACGCAGTTGTCTGAGTGCAACACTCCATGTCATCCATTTGTCTGTCCAGATCTTATGAAATCCAAACTTACGCACAGCCACTCGCACAAATCCAGGTACTTTGTGGGGTTAAGGTTAAATAAGAAGGAAGAGGTTTTAACTTGAAAATGTTCAATGTTTCAGAAAGGCCTCATGGAAAAGACATCAGTGATAAATGTCAAAAACACACAGAGGAAGCAGGTAAACAGCAGAGACCTTAAATAGTAGCCGTCTGATTGTCAGGGAGTTACAGACTCTACTGTGAGATTTCTGTCTTTTCCAGCTTATGTTAAGAATAATCTCTCCTAGCAGTGAACTGAACTGCTTGACCAGACAATCGAATCACAGAGGCGAACATTTCACAGATTTACATGCACAAGCCCTTATGATCAGGATATATGAATCAGGAGTACGTCTGAGTCTGCATAACAAAAAAAACCACATCAGACTTGAAAAGATTAGACCTGAATCAGACGTGTTCACATAGAGGCAAGATGTGCTTACACCTACAGATGGTGATTACACAGGATAGTCATTTCTCATAAACTGCACTGTGGTGCTGCTTTAATGAGCTCTCTCTCTGAATGTACATGTGCTTCTCTTGTTTATAGCTGTTCACTAATGACGAGGCTGTTCTGTTCCGGCCCTTCATCTGATTAAAGAAAATATTCAGGCAGAGACAAAGGACAAGTTAAAATGCTGCGTTTTGAAGACATCATTTAAAATAAAGGTATTGGTTAAATTCTTTAAAGGATCTGCTATCCTTTAAAGTGGATCTAAGTCCATCTTTAACCAGCAAATTAAGGATGACTAAGAGAAAACTAGTTTTGACATGATGATGATCTCAGTCATCATCACAATTCTGGTATGTAAGTAAGAATGGTGCAGACAAAAAATAAAACATCATGGCAGAAACGGATGCATTTCTACTGAAAACTGTGATGAAACCAATTAAAAACTGTTGCATAAACACCAGTTAAGAGTGCTGGCCATCACTTGATCATTCTATCCATAAATTCAAGAAAGGAAATCAGACGGTCTTCTGGTGAGGACAGAACTGATCTGGAAACTACCCTGAAGCCAGCACATTGCTTAGTCATTTTATACCCACCCACCTGAGCAGCTGTGTAAAAACGTTTCCCAACATCTACACAACATCTACAGTCTTCTAGATTTCATCAAACAATTTATCAATTTAAAGAAGTAAATACTGGAAGCTTTCAAAACTGGGGAGAAAGGAATGTGCTCTCAAAGCATTACTCCAGTTTTGACACATCACCCTGTTCTAGTTACAGCTACATGTTGTCACCAAACATTCATATTTCATCACTTACCTTCAGCTGCCGGACCTCATTCAGACCTCACACGAAACCCATTAAATGTCATTCTGCTGACACGTGTAGAACTGGTCTCCTCACTGTGTTAAACTGTGTGTAAAAGAAAGAAAAGGTGAGTGAGGCCAATCACACACATCATGACACAAGAAACCTGGAGAGAAACGAGAGAGAGCTGCTGGATATGGTTAGTGGATGTATCAGGGTGGATGGGTCTGGGTGGATGTATCAGGGTGGATGTGTCTGGGTGGGTGTGTAGTAACACACAGAGTAACGTCACAGAGTAACGTCACAGGTGTGTATAACATCTGTAAGCCCTGTGATTTAACACACAGAGTAACATCACAGAGTAACACACACACAGAGAGTAACACACACACAGAGTAACATCACAGGTGTGTATAACATCTGTAAGCCCTGTGATTTAACACACAGAGTAACACACACACACAGAGTAACATCACAGGTGTGTATAACATCTGTAAGCCCTGTGATTTAACACACAGAGTAACACACACACACAGAGTAACATCACAGGTGTGTATGACATCTGTAAGCCCTGTGATTTAACACACAGAGTAACATCACAGGTGTGTATAACATCTGTAAGCCCTGTGATTTAACACACAGAGTAACACACACACACAGAGTAACATCACAGGTGTGTATAACATCTGTAAGCCCTGTGATTTAACACACAGAGTAACATCACAGGTGTGTATAACATCTGTAAACCCTGTGATTTAACACACGGAGTAACATCACAGGTGTGTATAACATCTGTAAGCCCTGTGATTTAACACACGGAGTAACATCACAGGTGTGTATAACATCTGTAAGCCCTGTGATTTAACACACGGAGTAACATCACAGGTGTGTATAACATCTGTAAGCCCTGTGATTTAACACACAGAGTAACATCACAGGTGTGTATAACATCTGTAAGCCCTGTGATTTAACACACAGAGTAACATCACAGGTGTGTATAACATCTGTAAGCCCTGTGATTTAACACACGGAGTAACATCACAGAGTAACGTCACAGAGTAACGTCACAGAGTAACGTCACAGAGTAACGTCACAGAGTAACGTCACAGGTGTGTATAACATCTGTAAGCCCTGTGATTTAACACACAGAGTAACATCACAGGTGTGTATAACATCTGTAAGCCCTGTGATTTAACACACAGAGTAACATCACAGGTGTGTATAACATCTGTAAGCCCTGTGATTTAACACACAGAGTAACATCACAGGTGTGTATAACATCTGTAAGCCCTGTGATTTAACACACAGAGTAACACACAGAGTAACATCACAGAGTAACACACACACAGAGTAACACACACACAGAGTAACATCACAGGTGTGTATAACATCTGTAAGCCCTGTGATTTAACACACGGAGTAACATCACAGAGTAACATCACAGAGTAACATCACAGAGTAACATCACAGAGTAACATCACAGAGTAACATCACAGGTGTGTATAACATCTGTAAGCCCTGTGATTTAACACACAAGAAGAGTAACATCACAGGTGTGTATAACATCTGTAAGCCCTGTGATTTAACACACAGAGTAACATCACAGGTGTGTCTTTGGTAAAGGTAACAAGTAACATCACAGGTGTGTATAACATCTGTAAGCCCTGTGATTTAACACACAGAGTAACACACAGGGTGTATAACATAAGGTGTGTATAACATCTGTAAGCCCTGTGATTTAACACACAGAGTAACATCACAGGTGTGTATAACATCTGTAAGCCCTGTGATTTAACACACAGAGTAACATCACAGGTGTGTATAACATCTGTAAGCCCTGTGATTTAACACACAGAGTAACACACAGAGTAACATCACAGGTGTGTATAACATCTGTAAGCCCTGTGATTTAACACACGGAGTAACATCACAGGTGTGTATAACATCTGTAAGCCCTGTGATTTAACACACAGAGTAACATCACAGGTGTGTATAACATCTGTAAGCCCTGTGATTTAACACACGGAGTAACATCACAGGTGTGTATAACATCTGTAAGCCCTGTGATTTAACACACAGAGTAAATCACAGGTGTGTATAACATCTTACTGTGATTAAAAGAGTAACATCACAGGTGTGTATAACATCTGTAAGCCCTGTGATTTAACACACAGAGTAACATCACAGGTGTGTATAACATCTGTAAGCCCTGTGATTTAACACACAGAGTAACACACAGAGTAACACACAGAGTAACACACAGAGTAACACACAGAGTAACACACAGAGTAACATCACAGGTGTGTATAACATCTGTAAGCCCTGTGATTTAACACACAGTAAAGAAATTTTAAAAAAATTATAAGTTTAACACACAGAGTAACATCACAGGTGTGTATAACATCTGTAAGCCCTGTGACTTAACACACAGAGTAACATCACAGGTGTGTATAACATCTGTAAGCCCTGTGATTTAACACACGGAGTAACATCACAGGTGTGTATAACATCTGTAAGCCCTGTGATTTAACACACAGAGTAACATCACAGGTGTGTATAACATCTGTAAGCCCTGTGATTTAACACACAGAGTTAATTCCGCTGCTTTATCACAACAAGCGCTTCAGTTCTTCAACTTCTGAATGCGGAGAACTCACCCTGTGCTCCGTCCTCACACTCCGGTACGCACCCGGTAACCGGAGCCGCTCCACATAATACCGTGAAACACACCGAGCGTCCCGAAGTTTGTCCACGACGTTTCTCACGCCCGCGCGTCCTGACGCGTCGCGACCGACTCCGTTCGTTCACAACGCGGATCGGAGACGTTAAAAGTTACGGCGAGAACCGGATCCCGGCGCATCTGATCCTGGTTCAGTCGTACTGAACTTCTGTCTGTGGATGAAGCGTTGTCTGAAAGCCACACCTTACCCAGATCACGGCCGACATCAGACAGCTTGACTCGGCGTTATCGGACCCTGACCAGCAGCTCGGGAGAGATCACGGTCATCACGGATCAAGTCCCGGTCTGTCGGTCTGATCACGCAGCGCTGCGACTCCCTCGTACCGGCATCACCGATCAGCTGGCAGCGCCGTGACGTCACCGCAACAGTGACCAATCACACACGACGTCACAGAACGGAAGTAACGCCCACTAACTCGGGATCGAAGCGTGAACGCGGCTGATCAATTAAATTCTGATCAGTCCTGATCAATTAAATTCTGATCAGTCCTGATCACTGTTTCTCACTCGTGTGAACAGTGTTGGGCTGCTCCCAGATCAGTGCAGGAGGATGTCATGTCTCTGATATAAGAACAGTGATGTCATCAAGCAACAATGAATTCGACATAAATCACGACTGTGCTTTTGTATGAAACGTGTTTAATGTACACATGAAGGTTTATTGAGAGATTTATTGACTTGATTACTTGATTATTTATAGACATAATTGAACTCGTCCGTATACTGTTCGGATATGTTCAAACATAACATTACTAAATATTGTGACTTTTAAATATTGTGAAGAAATGTATACGTTTAATCACCAATTCACATTTATTCACATTTATTATTATGTCTATTGTTAAAAATCACTTATTTCAAATAAATGAATTTATCCGATTTGTTTCTCATGGACTCTCTCATACTGTTCCCATAATGGTTCAACATCCATCATTCAAATCATTTATCATCCAGTCTTTATGCCCTTTGTCTTCTTTTATTCATTCAAAACGTTTCTTCTTATTGGACAATTTCACATGTGGCTTTTTCTTTGAAACTCAATGTTGCAGATGAAACTGGAGATCTGACCATTAATCTGTTTAGTTGGTGTACCCTAATGTAGACGGGTTGATTTAGTCACAGTCATGTTTTACCCCAACCCTCCCGGGGAATCACTGTGACTTTAAGAGCAGCCTTTTGCAAATTAGTGACGTTGGCAGCCAACCACACAAGCGGCTGAGTGATAACACAAGCCAATGAGACGTCCTGCTGGGCGGAGCTACAAAACCAGCCTGAACCCAATGACTCGGCACAAGCAAGTGTGTGCAAAATGACACACCAGTGTTTTAAAGAGCCAGTGAAGATCAGAGTAAAACATGCACGCTCAAATCTGAGATGCTGATGATCAGAGTGACACGGCAGAAGTTCTTCAGAAGCACCAGACCTGCATACTGATGCATACTGCAGCATGACCTGAGAGATCAGCACCAGTGACACGGCCCACATGACTGACAGTCATACAGGAGCAAAGACTAGACACGAATAACAGATAAACCTTATACATTTACATTTAGAAATGAGAAAAAGCTTTTGTTGGTCACATTGCAGATATAAACGTGGAGATCTGAGCCCTGGATGTTGTTTTAAACTGAGACTTGTATGTATATATAGACTATATTTCCATCACAGCACACTCTTGTTTTAAGGTAAGGCTGGACTTTCCAGGTTCCTGATAAAGTACTCAACATGCAAGATGTGATCAAAAGAACAGGATTTCAGCATCTTATTGTGAGAGGAAATGTGTGGGATTGAACTAGTTTGAATGACATTTTGCATAATTATAGTGTTATATTTAGGGTTTTTTCTATTTCAAATATGTACAGGAAAAGCTGACCTGATGCAGAGTTTTATTTCTGCTGAAATGAAACATTTAATGAGCAGATATGCATTCATTTGAATATATATCAGCTTAAACAATGATGATAAATATATCTATTACAGGGTGATATTAATAACTTACAACAAACATGCATTTAAATATCATGTGTTTCCACTCCAGTAAATAGAAATGCATTTAAATGTTCTTTTGAAAGGTCTTTGAATGAGAGCTTGACCTGATTTTGTTTCAGACTGAATAATTCAGCATTCTGTCAGACTCCCTGAAAATGAAACCCAGCAGGACCTGTAGAACAGTACATGACCAGAATTATTGTTCAAAAGGGTTATATAGACAACATTAATTTCATTACACATAATCATAAAAACAAATTATACTGTAAATTATTAAATTAAATACATTAACTACATGCAACCCTTTAAAATCTTATTAAAGTAATATATTATTCAAAACGTACCTGATTTAACGTGTCTACAAGGTGCAGGTGATGAGCAGATCCAATGCCCTCATATCATTTTACCCTTCAGTCCTTTTACATGTTGTCTGTTATCATATAGGAGTTGTATTGTTGTGGACTGTTCTGTGTTTGTGGCCTGACCAGGAGAAGCATCAGTGAAAGTTTGAGAGGAATTTCTACATGTGCGGCTGAGGCCACACACAGATATGATCAACCTTGTTCATGCAATAAAACACTCTCCTTGACAAGCTGATCAGAGTTTCAAAACAGCGAAACTTTTCAGAGCCTTCTCCCAAAGCTCCTGCCTCGATTTCTTACCCGCTGCATTACACAAGCGGTTTAAATGTTTGCTAAACAATGACCAACAAAGGAATGTAACCAACAGGAAATCTAACAACAAATAAACCACACCATGGTAACCAAGTACAGCCTTGTGAGAGGAAAGCCTAACTGGATGCTCTGATTGGGCTGTGGTGCACTATTGCATTAGTAAGACGTTGGGCCTGCAGTGAGAGTGCATTGACTGATTTATCATGAATAAACTGGTATAGTGCACTAGAGACAAACTAGTTCTGTAAATGAATGCATAGCGACAGACTGTTTCAACAGCTTAACTTACCTTCTGAAATGTTTCTCAAAGACTATTTTATAACTTGGACTCTTGTTGTTGTGTCACTTTAGATCAGTGGTGGTAGTTAGTGAACTAGTACTCTCTGTTGAGAGTGAAATCAACAGCAGGTTATGTAACAGCGTTGATGTCTCCAGGTGTGATGTGAGCTAGTTAAACATGTGACCGTGATTTGGGTGTAAGTGGCCCACATTCACTTCCCAGCAGGTCACATCACCCTGTCACCCTGTATACAACACACCGTGTTATTGAGACTCAGTCTTATTTTTAATCGTTCTTGTTCTGTGTTTAAAGGGATGATTCACCCAAAAGTAAAAATTCTGTCATTATTTATTCAGCATTCATATAAAAAAGGATTTTTTCTATCTGTGAAATGCCTGACCATGTGACGTCAGAATTTGTATTTTGTAAATGAATCCTGTAATTGTATTGTGTGAATGAACCATGTAATAATCATTGTTAATACAATTAAAAATGTATTAACAATTTTAGAACTGAGCTGCGATGATCTCAGAAATGTTGTGACGACCAACAACAGTTGTTGTTTTGTCTGTGCTGCTTCACTTAACAACCATTTCCGTCCCAGAAAAGGGAGGAGCTCAGCCTGACACTCATGAGCTCCTGTCTAAAAACCTAAAAACCTAAAAACCTGCCATACAGTCTCACACACATCCAGCTGATTCTTAACAAACAGACCCCCATGTTTCCATCTATACAAGCAGCAACACCCCCACTGTTCCCAGACCAGCCCCTATGCCCTCCAAACAGCTCGGGCACCTGAGAATAACCGCGTCCTTATCTGCCTTGTGGTATGATTCACATCCTTTCAATCTACATAACAGTAACCTCTAAGTATAATATCAGCACATTTGTTGGTATAAAGGAATGTTGTTATTTTTCTCCTGAATGATGGCAATGTTTGTCCCTTTAGACAGAAATCCAGCTGAGACACTTTTGCATGGTTCACACACATCACTGGTTTAATCTGTAACACTGGAAGATGTTATTCAGATCTCTCAAAGCTAAACACAGAGTTTGACAGGGAAGTAAAAGAAGAACATTGTATGATGATAAGACATATCTTTATATAAGAATATTTAGATCACTTTACTTAGTGATTGCTATCAGGTTGTGAATAGACTTTCAACAGCACATAAAAATGTTTCTGGAAATAAATCACCTACCCTGCCTTTAACACATCAGGTCCAGCTAATAAAGGAGGAGGATTCTTTGAGAGTGATAGGGACGAGGCAGGGAGACATCTGGCTAAGGCCATTTCATGTGGCGGTAATGAGATGCGACATCCAATAAGCTGAGAGACAAGCGCTGTACTTTTCCAGGAGCAGTACCCTGGTGCCCCTCCAGCCTGCTTCATCGCTATGTGATGAGGAAGAGAAGCAGAAAGGTGCTGCCCTGCAAACAGAGGACACAGATGTCTGCTGTAGCCCCGTATTCTCTACAACCAGAGGGACAGAAGCCAGGAGCTGTGCCGCTCTGCGTGTTTCCAATAAATCAGAGAGATGAATTACACAGCCAGGCATGTGAGGGATCCAGGTTCATATCTGAACAGAGAACAGACTATAATTGGCAGTGCACAGTAATACAGTTTAATACCTTCCAAGCAGAGGCATGAGGCGTACATGAGGCAGACACTTTTATCTAGAGCATCTTACAGTGCATTTAAAGTTACATTTGCTTGTGAGTACGTATGTTCCCTGGGATTGAACCCATGACCCTGCCATTGCGAGCACAATCCACTGCCTGTTGAGCTACAGGAACACCTGACAGATACAGAAGAGAAACAGAATAAAATCTGGAGGCTTTATCCATTTCCTGATGATGTGATATGCATTCAGTAACTTCACTGCATCTGGAGCATGTGATTCTGACTGATTGTGAAATAAGAATGTCAGTCAATACTGCAAAAAGAATCTTCATGTTCTGCTCACCCAGCTGACGGTCTTCATCCACAGCAAAATCAAAATGGAGGATGGTGAGGTCCTGGCACCAATGTTTCAATTGATCTGGCCCCTGTCACACTACATTACATCTGCCACCATCAGTTGTGTTCTGGTCTGCTTAGAGGAGAGGTGTTATCAGCCTTACAGCGGCTGCTAGAGATATTCAGAGAGATTACAGCAGATTGATGTACAGGATTTGATCATGTAAATGCAAAAGATTTGCCATGCCAATAAAGCACTAAAATTAAAGTTAAGAGAGAGATGCAAAAATAGTGTCACATTTACATTATATATTTGTGGGGGAAGCCGCTGTAAAATATTGTGTCTCTTTTTAAATTTTAATTGAGCTATGTACATTTTTGTGGCTTTTACTAGTTTTGCAATACAAATATTTAGTGTTTATCATGCCAACAAAGCACTGAAATGGAAAAATATGAAACTGAACTGAGAGGGAGAGAGGTTTTAAGTTTACACCCACATAGTTCTTCTGTATCACACATGTGAAGAATTTGCTGGGGGCTACAGCGAATATGCAGCTTGAGCTGGGAAATGGTCACACCTGATCAGGTCAAAAAACACCTTCAGTACTTCAGATATAATATTACATGAACATCAAACATCTGCCAGGATCATCTGATCTGATCACACTCATCTGGTCTTTGGTCATTTTATCACATTGAGTTTTAAAGTGGTCTGGAACAAATCAATCCACACATGTAATGTGAATCATTTTCCTCTGTCTTCTCTCTTCTGATGACCCCCTAACACTAAGTGCTGTTGATTCTTCATTTGCAACACACGTCTTGTGAGCTGCGTGAGCTGCGTGAGCTGAGAGGTGTGAGAGCTGTGTGAGAGCTGTGTGAGAGCTGTGTGAGAGCTGTGTGAGAGCTGTGAGAGAGCTGTGAGAGAGCTGTGAGAGAGCTGTGAGAGAGCTGTGTGAGAGCTGTGTGAGAGCTGTGTGAGAGCTGTGTGAGAGCTGTGTGAGAGCTGTGTGTGAGCTGTGTGTGAGCTGTGTGAGAGCTGTGTGAGAGCTGTGTGAGAGCTGTGTGAGAGCTGTGTGAGAGCTGTGTGAGAGCTGTGTGAGAGCTGTGTGAGCTGAGATATGAGATATGAGAGATGTGAGATGTGAGATGAGAGCTGTGGTCATGTCTGCCACCTGCTGCTCAACACACTTCTGAAGCAGAAAACCTCCAGGTCACACACTGAGGACCTCTGATCAGTCTTTAAAACACCATGTGTACTGTGATCACCGCACCGGATGACGCCGTGACACAATAACTGAATGAATGAAAAGCTTATGTAATCATTACTTATGCTTGCAATAATTAACAGTTTGCATGTAATCACACAAGTAGTATTCACTCTCACCTTCAGGGGGCTCTCAAGTACAGAGTTCAGTCCACTTGAACTGACAGAAGTGTTGATGTATTCTGAGTGTTTCAACTCTGAAGTCTACATGACTGTTGCCAAAGATGCGAACATTAAAGTGCAGGCTCACCAAAATAAACTTTAAAATCAGTTTATTTCATTTTTCTTACCGTCTTAACAATCTGATAGCAGTTAAAAGAATGTCAATAATTGGACAGCTCAACTCTCACAAAGCATCAGTGACTGCACAAATGAAAAATAAATGACAATTGAAAAAGCAGGAAGTAAATGGAGTGAGAAAGTGCAACATTATCATTTTTTGAAAGAATTGGTCTGCCAAACTTAGTCTGCTGTTTCAGATGTGATCTGTTCTTTCTAATGCAGACTAAACTATCTTTTCCTTTACAAGTTAATGATAAAGAGAAAACCTCTACAACATACTCAAACCAAGCAGAGATTCAGAAGTTAGCCAACCCTTAAACGGGTATAAAAACATCTAAATGAAGACTTACAGTAGAAAAACATACAGATGAGGTTTGTTTCAGATGAGTTAATGATTCAAATGTTCCACCCTGAAACACCCAGATTACCCTTGTGTGAACACACCCTAACATACCCTCTCTGTTCAGAACACGTGATTTTCACTTTCTACATCTCAGTGAGATACAAACTAATTATGTTCAAGATTTTAGTGAAGAAGCTTCATCTTTGTAACTAAACACTGAAATGTTTTATTTTATTTTAATACTAAAGACTTATTAATGGGAAAAATGAGTTTGCATATCTCTTTATATAGAGATGGACCCCATCCAAACCTCCATCCACTGTTCTTCCCAAACCTTTCAAAACAATTCGGTTGCTTTACTCTCCTTCAACTTAAACTCTAAAAAACTGCATCTCTTTCATGGGAACCCGTCCCCAACAAGGACAATCCAAGTTCACAATGAATGCAGGCGGTGTATAACTGGTCATTCACAGCTCAGCCCTGCAGCTCTACAGCAGAAAAGAAGCACCTGGCCAGCTTGTGTCCATCACAACTGAGCTGGGTGGTGAACAGGGTCCAGGGTTGTTTGGGGTACACTATAGTGGTGCTCTGACAGCACTGGCTGCACTCTCTGTTGGGGCTGGAAGTCCAGCCAGGTCTTATAACATCCCCAGGTGCTGTGAAACAGAGCCAGGATGGTCTGGCTGCACAGCTCCAGCCACAGAGCCTTGGGCTGCAGGGTCACATCCTTGATGAAGCACCAAACAGAGTCGTAATGCACTAATGATGTGTGTCTGTAATACGGCATGTAACAAGTTAATGTTTCATTTCATGTTAACAGGACACTGTACAGTATAGAGCAGAAACTCACCTTATTTCTTTCTGTGGCAGAGGACAGATCTCCATCCCTTCTCCCTCTCATTCGCATTCAGTCATGGAGGTCATCAGGAAAGGCAACGCAAGTTCAGCCACTTATGAGTCTGTCGGCACTGAAAACTCTTCATTGTTTTACATAGGCCGCACGCAGAGGAACGCCTTCAAAACTGCTGACTGGAGAATCAAACAGAGGCGAAGAGACCCTCCCTTAAAAACTGTCAAATATTACATCAACTTCTTAAAACAGATGAGTTTTAAATCAGTCAGAAATCAAGTCGGTGAAACCATAGCAGGTTATTGTGAATGTGATAATGCTGAGGAACTGTCATTTCCTCATACTGTAAATGTTTTTTAGAAAACTAGAAACTTGACCAGTTTCTCAGGCTGATAAAGCTATTTAATATAAACAGTGAATAACACATCTTCCCATAAAAACTACCTGTCAGAGCCTCAGCTTCATCCAAACATCACAGAGCCACGGGGAGAACCTAAAAACACTCTCAGGACACACACACATCTCCCAACTCCTCCAGGCTTCTAGAAATGTCATCAGACAGACCCCAGAGATCATGTCCCAGACAGCAATGTCTGATAAATACTGCACAGGCTAAACAAAAAACCTTCAGTGGAACCTTTCCCGTCCATTCCCAGCCATTCCATCTGCTGAAGGGATTTTTCTCTCAGACGGTTATGGGTGCGAGACTCACGACTCTGTGTTAACAGTGATCGTGTCAGATTCAGGGAAAATGCACTCTCTTTTCCAGTTAGAGATTGCACCTGGACTGGAAATGTGATGGCTGTTACTTCTAGAGATGTGAGATGGAGGAGACGTACAGGACAGCCTCAGTGTTCAAAGTGGATAGTTTACCTCAGAAGAACCTTCAGGAACTAATATAGAGTGTTAAAGCTTACTTCACCACTACAATTATTGCTTATAAGTGCATTAGTGTACCAAGATTTTTGCTTCATTTTTTAAAAGCTGAGGAGCAGGTCTGAATTATCTTCTGTGGTAACTGACAAATGCCAAATATACACCACAAAATCTGTTCTTAATCAAATATTTTCCTTTATTAACATTTACCATTCTCCCAAATCTTACGTTTTGTGTTCCATTTGTATATGTGATTATTGTATTTATTATGTATTTGTAGATGTTTGTGATTCTGTAAGGACTGAAATGTGAACAGCTCCAGCACAAGTTTAGTTTAGTGTGTTAAGTTCAGGTTACATCTCAGTGTCTTTGTTTACTGCCTGAATAGTCATGATTCAGAGCTTCATTAATCTTACTCTATTTAGCTGAATGAAGACCTTTCAGATGCATCTCAGAAGTATCAGTAACAGTGATCATAGTTGTTTTGGGTATTATGACTGAATCATTATTCCCTTTCTGCTGGTAATGGCAATATATTTTCAGGTGTTAAAGACTAAATGATGGAAGTATTTGTGCTTGGACAGAAACATTCTAACACCGGATGCCTGTAGTTTACAAAAATGATCATAAGACAGTAAGTAAAGGTATAAAGATTTATTTTTATTCACAATTTGTATTTATTTTGTTTCTCTATTCATAATGTATTAGACAATTAGATCTATACGTAACCCCAAAAATTTACAGACTATATACAATTTAAATTTCTCCATAGGGAAAACACACTAAATATATACACACACACACACACACACACACACACACACACACACACACACACACACACACACACACACACACACACACACACACACACACACACACACACAATATCAGTATGGAAAGAGGTCTAGAAAGTTATACCCCAACATATACAGTGTTACAGTGTTATACTGTACATGGTCCCAGAAAAGTAAAATAACATTTTCAAAAGTACACAAAACCATCCATCTACATGTGAACACAGCCACACTGATTCAGACATCACAATTCATCAACAGACAAGTACGTTCAACAAAGTGTCAAAACACTAAACTAAAACCTTACAAACAAAATGAAGTGATTTTTCATGTATTTACTCACACACTGCACACGCTTGCGAAAGCAAAACAAATGCAGGGAAGTGCATTTGAAAACAAATGAAACACTAGCTTGACTTGTAACCCTGGTTTGCACATAAGGGTTGACAACCATATCACAGTGTTTGTTTTAGATCACATCTCCACACACACAGCTTGTGCTCCATCTGTTTATCTGTCTAGCAGTCAGTGCAGGTTTAAACAGTCTGGCTGTCTCCCACACGACTTTCCTGCAGCTGAAAAATGCTTAAGGAACACAAGGTGACACATCCAGTTCCACCGACACATTATTAGTCAAACACTGACAGACACACAGCCTATGACTTTTTGTAATTAAAAAAAAGCACTTGCTCCACACACTTATAAATGTAACACTCATGACATCTGCTACATGTACCCTAAAGAAAAATAACCATGTACTGACTGCAATTATTTCCTGTCCATAACAAACCAATATTTGATAACCCACAGCAAGATGAGGCACTGACTTTCACACACTGACATCCAGATATGTTCTTTGCAATCTAATGCCCATTTCATATTTGTTTACACCAGCACAATTCACATATCACTGATCTCAGTTTAAGCAGGTGATTTTGTTACTGAATAACAGAATCAGAAAGCTGTTTTCTGAATGAGTGCAGTTTCACCAGGGGGCATCATTGCAGCATAAATCAGGACTGCAGGTTGAGTTTGTTAAAGGCACAGCTATCAGCCTCCCTCCCTTGTGACAGTCACAGAACTAAACTCTGATGTAAACTGAAGGAACCATCTACTCCCACATGACTGACTGCTGATAATAATGCTGCAGTCCAGCATCCACTACGTTTAAACATAATGGTGTGAACAGGAGTTGATATTACAGAACCAGTTCACTTAGAAATGAAAATCCTGCCCTTATTTACGCTTACTGAGCACCTCGCTGTTGAGCACCTAGAGTTTTTAAAGAGACTCTTCACACAGATAATTTCTACACAAGAACAGTTCATAGTGCCAGTCAAGATCTTAAAGGGACAAATAAGAACTACAACAGCACCATACATGTAGTCTGTAACTGTAGTGCTTTACTCTAAAACCATATGATACCTTGTGAGGAACAGACTGAAATGCAGGTCATTCACTGATCTTCACCTCAGTGGCTCTCAGATCGAGTACGGTGCAGGCTGGACATCACACGCATCACTGGTTCTGGAGCACCTCGTAACCAAATGGCACAGAGTCAAACTGACATCATATTCACCATATCTGATATGAGAGCTGCAGCTGAGCTGAACACAGTGAAGATTCTGTTAAAACTCCACACGCAGGTTTAGAACGACATGAGGGCGAGTAAATGGCACATTTTGGGTTGAACTATTCCTTTAAGACATAAAGGAAGTTTCAGTTCAGGATTTATGACAGACACGACTAAGTACACCCGGCTAACCTGGTCTAGTGGACTCTGAGAAAAGTGTGAGGTGTGCTGCTAGCTGAGGAGTTTAGCGCGATGTATTGTGGGACTGAACTTCAGCTGAAGTCAGACTGTGAGGCCATGTAAACTCGAGCGTAATTTATTCTACTACAGAGACTAACACACACACAAACACTCTAGACATCGAACTCTGCCTTAACAAACACAGATAGAAATTCTCTATTATATATCATTATAGCAACAGGCATTGAATAAATCTCTTTGTTTTGCTTTGAGTCTTTTTATACTTTCTTGTATTTGGAATGTACTGCAGGTTCAAAGGTCATTTGATTGCAGTGCCGTCTCTGACTGCGCTGGAAGGCTGCAGTCAGGGGAGGAGCATCGCTTTTGACCAATCTGTATATATTCTATCCTGCCATCAGTATCGCTTTAGGCCAGCTTTAGCGTGCTGACTGGGAAGGAGGACATTGTTACCATGGTAACCGGGTTAAGAATGGTCTGGCCCATCAGCTGAGGGTGATGGGTGACCATCTGAGCACCGACTGTCCCCTGTTTGCCCACCACACCGGCCAATGTGCCGGGGGCAGATGGACCATTCATCTGACCGTGAGAGAATGTGTGTGCAACGTGGCTCATGACAGTGGGCTGCGTGGCTGCCACGGGCTGAGGGTAGATCGCAGGAAGGTGCGTCACGGGGTGTACCGTGATGTGGCTTATAGACCGAGGTCCAGGGCCCAGCTGTTTGGAGCCTGACTGGATTATGTGGTTGACGGTCTGGATGACGGAGGCATGTGAAGCTGATGCTGCGTGGGCAATGACGGTAGGTTGGAGGCTGGGCGCGGTCACAATGTGGGGAGGTGGGGTCTGAGGGGCCACCACCGCCTGTGGCTGCTGGGTGGGCGGGACAGAGGCGAGACTGTTAGGAACTTGTGCTGGTGTCGGGGACAGAGCAGGCACTGTGATGGGTGCGGCTGCAGTGACAGGGGACAGCTGAGCAGGGGGAATGGGGAATGAAGTCTTGGCTAGCTTGTGTGGGATGTAGACGTGCTGTGTTATGAGGGCAGAGGCAGGCAGGGATTTTTTTAACTCCGTCTGAAGCACAACAGGCACTTTGGGTAAGGCACTGAGCGAAGCTGAGAAGCTCTCATCTTCCAGATCTTCATCAATGTTGTCTTCACCTTCTGTGAAGAAGAAATGACTTCTTTAATAAGTGCATTTCAGAACACTATCTACAAAAAGAGCTGCGAGTTCAGTTTTAGCCTGTTAAACACGATGCTACATGTTTGTGGTTCTACCTGAAGCAGTGGAGGTAGAGGCCTGATCATCATCAGGCTGGACAGTCTGACGAAGGACACGGTCGATCTCCATCATGTCCACTCGCTGGCTCAGCACGTTCTTCAGCTCAGCCAGTCTCTGCTGCAGTGCGATCTTCTCCCGTGCCAGCCGCTCCATCTCGTGCTCACAGTCCTTCTCCTTTCTCTTCAGAGTCTACAGTGAAAGAATTAAACATTAACATGTGGAACAGAAAGCAGCTCAAGGCAATTACAGAGAGAACCAACAATTCACAAATTTTAAGCACTCGTGGTGGAAATTCCCTTAACACCTGTAATTCCTCTGAATCTGTAGCATTTTTATCAGAACTGAGAGAACCTTTTGGGTTTGCTGAAATGAACGGCTTTATTACATGGGCCTCTGCAACACTCAATGAATGTTACACTCATGCTAAATGTTAGTCAACAATACAGTATAAATGAATTGTGTCATTTTGCAATGTACTTTTTTTGTGGAATCTTTAAAGCTAAAGTCAATTACTTTACATTTTTTTTCTAAAAGCAGTTTAATGTAAATCCTCAGGGACACAATCAGGACTGCTCAACTGGAGTAAGATCAGTGGGAGGAGCCCACAACAGTGAAGTCAGACCAATTACAAGTTGACATTTGGGCAGAGTAAAAAGTTCCATGGCAAACAAGCAGAGCGGACAGCGACCACACCTCACTCTACACATAAACCCACACAACACGCACACGCTGCTGCAACTTCATGAACAAGAAACATGAACCTCAAAACACACGGCAAGTGAGAGGGGAGGGGCTGAGAGACCCAGTTTCTCCTCTCTGTCAGCTGATGCAGGACAAACAAACAGACCCTTAAGTGGATGTATGGAGAGAAGATACAGTACACTGCATGAAACTCACGCTACTCAGTGATGTGCATTACACAGAAGACCAAACCTATCATGCCTCATACACACAGAAATGATCTCATCTGAGCCTCAGAACCAGATTTTCATCTGTGGAAATGAGCAGCTCTGGAGATCATGTGATGTTCACTTTAAAAAGTACCTGTCTGTGTGCACACTTATCCAGGGTGAGAAGACAGTCCTGTACGATTTGTGCTACTTTCAGTCTGAGACAAATTTATGCAACATTAAATTTATTTCCCCTTTCCAAAACTGTATCCCTTACACTCAGCTACTGCAGATAGACAAACAAAATGTACTGCTCTTCCTGCAGAAACAGTCAACATTAGCTCACAGGGTGATGTGATCTGTTCTGGTGTGAATGATGAGCAGTAGGTGTGTAACTGACAGAATGATGTTTCATTGCACAAGTTTTAAAAAAAAGTTATTAAGTCATATTTACTGGGATGCTTCATAGTTATTACTCATTAACAGTATCCAAAATGTATGCAAACAAAATAATACAATAAACATTTATAATTGTGCCTAAATTGTTACTAATTCCAGTCAGCTTCGAGCATGATTCAGTAATTAACACTGAATTCATTAATGAGAAATTCTGGGGCATAAGTGGGAACCTGGAGTTTCTCAGTGGTAAATAAGTGGTGATATTAATGTGATGTTTTAGATGTTCTGGATATAAGCTGAGGTCTGGGGTGATACAGGGGTGATCTGCTGAAACACCTGAATCATCAGAGCTCATATCCACAGTGCACAGTGACTGGCAGGTGTGTTGGAGGCGGGTCGAAACAGAACCCTGCTGGAGTTTCAGAAGCAGGTCCGAGCAGCCCTGGGCTACACTCCTGACCTGACTGTTCGCTTGTAAACACAAACTGATCTTTCATGACTTCAGTCCTGGTCTATGAGAAATGAGAATACAGTTTCAGGAAGTCAT
The DNA here is from genome assembly GCA_036877525.1 of Chromobotia macracanthus. Taxonomy (NCBI): domain Eukaryota; kingdom Metazoa; phylum Chordata; class Actinopteri; order Cypriniformes; family Botiidae; genus Chromobotia; species Chromobotia macracanthus. Next base: position 5,043,967 of record JAZGTH010000080.1, on the reverse strand, counting down.
CAGCGATGGCTAAAGGAAAGTAAAATTACACAAATAGGGAATTTACATTTTGAAAAAGTAGAAAATAAAAGTAAGACACTACTGGCCCATGCCTTTGCTTATATAAACAGGCTGCTGTGAATCCCGTGAGGCATTAGTGACTTTCTGCTCAAGCACAGCTAGTTTGTCGTGGAAAGAGGCACTCAGTTCTCTGTTCACTGCAGTGTGAGAACTGATACAGCTCAACCCTGCATTTCCTTCCACTGTCACCTTTGTGACGCAAAAAAAAGTTTTTAAGGGGAGTTGATTTAACAACACAATCTGGCAATCACTTTTCGAAGGTTAAATGCCGTCAGATTCTTTCAAAACAATCATTCTCTTATCTGCCATAGAGATTAAGAACAATTAAGGAGCAAATATTATCATCTCAGTCTACTGAAACATTATAAATGTTATATTATAAAATAGGGACACCAATGCCCTAGATAAGACATGACCAAACATGAAAAAACACCTTTAAATTTAGACTGCACTATAAACTACAGCTTCATTTCCATGTACAGAAAAGAGCTGCTCTGACATTTTCTCTTTCTGTGCTCCATGGGAAACATTATACAAACTCAATAACTTATGTTAATGCATGTTAACAATGTTAAATATAACTTTATTTAATATTTTAGCATCTTAGGCCTTGCGCTTTAGCAGAATGTTCTTGCTCAACCTTGCGCAAAGTTTCTGAGGAATAAGATGCAGATGACCAGCTGTCCAATATAAACCTCTACTGCTGACACACACACTTCACAGAGACAGGAAATGAATCAGTGTCATGTGGCCACGCTCATCTCACAGGCTTCTGGTTCTGGAGATCTTGATCATATGATCTATCACAATCTGGCTAAGAATGTTACAGAAGGACTGATGTCAGGTCTGATGGACGCTGGATCAGTAACTATATCAGGTCTACTCTGTGCGGTTAAATTTACTCTGTGACTAATGTAATTAAAACATTCATTCACTTTCTGAACCAGAACGGACCCTGTTATTTCCTGCAATCCAGAACAAACCATCTGAAAAACAGAAAGTACAGAGTCTGAAATACACCTCTGAAATACTGAAACCTGTGTCACAGCACATCAGAACAGTCAACACAAGCCAAACCGTCAGCAGAACACAATCTGCTAGAACTGCTTCACAAAAACAGGTCCTGTGGGTTTAAGGGTTACAGGAATGTGAGCTTTAGCACGAGTGAGCTGTGCTCTGCACCCAGGCTTGACGTCACGCGGCTCTGTGTAGCCATGTGCTCGCTGCTCATGTGGCAGGGAACACGACGAGCGAGAGAAGGCAGAAATGGGGGAGGAGCTTACATTACAAGAAATGACACAGGCAGTACTGCAGGGAAACTCAAGGCTGTATTTAAACACAACTTTACGGCAACATTTAAAGCAACAAGCACTGTGGTGTGATGAATTCCTTGGTTTCCTCGAAAAACCAAAGTTTTGAAGTCACATTTTAACACTGTGCTATGACTGAAGTACACAGATCAGCATTAATCATAATCTGTCGGTTTCAATTCCTTCAATTAATCACTGCAGTAATAAATCAATGCACTAATCAATGAATTCTCTTGAGACTGCGGCAGACTGGGCATTACAGGTGGAGCAGGTGCCATAAAGATGAATAAAATGAAACGTAATCTCTAAAAAACAATCCTTTTACTCAGCCCAGAGAAAACCGATTGATCGGTCAGAGGACAATGGGAGGGGCCGTGGAGCAGAGCGCACGCAGAGGCAGACCTGTGGAGGTGATGCGCGCGTGCCTGCCTCCACCCATGGCCCTGCAAGCCTGGACACACGCTGTGACTGCCTGTCACAAAACACGCAAACACAACACTAATCATGAAGAGACGCCCGTGACCTACAAGCACATACTTATTAATCTTCTAGCCGGAACACAAAACAGAGAGAGAAAGAGATACTGATCAGAAAAAGCTCAAACCACAAACTATTCCACAGAAATTCATAAGAAATTCATAAGGTTTCCACAAATCTGTCCTACAAGAATAAACAAAATGATGATGTCACCAATAATAATGATCATTTCCTTTAGTAAATAACTTGGATGATTCATGTAAATGAACCCATTCACACTAAAGGATTTAGATTCAAACTTGCTTTATAAAGAAGTATTTTGTCACGTTATTGGCATCTTACTGACATTTTCACTAATATTTGTATTTAGTGCAACTGCATCAGTTCACCTGTAATGCACCAATAACATCACTTTATTGGTGATGTTATTACAATTCCAACACAAACAGTTTCAGATTCTGTCAGTACACAGCTGACTCTCTGAAGAACCCACAGCAAACATTGTGCTTTCAATAAATACACCACAACACTGGTTCAGCAACACAGAAAAGAAAAGAAAAGAAAAGAAGAAGAGAGAGATAATATTTTGAATTGGCCATCTGTGAAATCAACCAGCCACTAGAAACAGGCTGTTTAATGTGGGTGTATATCTCTGAATGTTCAGCTGGATGAACGATGGCTGTAATCAGAGTGTGGATTATGATCTCAGTTTACACGAGATGAACGCAGCAGTGAGGAGAACTCACTCTGCAGGACTATGATCAGCACTGAAATCAAATCACTCATCATCAACATCTTCACATCAGGCACAGCCAGTAAATTCAGCCCTTCAAAAATACCACTACAGGTAAAAAGCAGATGTGAACAACCAAAGAAACACTGCCTGTATATATGGCACAACAACAGTATGTTTAAGACAGCTGTTACTGCAGACATGTTTCTCGTACCTGAATGTATCTCAGTGCACTTCTCAGCACACTCAGGTTAGAGGTCTTCTTCTCATCAACATTAGGAATGTTCTTCTTAATGGTCTCAAAACATTCCCTCAGATGAGCACGCCTGAGAAAGAAGAATGTTCACGAGTTTTTCAATGTTTCACAACTTACATTGACTTTATAAGCAGTGTTTATTCAAGTCACACTTCAGTATGTTGAAAGGTTATCGGGGTGAAAACATATTCACATACCGGTTCTTTTCAAGTTTGTTGTGCACTTCTCTTGTTCCAGTCCTGTAAACATGTCACAGCAATTTAAATTTTCCACAGTCTTGCATTCTTGGCTCCCAGATAAAAAACTCAAACATGCAGCCATACGTCGGCTATAAAAATGAACACAGGTTGACATGGTTATGACAGCTTTTCTTTACTTACCCTCCAGGTCTTTTCTTCCCATCCAAATGACGGTGGTCATCGGACGGGCTGCCTCTGGCTGCAGGGAGCGCGGGTTGAAGTGCATGCTGGGAAGCTGTGTTGATGGAGTCCGGGTAGGTCTGGCACTGCTGGGGTGGTTTGATGCCATTGGACAGAGACAGTGATGTGGGCTCGGACTTCACCTGAGACAAGATGACGGGGTGCTGGTGAAGAGCCTGCTGGTTTGGCAGTGAGTGGACGTCTTTTCTGGGCGGAGTCAGGCAGAGTGCTGTTGAGGGGCTGGTCACTGTGGTGGGGAGTGAGGGCAGGGCTGCGGGGGTGGAGGATACCACTGGAATGGGGATGACAGTGAAGGGCATGGTGAGGGGAAGAGGCGGGGCCGGTGCAGTTATAAGGCGATGCTCCGGACCGGATCCCCCCATCCGGGTCATGTGGTTAATTCGTCCTGGCTGAGTGTTAGAGTTCACGTCTGCTCGCCGTTTCTCCGCCTCCTGCTCACGACGTCGTCTGTCCTGAAGCTCATTTTCCTCTGTTGACAGAAAAATATATAAACACTGAATTTGTTGAGAACTAGTGATTAACTAATATCGTTTTCAATGGCTGACACAAGGTTAACAGCTGATATAATGACAAACATAATACAATTGTATTCAGATTTAAATTGGCTAATTCCAGGTTTTTAATGTGCAAAAAAAAAAAAAAAAAAGATTTTTAGTATCATTAAAAGATGGTCAAATATCTGCTGATTAATGTAGATTAAGCAGTGTATGTGACAACACCAGTAAACCTCTATTATAAAGCACATTACATATATTATAGTACATATAAAGATTAATCAGAACGGATCTTGGTCAGGCAAGATCTGTTTGTGTAAACTGACAACATTATCTCAACCAATGGCTTGAGTTTGGGGCGGGACTATCTGTTTGCCTGTTTAATAGGAAATAAGGGAGTCTAGGTAACCTGTCTGGAAACAGACATTATTTTTGCAATTCAGTTTAATGTGGCTAAAATTACATTACTTTGCTATTTTTAAGATAGACAAAACAGCTGACATACACCAAATTTAACTGCTTATATTATTTTAAAAGTGCCATGAAAAAACAAAGCAATAAAAAAATTAATTATTGTCCAGTTTAATGCTACCTGTTTTAAAAACCTCTTTACACAGTAAAGAAGTCACGTGTGTGGTGACCTAGAAATACTACACACTGAGAAACACGAGCATGTGTTTGAACGTGCAGGAAATGACACGACTCCCATTACAACAGAAAGCCGGGTCACATCAAATCATGTGTCAGAAAAAGGGGAGTGGTTAATGTTAATCATCTTCACCAACTACAGTACAGAAATCCACCCCAACCAATCAGCACTGTGCAAGAACAACAGACCGGGGCAGTGGGGGGTAGATGTGTACCCCTCAAATCAACAACCAGATAGCAGAACACACAAATAAACAGAAATCAGCATGCCTCCAATTAAACACCAGAGCTTAAACAGCAGATTAATAACATTAACAATAAATGCATTCTATGTTTCATAATGGCACCTGCAAAACACTAAAGCATCAGAGACAAAAACACTCCACGCAACACTTCTTGAATACTTCAAGTTGTGTCAAACATAAAGGCGGAAGCACTGCAGAGAATCAGCTTGTCTTTACAAATGTTATTCAAAATAGTCTCTAAACCATCAGTCCATGTGTTTCAGACAGAGCACCTTAATACCTGAAGTATCTGAAGAAGAGCTGATCATTACACCTCACACATGATGAGTGTAAACAGAGTCAGCAGCATGAAATAAAGTGAGACAGTAGACAGTTCAGGTAAGCGTAGTGAAGTGAAGTAACAGTTCAGGTAAGCGTAGTGAAGTGAAGTAACAGTTCAGGTAAGCGTAGTGAAGTGAAGTAACAGTTCAGGTAAGCGTAGTGAAGTGAAGTAACAGTTCAGGTAAGTATAGTAAATATGTATGGAAATGTGATGTGTGTTATATTTGGCCGGGTTTCCGCCGTGGTAACAGCTCACGTAAGTATAGTAAATACGTATGGAATGTCACTGTTTTGGCGGGGCTAACGCCGGGCTGCGACACAATGTCACTGAAACGCTTGTGAAAGGGCCAGTCTCGCATGTGTGCAGCGCGGGAGGAAACAATATTCACACTGACGCAGAATAAATAAAGTGTACAGCACCTCACATGAGATCATAAAGCCTCATGATCATTCACACTGCAGAAATGATGCGAGTGAGTAACGTGAGGTTTCTGTAGCGAGTATCTGTAAGGCACCACCCTAACAAGCAAACAGGTACGTTTCCTACAGCGAACACCCCCCGCAATAATCACAACAGTCAAAGCAGACAGCCCAAATCACCCTGCAATAATCACAACAGCGAAAAACAGCCTGCAATAATCACAACAGCGAAAAACAGCCTGCAAAAATTACAACAGTGAAAAACAGCCTGCAATAATCACAACAGCGAAAAACACCCTGCAATCATCACAACAGTCAAAGCAGACAGCCCAAAACAGCCTGCAATAATCACAACAGCGAAAAACAGCCTGCAATCATCACAACAGTCAAAGCAGACAGCCCAAAACACCCTGCAATCATCACAACAGCCCAAAACACCCTGCAACAATCACAACAGCCCAAAACAGCCTGCAATAATCACAACAGCCCAAAACAGCCTGCAATAATCACAACAGCCAAAAACAGCCCGCAATAATCACAACAGCGAAAAACAGCCTGCAATAATCACAACAGCGAAAAACAGCCTGCAATAATCACAACAGTCAAAGCAGACAGCCCAAAACACCCTGCAATCATCACAACAGCCCAAAACAGCCTGCAACAATCACAACAGCCCAAAACAGCCTGCAATCATCACAACAGCCCAAAACAGCCTGCAATCATCACAACAATGCAAAACAGCCCAAAAGCGCAATAATCACAACAGCCCAAAACAGCCTGCAATCATCACAACAGCCCAAAACAGCCTGCAATAATCACAACAGCCCAAAACAGCCTGCAATAATCACAACAGCCCAAAACAGCCTGCAATAATCACAACAGCCCAAAACAGCCTGCAATAATCACAACAGCCCTGCAAAATCACAGCCAAACTGCAATAATCACAACAGCCCAAAACAGCCTGCAATAATCACAACAGCCCAAAACAGCCTGCAATAATCACAACAGCCCAAAACAGCCTGCAATAATCACAACAGCCCAAAACAGCCTGCAATAATCACAACAGCCCAAAACACCCTGCAACAATCACAACAGCCCAAAACAGCCTGCAATAATCACAACAGCCCAAAACAGCCTGCAATAATCACAACAGCCCAAAACAGCCTGCAATAATCACAACAGCGAAAAACAGCCTGCAATAATCACAACAGCCCAAAACAGCCTGCAATAATCACAACAGCCCAAAACAGCCTGCAATAATCACAACAGCCCAAAACAGCCTGCAATAATCACAACAATGAAAAACAGCCTGCAATAATCACAACAGCCCAAAACAGCCTGCAATAATCACAACAGCCCAAAACAGCCTGCAATAATCACAACAGCCCAAAACAGCCTGCAATAATCACAACAGCCCAAAACAGCCTGCAATAATCACAACAGCCCAAAACAGCCTGCAATAATCACAACAGTCAAAGCAGACGGTCAAAGCAGACGGTCAACGCAGACGGTCAACGCAGACGGTCAAAGCAGACGGTCAACGCAGACGGTCAACGCAGACGGTCAACGCAGACGGTCAACGCAGACGGCGTCTGCATCTTCACGCATGTCTGTCACTCAGTTTTCGTGCTCTGCTCGCACGGTTTCATGTAACACAATATATCGTGCCGCCGCGATATATCGTCTCCAGCTGCAGGACATTGAAGCTCAACACCGAGTCGTGATGTTTGTTTCTCTTACCACGGGCTTTCTGTCGTTTCTGGGCTTGTAGTTCTACAAACTCCGCCGCCTCTAAAAGCGTCTCGATGCTCATCTCCAGCAGCAATGTCTGAGTCTATGTCAAACGCTACAGCTAGCCGGGTTCAGATCTTCTGCTCGGGCTCCAGCCTTCAGCCCTCAATGAAACGAATGAAATGAAGAAAGCTCTTACAGTCACGACAAGATGGCGGCTCTGCTCGTCACTCAATATATCCGCCATTGTAGACGTTAGACTCCGCCCCCCGCGCATTAACCCCGCCCACGTATTGTTTTATTAAAACGTGGAGATGACGCGTCGTAAGTATTTGACATCGCGATAAAATGTGAAGATGTGAGAAACGTCAGTCGTCGATGTTATCGTATGCTGGCTAAATATAAATCCTGAAAAACGTAGGCTCAAATACAGCTCAAGACGCCCCGCCCCTCGACTCGATTCATAAAACATGAGACTTGAGCAGCCAATAGGAAAGCAGAGTTTTATTACAATACAATACAACAGTACTACAATAAAAACTCTAATCAGTCTCTATGAATCTTGCACAGACTGAATGAAAGGTAAAACTGCAGGAAAGAGTCTGACAGAGCAGAGAAGCATCACAGTTTCAGTGATTTTAAGAGACATAATAACTGCATTAAAAGTCACACGACTGACCAATGCCACATAAACAAGGACATTTCAGCACGCTTGTTTCGGATTCAGAAAGTCTTAACAGGTTATGCTTACTTTGTTCAGTCATTTTGTAAGATGGTACAGATGTTGACACTGGAATGAGAAACAGCACTTGTGCTCTGCTGTTGTTTTCAGCTGCTGAGGTGACAGCACGTCTGGGTGAATAAAGCAGCTGCCTCACCTGCAAATGAATCCCCACTCACCATCAGAACTGCCCCTCAGCAACGTATTTGTATTTCCACATTACTTTGTACTGTACACACTAAAACAACTTATACTGAGAATACAACATTACAGAACCCAGTGTAATGGGGTGTTGTGTGGCTCTTTTTCTTTAGATCTTTCTAATTGGGTAAGTAACCTTCCACTGAAGCATCTAAATATTCTTCTGTATCTGTCTGGATTATTATACTCATCATTTTTTCATTTTAATCCCTTTGAAAGGTCAAAGTAATGGAGATATAAACACTCATAAACCTGCTCTGTCCTCATACCTCTATATGACTCTCACATGCACTGTGAGAGCAAATAATACGGAACAGAAACCCGTTTACCCATAAAAAACTTAACGTGACTTCTTCCAGTTACCAGCCCCCCCACCAGCTTGCTGCTGCTGTCTTCCTGTTCTGAAGTCCTCTTCCACACATCACACAGGACGTTTATACTGACTCAAACTTCCTGCCAAACAACCCGAAGACATTCCAGGAAGAGGAAATACAGAGAAACATCACTCAGCCTATTACTGGACTACCATGCGTAGAGGCAAACAGCTTTTTTGTTCAGGGAATCAATGAGAACAATTTTTGTCCTGGATGTGTTAAAGCAGGAAGCTGTTGTCTTATACCGTAAACTGGTGTTGGGTTACTCAATCAAAGCAAGTTGAAGTTTAATTTCTAAATGCAAATGTTTCTTTAAAGGTCTTAGCAAAACTTCTGAATATACAAAAGAAATTTTCCATCTTTTCTCAGATGCCTTTACACAAAAACGTTCACCTTAACAACACCTCTAAATAAAAGTCAAAGTCAGAAAGACCAAATAAAAATGTAAACTGTTTATTAACAAATGTAGTACAATTTTAAACATGTCTGATTGTAAAGTGGCTAATAAAACATCGTTCTTGTGTTGGCTTTTGTAACATTAGTAGGTTTACCAGTCATATGGATCACAGCAGTGGATGGGTTGAGGTAAATCTCGGAAGTGTTGGAAAGTAAGAGGGTCCTAAAAAAGGGTTTGGCTACCTGTGGGAGTGGAGAGTTCTTCAGGCATGTGCAGAGCTGGTTCAGGAGATCTTTATTTTGGCTCTCCACCCAATGCATCTCCACCACCACATCGGTCTCCTCCATCTTCACAAGCATTAAAGAGGAACCGCTGCACGGTCTCTGGGTTTTAAGGATCCAGAGACCTTCCTTCTGTTCTGTGGGTGTTTCCACAGGTATGTCAGTGGGATGTTCCTCTGAGTGCTGCTGCTTCTCTGTTTCTTTGCTGTTGTTGGGGTAGGTGTCTGCTGTCTGCTGCTGGTCTTGGGGTGTCTGTGCTGCGGGCGGATGGGTGGAGGTATCCATGCTGCAGGTGGAGGGCGGCTGTGCTCTAGGAAGCTCACGGAGGGCCGTGCATGGATCCAGGTGTTCTCCACGACTGTCAGGAAGAGGCTAAGCTCTGCCTCTCCACAGGTACACGCTTATGAAGCACCTGAAGACAGGAACACAGAAAACAGTAACTGCGCTGTACAAATGTTCTCTGTAAGTGAACTGAAGTGGATTTACATCTGTTTGTCAGCAGATGTAGATCAGAAACAGGACTGGGTTTCATGTTATTTTGTGATGTTACTGGAACAGACAGCATGTGGGTGACAGATAAAACTGTACTACTTTGTCTTTTGGGATAAAATGTGTTTTTTATGAAGCCTTTTCTATTTTACAATCTCTTACTCATGGAAACACCAGTGTTCCACACAAAGTAAATAAACACTCCATTCTCCAGAGATTCTCTTACCTTCAGATCTGTCAGTATCTTTTCCAGCCAGGCAGAGATGCTCTCTGTGGGGCTGGTGTCTGTGCAGCTGATACTGGGTGCTTGGGTCTGTAACTCATTCACAGTGGGGCTCAGTACAGAGTAGGTGAGGGGCTTACGAGTCTTCTCCAGCTTCCTCCTCTTACACGGGGGAGACTGAAAGATATCCAGGAGGAAGTGAGTTTTCTACAGAATGATTACGTTTCTCATATTGCATGTGAGTGAGACTGTATACACTGCAATACTACAGAACATAAAATCTTTGTTACAAAACAAAGGCAACCTGCTTATACAGTTAACTGAACAGCAGCTTCTAAACGTTCATGACAGTTGGGCAACAGAGGGCAGCGCTGCACAGAGAAAGATCACACAGAGACTGATCACCCCGACTTCAAGACCTATTTCTATTTACTACATGTGATGCATAATAATTTCAGAGTCTGATAATGTCAGGGAACAGTACAGTGTAGAGTCTTGTAATTGGAGTTACATTTGAAATGTGAATGCAGCATTAGACCTGCTTCTGTTTCTGTGGAGACATACACAAACTGCAAACATTCCAGACAGATCTGTGTCAAAGATATGCCACAAAACAATGCAGTAAATAACACATTTCTGTATTATAAGAAAGCAGTTTGAAAGAGAGACAGAAAGATCTCTGTTCTCAAGCACTCGTCTCTTCTGTAACAGAGCAGCTGTGTTAGACCCCATAAATGGACAACATGTGTCTTCCGGCACCAGCGGAGTGATAAACAGCACATCCATTATCTGTTACTGGAATTTAACACAGCAGTCACTCAGTGTTAGATTAACTGGCCACACAGTGATTATTTTCTGTCCTATGTCTCAGTCTCTCCTGCGGATTGTGTGCCTCTCAGACCAACTGTATCATGGTCTTACAACACATGTACCAGTAATCTTAACACAAGATGAAGCACAGAGCCAATCTGGCATCAATCACCAGTTTAATTTTCACTGAACAGCCCACTGCTCCTGTCCTGCCTGAATATATAAAACAGTTAGTCAAGCCCGCTGCTTCAACGGCCTTTACATGCCAGACGTTTCAGTGCAGCATGCTCTGCCTTAATCTGAGAGTTCTCCGTCAGTTTCCCGCCTCTCTCGCAATATGTTTGACAACTAGATTGAGGATCTGACTGTCAGAGAGATTGATCTGGCTTTTACAAACTCTGCTCAGATGGCTTCAGGGGAACAAATGGACACAGGAAGCAGAGAGAGGGCAGGAAAGAGCATGGAAGATGCAAGCAAGCCATGTCCACAGCCCCAGATGAGAATCTGAGCTGTGATCTGCTGTGTGCTGTCTGAGGGTGGAGATGGAGGGGGAGTGGCTCACAGGCAGATATGTAGCCAATCGTTCTCCTCAAGTGCTCCTGAAGAGAAAACCATCAGACCATAACAAATCATCCGACTGTCTCCTTTCTCTAACTCACAACCCTTTATACCTCTTTTGCTTTGGTCTGTTCTATGTTTTACTTTCAAAGTGCCTGACTGTGTCACACTGCCACCAATCCTAAGCAACTGTTGCTATGATAAGCCGTCCGGAGGAGGAGCGCTGTGCTGTGTGTCTGGAAGCAGGTCAAGTGTGTGTGATGGAATGAGCTGAAGATGCATTCATTACAAGAGCTCAGTGAATATACAACAGATGTTGCTCTCCCTGTGTGAACCCATATACACAAACACATCACACAGACTGACTGTGCTGTCTGGAGTACACAGGTTACATGAGGACTGACCTGCTGCCTGTAAACTAAGGCAGGACACGTTTGAAGCTTACAGGCACAGGTACGTCATCGTAGAAACTGGGCCCAGCGCATGGTTCCACCTTGACAAAACTCTGTGTGTGTCACTTTGGGCACCTGTGCAAAACACAAACAATCACAAAAAATGAAAAAAAATAAAATTAAATAAAAAAGTGCAACAAATACTGACTGATGTGTACTGTACATTCCAGTCATCAGAGAATGACATTTTCACACATTACAGTAGGTTTCAGAAAACAGTAAAATGATGGTGGATTACAGAGAAATCATGTGAACCTGTATATGTGAACAGTGTATAACTGACACCAGGGGCTTAAACAGTGTTACTGACACAAACCTGCCATTTACACAGCGTGTCTTAACACAGATACACGGGTGTAAACTACAGGCTGTCCTGCTGCACCCTTATAATACAACGCTCCTCACAGGATTAATTAAACAGGAACACGGCCACTCATTTATCTGAACAGAGGCAGATCTCTCTCTCTCTCTCTCTCTACACACACACACACACACACACACACACACACACACACACACACACACAGGTCTAAGCAGAACTCACTCCTTGTTTCCGCAGCTCATCTTTCAAAGGTGCCAGGCTGCACTTTTTTCCCAGCATGCAGCTGTACCACCTGTAAATGTGATAAAGAGGTTGTGAAAGCTGGACAGCCTGGACATTCGATCTGATCTGAGAGAACATCAAATAAGAAGCAGCATTACAGACCCAAGAGATGAATATGGCCGAGCTCTGTGGGAACAGCTGGTTTCTGTACTCGGTTTTCTGTTTTAAGATTTGAGGCTGAAAGGTTCATTGAAATCTTGACAGAGCTTTGAAGTTACACTTCAGAAAAAAAACAATGCATATCCAGAATTATTAGTAAGATAAGGCCTCATCAGGCAGGGAGAACACAGAGATGAGAACAGCAAGGAGAAAAATCTGTATAACTGGCTGAAGCTCTTATCAAACCTTTATTTTATAGTCCCCCTGCTTTTTTAAAATTACATTTTAATCTCCCCAAAGAACTTATTTATCTTTTAAGTTTATCTTTCAAACAACATTTCCAAACCAACAAATATTAAAGAGCTGTAATATCCACATGCTCTTCAGAGCTGAGTGAAGAGAGTCTGTCACCCCAGCACAGAGCACGCTAAGATAATAATATGGTGCGCTGGAATCCATCAGAATGAAAGAGGGTGTTTAGACATCAGACCCTCAGGAGGAAGCAGTAATCATTACAATTTGATTATGAGGAGAAATGAGAGCTGCATTTAGGATGAGATTGAGGAGGGAAGGGCCGGAGGAAGACTGGCACTAATGACAGATTTGAAGAGGGAGAGAGATCTCAGAGGGCCAATCAGAATGGCTGGCTGGCTGTACGGGCACCTGCCAACTTGGCTTTCACACACACACACACACACACACAGTTGCTCCTGTCAGACTGTCTGAACACATACATTCGGTTGTGATGGTGTTTAATGTATCTGTGTGTGTGTTTGACCAATGGTCAGGCTGAAGTCCCCCTTCAGCAGGGTGCACGTGAGGACCCGAACAGCCTCTGGGTCATTGAAGTTCAGCCTAACAGAGAAACAGTGAACAGGGTAACAGTGAGAGAATGTCATTTATGAAGCACATCATATACCCTCTCTCAGTTCATTAGTGCTCGTAATGAAGGACCAGCTGCCACGTTCAAAGTTTTATTAAACAGAAACGATGTTTTTGTTATCAATGCCAAAAAGTCTCCCCCCAAACCCGAAATCTCAAGGTATATCTTAAAGCATTCTGCAGCATTAGCGTGTCATGTCACTGCTCTCAAAATAATGTCTGTAATCTGTACACAACAGGGTAAAAGAGGAAATACTTAAACTTAATACTCTTTATTTCCTGTCATATTCCATTTGAGATGCACTCTGCAATGCTGCTGAATCACAGAAGATTGGATTTACTGTCACAACAAAAATGGGATATTTGTGTATCATTCAATGCCTTTTTTCCAGGACAACTAACAATGAAGTCCTCATGATGAGTGTGACAATAACCAGGACAGGTAGCAGTCAGGTAGTGAAGTTATATATCAGGTGTGAACTGTGAGTTGAAATGTATTACGAATCACTGTGTGTTTATGCCTCAGATATGCTAAGAGAGCAGGCAAACCATTTACAGATTTACTGTTCAAGACACTGCAAACATGCAACTGCAGCGAACAGAACACACGTCAGTCTATTCATCAGAGTCGACTGTAAGTGTAACCTCACATTAGTCACAAGTGTGCGCCGTCACACAAATATGACGTCAGTATGAAGAAACTTCACATATGGAGGCTGGGGAGGTTTTGGCTTTGCAGGCAGTGTGCATGACTTGTTTAATCACGCAGGCGAACACAGTGAACACTGAATAGTAGCAGTGGGATTCCTTAACACTTTTTCTTTCCTCTACACGTGAAAAACGACACGCCATCTACAGTTCTCATCTCTCCTGTCAAATCAAGAAAGGAATAAGAGGCATCCAATCTTAAAACAGTCCTCAGTACCAGACCCTCAGCTCTGAAGAATGCCCATCACAGCATCACTTTTCAGCATCCACTCACACACTCTGGTGCAATCTGAATGACACGGTTCACTCAAAAGAGTGAAGCCTCAGTCCAGTAAGTGACTGAGGAACTGACATGAATCCTCTCCAGCTTATAGTTTGACACTAGATGCTAATTTGTGAATGTTTCCCCGTTTAAAAATGACTGAAGATCAGTTGTAGTAAACTGAACCCCAGCAGAGCTCATTCTCTGTTCCATGCAGCAGGGTTACGTCAAAGGGTACAGATCTCAGAGCAGGCACACAGATAATCAACAGCAACAGGTACATCCAGCACACACACAACAGGAAATCTCTTGATAACATGGTTAAGCAGTTCTTCAAATTCTTTATTATTATATCATTGCATTGGAAAGGCTAATTCAAATGATATCCGTTTATTCATTGTTTTTTATGCAGACCTTCAGTCTGATGGGACCAAAGTTCTAAAAATATCAGAGATTTTGTTTGCACAACAAAGGCAAGTTTTTCCCTAACATATGGAATGATACATCTGCAGGTTTGGGGCTTATCAAATTATTTCCCATCAGATGGCATGCTGAACAGAGAAAATCAGAGAACATCAGACATCAGTAATGGCTTTAGTGGTGATTGTGTTATTCAAATGACCTCCAGCACTCAGCAGGAACCTCACACACATCAACAGCTTTTACAACAAAGTCTCCATTATTCTTCTATATAGAGATCAGTCTAGCAATTCATTTGACTTTATCTCCACATTAACTATTTTCACCATGGACATTTTTGCACATGCCTAGTAAGAGAAACTTAGGGTAGTAAGAGTCCCAGAGGGTTTATAATTATAGTCTCAGATTATTTTTCTTAACATACATCTTAGAACAACTGTCATGGGCATTGAGAATTAAACATACAGGTAACATGACAATCAAACACAAAGATCTGACCAACTCACGGGAGTACCAGGACATCACCTGAATGAAAATAAAACCTGCTCATTGGTGCTGTACTTCAACAAGGGCAGAATCACAAGCTCAGCAGAGGCAATAACAACAGTTTAAGGAGCTCCTGAGTGACAGACCAAGATCATTATCTTTACTAAAGCTGTTCACCTCTGATTTTGGGCATAAAGAATAACTTCTGCTGCCCACGATGCAGCATGGCTTGTTAGATGCTGGAGTTTAAGCATAATTCTCTCTTGCAGTGTAACGTTGTGTCTCTGGGATTGAACTTCTCAGGAGAACGTGCCAAGACAAGTGTACAAAGATTTATTCCCAAAGGTTTCCAGGCACAACATCTGAAACGTTCTTAGATGTAACCATTAAATGTTATCTAAATCCACAAGAGAATGGTAAGAACACTCCAGAATAATTCTTATGACACACCCCATAGACAAGCACCTCTAGGTTCTTTCTGTGGTCTTTGCCCCTTGAAGGGTCTCCAAGCTAGGCACAAACAGACTAAGACAGTGGAAGGAAAATATATAACTAAATAAAAAAATAGACAAAAATAAATCAGACACATAATAAATGACACTGTCATTAAATAATCAGTTTAGTGCCCTACATTAACCCAGTCAGCTTCTGCCTGCAGTAGGCCTGGCTGAGTGAAAGATCAGCCCGTGTTAACCCTCTAGACAACATTATGTACATTTACATTATACAGTTTGGATTCACCATGCAAGAATACTTTTTCATTTAATAGCTCACTCTACATCCAAAAAAATTTACATGAAAGGACAGGTTATTGAAGCAGAGCTAGGTGATGGAAACCGTGGAGTCTGAGAGCATCCCGAAGAGCAGGAGGGAGCTGAGGGGGTGGAGCGGACTGGAGGGGAGGTTGGAGGTGTTCTGTACGATCAGCGACACTCCCACACTTTCACTGTTTGATCTACACTTCCGGTGATGACGTATGGAGCAGACTTGTGGAAATCTGTGGAAAGATGAGAGACGCTGTTGTAATGACATCACAGAATAATGACCTCATCTACACTTTATAATGCCCATTACAAACGGTTCTTCTTCATAACAGTGTTCTAACCAAACATGGGATGACAAAACATCCACTGAACACTCCAAAATCCCACCCGTCATAACTGTATATTAAACATCAACTGTTTCATTATGATCAAGTGTGATTGCTGCACATCATTTGTTTTCACTGTGGACAGATAAAGTACTTCCACTGGCAGACTTTCCATCCCAAATGGTTGAAGACAAGCTAAAAAATACATGAAACTGTGCTGGGGAGCTTCAAGGAAACAAACATCCGTTTTCTATTTACACCAAAAGCACAACTTTTGTCTGAAACACCACTGCTGTGGACAGAGCAGCTTTTAACAGACAGTCTGAATCTGAATAGACTGGGGAGCTTCTAGAGAGCTTCAGTGCTTTCAGTCTCTGAACTGAAGCACAATAAAGACCCAAGGGCTGAGCTTCCCCTCTGGTAGAGCGTTGTGTGTCTGGAGCTGCACAATCTCAAAGAAACAAAAAAAAAAAATCACACTGTGAGGAAAGATGTGCGCCTCCATGAGGAATCTTTACAAAACAATCCAGCACTTTAGGCAACATCAGGTAACACAATGTCGTGAGCAAGCATCACTTACCTAGAGAGGTAACAAAATGTTCGTGGGCACTCAGGGTCTTCATGCAGCGCTTGTTTTTATAGTCCCAGATCCTCACCGTTTTGTCGTCAGCACAGCTCACGATGAACTTTCCTCCAGGGTGCACCAGTACCCCACGCACCCAGTTATCATGACCCACCTGAAACAGACAGGAAGGGAATCACGTCTCCAGACAAACTGGAGATCAGGTTCTCCACTGCCAGTAAACCTCAAACTACTCACCAGTGTCATTAGACACATGCCTGTGCTCACGTCCCACATCTTTATGGTTTTGTCTCTAGAGCCAGACAGCAGGAAAGGTCCAGATTTCCCACTCTTCTTAGTCTGGTGAAAACAAACAGATATGAAGCATGTTAACATGGTTCACACACACAGCTCATGTAATATTTAAAAACATTCAAGAGTGAAGATGCAACAATTTTCTCTACTACACAACAGGGTTACAACATAGCTTTATTAAGACTAATGCACTGTAAACAGCCTCATTAGAAAGGCCTGATATTACAGACATCCAATAATAACACTTCAAAAACAATGAACACAAACCCATTATTCATATCTGCATAATCAAACGATAAATGCTACAAAATAGTGTTGTAATGCATTTAGACAGCTCTGTATAAAATGCAGGCATTATCTGCAAGGCCTTCTTTAATTCTCTCTATAAAGAGCAGAAATAGGGTGTAAACATGGAGACTGAAGTGACATCACTCATGCGGAGTGGCTGCTGGCATGTTCAGACAAGCATGTTCAAACACAAAACTGCTGCAATTACCAGCTGTGACAGCACTGATGATGTGAAGAGAACTAGTTTAACAAGATCACAACAACTAACTAAACTGACATGATCTCTATTTAGCAGCAGAGGGAAAGTTCTCATTTTACAACACTTGTCAAAACTGTGTGTTTTCAGCTGTCATTTCTCATGCTCTGAGCGCTAACACTTCATCAGATAAATATGAAATTGGACTTCACCTTCAGGCCACTGAGCTCTAATCCCCTCTGTGTGATTTTATGGTTCAGTTCAAAAAAAATTAAGGGATACATCATATAGTTACAGGGTACTGCCAAACAGACCGTTATAAAACCAATTCAATTTCTAAATAAAACCTGCAGTATTACTAATTCAAGAAACCATGAAGCTCATTTCAAACTATATTTGATGTTTGTTTATTAACTGGATGTCACAATGCTGAGGTTAAAAATAACAGTAAAAATAATATGTCTGAGAACTGATTTCATACAGCTTCTGTAGCAGAAGCAAATCGGACATTCTGTGCCGTTAAAATCTGATCACATCACATCAGCAAGTATCTGTCTAACCTGACTGGCTGAACATATTCTGCTATAATTACAACACATGTTGAAATGGCAGTTGTTCTTGAGGTGTTCTCACCTCTGAGCTGGTGGCCTCCAGTATAGTGGGATGGGCACTTTCAGGGGCCCAGGAAATGCACTCCACCACGTGCTCATGCTCCCGCAGCTCTGCCTTGCATTCTTTTGTTGCCACCACCCAGACACGCACCGTCTGGTCATTAGAGCTGCTGGCGATCAGCGTCCCGTCCTGGTTGGGCCGCACCATGCGCACCCACTCTCTGTGGCCAGTGAAGGTCTTCACGCAGTACCTGTGAGCAGTGCCAACAACAACACGTTTTATTATGTACTGTTATTACATATAAAATAAATGTTTTGAGACCTGCTTGTAACATTGTCACATGCATTTACACAAGGGATGTTTTGTGATGGAGCAGGCTGGAGTAAGGGGTTCGACTAATAAGCATACTGTTTGTTAGCACTTAGGATTGTCCCTTTGGTTTTAGAAGCTCAAGTCCTTTACTATCCTGCTGGTAGGGAATATTAAAATAAAGGCAATCAAAGTGTACATACAGAAGGACTTACCCAGTGGCCACCTCCCACATTTTCATGGTTTTATCCCTGGAGGCAGAAACTATATGATCACCGTTGGGCATGATAGCTACAGATGAAACATTATGATCATGGCCTGAAAAAGAAAGAATTAAGTTTAAAACTGAAATGATCAATGTCATCCCACATGTGATCCACTGATTGTCTGATCATTTTCATAACTTGAAAGCACAAAATATTCACACATTTTATACCACACAGATCAGACTGTCACGCACCGTAACATTTGAGAATGACTGGATAAACTTTGGAACATTTGTTTGGGTCTCTTTGCTCTCAGTGTGAGAAGAAAATAACTAATAGAAACTTCTGACACTCTGCTCACCATGCATGGTCCTGATGCACTCAAACCCCTGGAAATCCCACAGCTTAATGGTCATGTCTGCTGAGCAGGAGGCGAGCAGCTTTCCAGTGTGGTCGAAGCAGATGTCCTGCACAGAGTCTGTGTGGCCCTTGAGGGTACGCTCAAAGTCCCCCGTTTCATAGTCCCACACCTGCATCACATACAGAGACGCTTTATTACAGCTCATACACACTGACAGGGGTCTTTTCATTCAACACCATCACTGTTAAGATTTCAAACAGCTTCAGACAAAAAGACATGCTTGGGTTTGTGATATATTTCCAGTGAAACACCTGAGTAACATTTGCCATGAGCTTCAATTCATTAACATTACATTAATGCAACAGCCAATGAACCAATGTGAGTTATGAAAGGACAACAGTATGGTTAAAAACAAAGGTTAAAAAGTTTCTCTTCATAATATCTACTGCATCAAATGCAACTGACTGCTGGGTTTCATGTGAAGATCAGTTGCCAGCAGACACACAAGATCAGCTCTGTCTGATGACAGAAGCTCCTCCACCTGCCTCCACTGTCAGTTGTTCAAATCAATACCATGACCCAATAGCACAATGTACAAAACTAGGGCATAGTAGGAGGGGGCACAACCCAGTCCCGCCAGTCTCGGGTTCGAGACTATAGCTGCCATGAGTGAGGTGAAAAGCAGAAGAAATCTTTGTAGGGCCCATTTAATATAAAACAAGACATCCAGAGGGGCTGTGCATACATTACATACCACTTACAGACTGAACAAGTGTAAAAACCATTCTTTAAAAGCAGCCCAAAATTAATGAATAAACTTCTAATAAGTGGTTGTTTGAATAGCTCCATTAGGAGGCATTACTGATGCTGTGGACACAGTGCTGAGCTCTGTTATGGACAGCAGACAGACAGAAATGGGGCATGTCCAAAAGCAGTGCTTATTATCACAGGAATATTACACTGCCTGTGCAGACCTGTATGAGCACAGCAGAGAAAGGACAGTGACTCCAGTCTAATCTACAAACACAATATTAATGACAGCCAGCTGGCAGGTTAACCTACAACTAACACTCTTCCAATCAACATTCAAACACGAAACATTCACACATAAACAGCTCCTTGACATTGTTCAGCACCGTTTTAAGAGTGAAGGGTAAGTGTTATGCAGTGTGATGGACATCTTGCAGTCAAAAAGAACAGAAGTTACAGAAGACTAACACCCTCACCTTTATTGTTGCATCCTCTGAGGCAGAAACGATGACACTGAAGACGGGATGGAAAATGACTCTGGTGACGGGACTCCTGTGGCCGCTCAGGGCGTATCGTTCAGGGGGACGGGGGATCCACTCTCTGGGGTCTCGCTTCTGTCCAACTGGCCCACCTAAAGTGATCTCTTCTTTTGCCTCATTCAGCTTGGATTCTAATTCCATCACCTAGCAGGAAGCACAATGCTGTAAAGAGTGTTTCTAAACACACACACACCTCTGAGGAAGAGTAACTGTATGAATGCTCCAGAACAGGATTTGTGTTAAATATGAAATGCACAAACCTTTTTCTGTAACCTGATGACAGAAGTCCATTTCTTTTCCAAAAGGCCAGCATACTTCTTGTCCAATTCATCATTCTGATAACAAAAGATGACAGAAACATCAGACCAAAGCAGCAGATACTGTATTTAGAAAAATATAAGAAAAACACACCGCCTACAGCAAAACAGGAAGCATACACCACGTCAACTGCAAACGCTCTCTAAATCCCTTCACATGAATAAATCTCCGGCAGACAAAGAGAGCTTATAGAGATTACACTGCACTATGAAAAATCACAAGTGGGAGCCTGCCACTAACTCCAGTTCCTGAACTCACAATCAGCTCCAGGGTTTGAAATGTAAAGTGCGTCCACGGTCAAATGTTAGCAGACCTGTAACGTTGCCATGCATCCTTTCTTGTTGTTTCTGATCCTAAATGCTTGTTAATGATTTGAGTGACAAACTCTCATCTTTATGGTCATATCGCTGAAATCCAGCATGTGTAAAATGAACTGAGAGGTTTCCAGCAGAACAGGCGTTTTCTCTGTAATGAGAAGTGAAGTGGGAAGAGTTGTGTCACATGTCTCTGAGGGACAGGGGCTGAGGTCTGAGCCTCCATCTGTCTGGGCTCTCTGCTGCTGTAGCGGCCAATGGTTGAATACCAGTGCCAGCCTCTAATTACCGGATCTGACAGTTCATCAGCTCACGCCATCCCACTGGCAGTCTGCTTTCATCTACAGTTGTATCTGAAGCCCTAAAGCCCTGCCATATCCCAGAACAGCTGGAATGATCCATGATCATTCATGAGTCTTCTTTGGTCCATGTTGATAGCATCTGTTTGATTAAAGCAAGCTTTCAGCACTACAGCCCACCTCTCCATCCACAAATCTGATCAATAATTCATCCTCTTTCCTGCCTTCATGAAGGAAATGTTTATTTTCTGCCCAAGCACGAGTGTTTTCAAACAAGATCTTTCATGTGTGCCAACATGCTCTCATGTTTCCTGACGAAACTCAGATGCGCTCTAGAAAACATTTTCTGTTGAATTTCAGTTATTATTCCGGTCTACACATTATAATCATCTCTGCACTGTTTAATTCAGTCTCAACCTTGTACAGAGGCGCGGTTAAGCTGGGAATACTGCAAATAAAGAGAGAGAGGTTCCCACACTCACCATGTCTAATTCCGCCTCCTTCTTGAAAACTGAATATGCCTCTTCATATCCATTGGAACGAAGATAATCAGATATTGCTCGGTTTCTGAAAAACACAAAAGCTTAAATAGTTCTCTTGATAACCAGAAGTTTTGACTGTGGAACAGAAGAACGCTCTGTTAGAGCTTCTGACTCAACTGAAAGAACGTGTGTTTGAACACACAAGAACAACAATGCTTCTGTTAGTTAAACTGAGCACTTCTGTGTGAACAACAAGTGATGTGAAGTGACTTCAGTGTCCAAAATCAAGATCCTAAAAATGTATTCAGACTATTAAGTTATAATATTTTAATATTTTAATTTTTCATCACAAAAAACAAACAAACCAAAAAAAGCAGCAGCCCACACAGCACTGACAGAAAGCTCTGCAGATCTCCACTGAATGGAGATATCTGTCATTCATAAAGTTCTTCACATTCTCTGAGAATTGGTCAAATATTTTGCCTAATTTTATGATGCTAATACAAGCGTAGTGCTCGTAGCTCTATTTTAACATCTGCAAGATTCCATCAGTGCCTGTAAACAGATTCTCTGTTGCATCTGGAGTTACAGCCCAGTGTCTTTTATTGACAGATTAGCTTCACACAACAGTTCTCATTATGAGGTCGGTTCTATGACATTTAGACCTCGCTTGCCAACTGCTTCTGACAACACCAACATGCCAATTCCAGCCACAGAGATATTTCTGAGATACTGATTCATGTACTGCCACAGCCCAATGTTTGACTAGAAGCAATAGACTGAAGATGGCCAAGAAAAAAATGAGTGAAGACAGGCAACAACAGACAGCATCACTCCTGAATCACACTCTCTCAAAACATCTCTCTCAAGTTTACAAACTGAGTAATACATTAGAAAAACGACATTCTCAGAAATGTGTTGGGTTTAATCTGTACTTGTAAAATAGTCTTTAGAACATGTGCAATTTATCTATACTAATGGATCATTATTCCTTCTACACTGAGAAGAAGCAGCTTTCAAAGGCATGTGACTCTGAATCTGTAAGAGGCACATCTTAGTAAAACATCAAATATCAACCTCAGACAAAGGGGCTGTTGTGTGGCTGCAGAGGACAGGAGCAGCAGCATCTCACTCCTCCTGAAGGAGCAGCAGCACCTCACTCCTCCTGAAGGAGCAGCAGTACTTTGCATCATTTCCGCCAAGCGCTCACTTTCACATCCACATCAGCACTGCCAGCCAGACAGCAACCCAGACCTCTCCATCTCTCCTCAGTAAACAAACAGCCTATCAGACTCCGATGGACCCTGTAGGTATTTCTCTTTTATAAATGTCTATGGCATTCAGATCTGCTTTGCTTCTTATCCAGCTGCCAACATGCATCAGCGTGTCACAAGAGCATAGAACAAGTCTCTCTTTTGGGAGACAGGGACCTCTGCACAAACAGAGGTAAAGTCTGATCTCCCCTGGTGCCAGTCTGCACATACAACATGGCTGACAGAAAAAGGCTGTTCATTCTGCAGGGGAGCTGATTGTTCTTTAACACACAGCACCTGAGTGGAGTAAAAGAAAGTATACAGGAACAAACAAAAAGCTGACTCACAAAGTCTAGAGGAGATGAAGTCAAAGAAATGAACGAAACAGATCTTGTTTGAGTGATCTAGATGTAGGTGAACTGCAGAAGCTCCACATAATGCTCAAGCAGTTCAGAGACCCTGAATGAGTGTGTGTGGAGGGCATGTGTGTGTGTGTGTGTGCGCGCAATAGCCACACCGCTGAACATGACTAACAGAGCCGAATCTTGGCACTGAAGCGCTGTTTTCTCCAGTTACCTGAATAAACCACTGAGCCACAGCACAGGCTCAGGTATGCACACACATACACGACAAAGCTTCAGGTTACATGACAAAGCTTCATGTTATCTCACCAGTGTAAGGGGGGTTACTGACACAGTAATCTCTGGCCACACTAATGCATGTATAATGGGTGTAAAGCTTTGCTGATGTCTTCCTCAGCAATGTCTTAATCATAAACAGTTAAACTCCCTGTAAGCACAGACCCTGATGTCCTAGAGAAAAACAACCCTCCATCATAGGTGCTTCATCTCTACAATCTCTACAACACTGAGCTGTGCACTGTTTATCTTGAAAACAATCCCTCACTGCCAATGTGCTCTTGTCTGAGTGACTCCATTAGTCTTCCATCATTAATTATTTTTTACTAATAAAGGCTTTTCAAGACAACCATATGATCAAGATCATCATCTTGAATGCTGACAGTTTTCTTCATAAATTAAAGTCATGACATACTTCAACATCCAGTGAGAGTAAAATGCTGTGTAACACATGAATGAGCAAAATCTAATTACAGTCATTCAAGTGAAAAACAGCTAGAAAAGCTAAACAAAAAGCAAAAATAAAGCGGATGTAAAAAGTGGGCCAAACACCACACTGCACAAACTTGTCTGTGACCTAGAAACACTGTTAAAGGGTTCAAGTATCACTCATTTCTGTAAGGGCAGCAGCTGAGCTCTCTGTCTTGAGAACAGCCAGAATAACACAGTCTATTCATGGATTCTTTCTGAAAGAAATCACTCAGCAGAAGGAAATAAACAGTTGAGGCAGTTAGTATGTCACTGTCTCCAGTTTTCTCTTCACTATTGTTCTAATGAATGCAGCAGAAACTCTTTGCTATTCCAGTACCATTCACAAAAACTGTCCGGTGTTGTCTGGGAGTCATTCATTCATGCTTGTGAATCTCTGCTGGACGGACTTCACTCAAACACTGCATTACTGATATAACTGATTTAAGCAGGATGATTGTAATGTTATCGACCACACATTCACAGACTCATTTAACAGCACTTTATCCCATTATTCCTTCACTTCAGTTTGTTATATGTCCTCACACACATCAGATTAGCGAGTGACTTCAGTTAGTTGTTTTTTGAATGGACTGCTATCACAGTTCTGTCTGTGAGGAACTTACAGCTCGTCACGTTGCCTCTGTGACAGCACCATGGTGGGGTGGGGGGTCAGGTGAAGAGCGTGCAGCTGCTGCTCTCTCCCTCACAGGAGATCAGAAAGAGGATGCAGGGTCTGGCTCACAGGGTGGTCAGCAGCTCACACAAAAATTTCCTTAAAAGAGTGTCTCCTGGAACACCACGCATGGACAGCCTGCAGGCATCCACTGAGTAGATGGTCACTGCATCTGCAGAGGAACAAGAGATATTCATTAATCAGTCAGTCAGCAGAAGAAGTAGACAAGAAAAGTGGGTGATTCATCCCATACACAACATTATCAGCCTTCTGAACTGAATCAAGATGTAAATATAAGCAGTTTAGTGCAGAAGAGCTCAAGCAGGCAGTTAAAAACATCAGTGAACCCGTTTCTCTTCAGACAGGGGTTAACATAGCTGTTCAGTCAGTTTCCCTGCTGTTTCACCAGCACACACATCTCTTACTCTCAGTCTTCTCTATTGTTTTGTCACAGACTCCTGCTGCCCCTGTCAGAACTCTGAACACGTGTGAGAGACCGATGACCCAGATTCCAGCATCAACCTATTTCTGTACTGCAGAAAGATACACAGCCTGACAGAAACAAGCAGATCTCAGAATCTTTCTTGGTCCCAGTCTAAAGAAAAAGGAAACTTCACTTTTATGACCAAGAGACAAAACACAGCCCCCACCTTTACTGTGTAGTACAGAACATATAGAGTAAAGACTGTTTTGAGTTTAGAGAGTTTAGAAACAAAACTCTCAATTTCAGTAATAAAGGGTCAATTAAAGGTAATGAAGGGGAAACACTATAAGCCTCTTTATCCAGAGCTGTCTAAGTTCTGTTAGAGCTCTACATCCTGCTAAGGGGGTCTGTGTTATTACTAATGACAAACAATAAGTTCACACACTGCATTCCTCACACGAACACACACAAATGTGACAGGTTCAGCCCTCAGTCACACAGAACCAGCGGTGGAGTGAGATGATAATTCATGCCCTTTCAAACACACTGTTAATAATGTTATAATCACACAACAGTGTTAATCAGCAGTGGACCTGATGAACATTTATCTGCAGCTGATAAACTGGCAGATGGTAAGCACCAACTGAACTATGAACAACTCGCTCTCATATGCTGCGTTCATTGCTGACAGAGCTGTCATTACATCTGCTCGAGTCACTGAAAACAGAGAAGCAAAAGTCAACTCCACGTGTCATGATCAGTGTGATGTGTACCAGCGCTGTCTGTACTGAAACTCACCCGTCAAACTGTCTGGTTTACCATTGAGGGGGGCAGGACATCATGCCAGGAATGTGAATTAGATATGCACAGAGCAAGAAGAACTCTTAGTTCCTCATCTCGTCCTTTTCAGTTTCACTGTTCTACTGAACTGGGACCTGTAATGACATGACAGCCCTTTCACTGAGTCATGTACCATACTAAACATTATTAGCAGCAGAGAAAAGAAACCAATTCAAGTACACAATTTACCCAGAGGTAACAGACAATACCCGTATACAGGAGTAATGTGGGATTAATGTGGGGGTAACTAAAAAAAATAGATAAGAATCCAAAAATCAAGACAGACCAACAATATGAGCTTATAAATTCTATAATGACCCAGTCTAAACCAAACTTTAAAACCAAAACATGGTGGAGAACCTAAAAATCACAGACTAAATAACCAGATTACAGCACATAAAACAGTGACAGTGCTACTGATTCAGCCGATTACAATCACCATCCAAAAAGACCAGAGCTTTCAGATGCCATGGTGAACCAGTTCTTCACAGCCACACAGAACCAGACACAAACCCAGTGAGTGAACAACCCCGCCAGTGCTTCTAGCCACACAATCTCAGACTTTACAAACACACAGTCACACTCCCCGGCACTGCTTCATTTCAGTCAAGAGTCTGTACACAGCAGAACCACAAAGCTGAGGCTGAAGAGTCCAGCAGTGATTATCCATTACTGCTTGAGAAAGAGCAACACTGAACACTAACAAGCATGAGATTAAGACAGGAAACAAAGGAAATCCAGCATGCGCTGCATGTTAGCTGCTCACTGTTTCATTCTGTAAACTCTACAGTAGAGATCTTCAACAAGGATCGCAAACCCACACCGCAAACCCCAGAACTGTGCGGTCTGCTGGTGTGTTATTTCTGTCATTGATTCTGAACATTAAGCCCAATGGTACACAGAACCATCTCTCTTAGTGGAACTGTGTAAGCTGGCAAAGACATCTGGCCAATAAAGCCTGGAGTAATAACCACTTCTGTGAGTCTCCAGACGGAATTGCCCAGATTCCTGGATCACAGAACATTTCTGCAGAGGGAATGCTGAACAGCCCTGACTGCCGCAGACAACGTTTTAAAAACGTAAATGTATGTGGTTCAAACATCCTTCAGCTAATGAACAAACAAGGCTGACGAGACAAGCAAGCAATTAATAATGACGTCATCCCTGACAGCTGTCAAACACTCAAGTGAGAGTACAGTAGAGAGTACAGTACCATCTTAAAACATCTTGAGGAGCTCGCTGGTCTGCAGCATACGATTATCTGGCCTACATCTGAGATGCAGCTAGTGTCCGTCTAACTGACCCAAATCAGCACACTCACAATTACTAACCAAGAGCTATGTTCAGCATGCCATGAGATCATAAACTGTCAAGCACCCGGGCTGTGTTTCATTACCTTGAATTAAACGACCGGAACGCGTCTGTAATGCTGTCTAGGTAGGGCACTTCACCACTGCCGGGATGCTCTGAAGTTCATGTGCATCACACGTCAAGTGCATTATCCGAACGTCCCCTAATGATGACCACAATGCAGTCTAGATAGAAAGTTGACTAGTTTTTGAAACAAAGCCACAGTCTCACCACTTGTCGACCACTTGTCTACTTCTTCTGTATTTTCTAAGACTGAATGTCAGTGTTTATACATGACAAAAACAGAGACGTTGCTGACACGGGCGTTAGCCAACTGTTGCTAGCTAACGCGACACTGAAACGACGTGTTGATTCAGCGACATATACAGTCCGCCAAAACAACAGGACGCGTTCACCGACAAAGTTACGACACGACAGACACGCTGACCTGCGGAAATATTCACGACCTATGAAGAAAACAGAACACGAAGCGTTTCTTCAGCAGCCGCGTCCGCCATTTTGAGACACCGAGGAAGCACGAGCGTCACATAAACGCGCGGCTCTTACCGTGCAGCTCTCCGGTGTCGTGTGCGGGGATCGAAACCAGCCGTATCGTCAGTAAATAACACTCTCAAGTGTCGCAGTCCGCCTCCTCTCGGCGCCGCACGGGAGCGAGCACGGGCTGACTTCAGCAGGCGGAGGCGCGCACGCCCTCTCGCAAACGTCTGCTGACGTGATAAACATGACGTCATCACCGCGCGCCGATCTCAGCGCAGAGAACTACAAAAGAGGAACCGCGACCACTTTCATTACAATAACCGTGTGTTTGTGAGTCCACTTACACACCACGTTACACACCACTTACACACCAGTTCACCGCGTTATAATTCAACATTTAAATGCTTTAATGTATTTTTCATCCTGCAGCGCCCGCGTCTGACCTTCCTAAAGCAAGCCGGGGCTCTGTCCCTCTTACCACATACAGCCGAAATTCACATTACAAACTCCCCAGAAATGAGAGGATGAGTTCATGATTAAGTTCACAACACTGACAACATGCTGTCTAGTTTCTTTATTCATTTTATTACAAAAGGATATTTAGACCAAAAATAATTAGATTATTATTTAGAAGAACTGAAAGTCATTCAAGAAACCAAAAGCAGACACAGAAAGGACATAACAAATATTTCATGTCAAGGACAGAGAAATCAAACCAAATACAAATGATGAAAATCAACCTTGGTTTAAAAAATAAAGGAAAAGATGTACAGTAAAGCTGCTACATGAGATGACATGTGATGGACAGATCTGCCTCTATATACAGTTTACAGATATACAATTTAACTTCAGTTTTTGGTGTTACGGTTTTCACTTGTGCAGGTCATTTCAGACTGAAGTGAGAAAGAACTGCTATAAACTAAGCTTGGTCTGATGGATTGATGGACGTGTAACTGTGATATACCTTTAAATGACTGTTGTAAACATCTGATGAAAACATGATACCTCTAAAGTAAATCTAAATATCATTAGGACAGTCATTATCCACTGACCAATCAAAAGAACTTATTTGTATATGCAAATGTTCACAGAGACCATTTGTTATTGAACTGTTATTTGCTATCAATTCATTATTAAACTGTATATTAGGAATATTATAACCAGGAAGACATTAAATACACTTTAAATGTAGTTGTGTAATTGGACAAAAAGAAAATGAGCAAATTATCTGCTCCTTTGTTTCATTTTTCATAACATTTTCAACATTCTAAAAATAATAAACATCTATCAGATTGGTTTGTCATGCAACCAGTTATCCAAATGTTGAGTTGACCTGTTGATACATAACATGAACACTTCACAGATTTAACATTAATTATTAAATGACCTTTGCAGTTAAATAGAATTTTGTTCACAATGAGGTTTGCAACTATGGAAGCTTGATGGTATTCAAATAAGATCACATTTATCATTCTTGGCTGTAACAATTAATTATTTGTTATTTTCATCCACAATCTTCAGTATTTGTAGGAAGCATGATCGTGAGTTTTAACCACTAGTCTACCAGCGCCACCTCCAATTCCTGACACCTAATCAGCATTATGCCCTTGAGCTACACACTGTTGTGTTTGTAGAAGTGGCACCTATGTGGTCGTGTTCTGTCGATATTTAATTACAGCAACTGTACTGGTTCACATTGTCTAATGTGTCAAAATGAGTTTGTCCATTAACAATCAGTATTCATGTTGACTACAGCACAACCACGTTGCATCCAGCGGTACTGCGGCAGAGGCTCAACTTGATGTTGCGGCCGCCTTCCATTAACAAGCTTTCCACTGACAAACATAAACAGGCACAAATTTCTCATTAAATGATCATTGTTTAGCACTGATATTTCTCTTAATGAATGTCAATTATCAGTAAAATAGTTTGCCCCTCAATTGTCAGAGGCAATACAATAAGTTGAACAGTTTTCTTGCGTCTGTGCATAAATCAAGGCGCACTTAGTTTCACATATTGCTTCATACAGTTTGAGCACAGCAACAGTTTTTACATTTGCAGAACACACACAAAGCATGTACACAAGCAAACACGTTCCTCAGCCCTCATGTTTTGGTAGGTTACACTGAAAGCAGACATTACTTTTCCTCATTTGGTGGTACTGTATGAGACCACACAAAATCAGCCTTAGAAAGTGCCATAAATACTGTTAGAGGAAAACCAACACACACCTCTGCTGAGCACTAATGATCCTGAACACTGTGCAAAAGTATTATCATCCAAGATGTCAAGGGCTGCAGATTGTAATGCAGTCACATACACTAATCTCATCTCAATAATCATTACATTTCTCACACATATCACCATCTTAATGTGCACATAATGCACGAGTCCATCCATCAGCAATGCTGTACATAAAAAATACCTTCACAATATCACTCAGTTGCAGCTATGGAGAAATCACTGATTCCAGATCTGCATCTCTGTGCTAGTATGGACATCCACAGTAAGACTAAGACACACACACACACACTTTCAGAAAGCGTTTGAACACAATCTGCTTCAAACTGAACATGAAATCAGAATTTTTATCACCATGAATCCAGCACTTGTCTGACCCCACTGATAAAGCTCAACAGTCATCCACATTCAATGTATTTCTACAAAACAAACATGACTCAAATAACGTGTACATGAAATCTAATGGCTTCTCATTTACTTTTACAAAAGATTTCACTTTTTCACAGAAGATGTGACCAATCTAAAATGATTGGTTGAAAACACGTCTGTAAAGTTGCATTAATCTGGTTTTGTCTAGCCACAGCGGCCGCAGAAATAGTGCATCAGACAAAACAGGACCACTGGGCCCTGAGGCAAGACATTTAAAGTGTATATTCTAAAGCTTATGTCTGTCTCTGTGAACTGACTGGTAAACGTCTCCCGTCTCATCTTTGCAGTGTAAATTCACCTGAGTTTTCAGACAGGCTGTGTATTGGGGGGTGTCTCTCTACACTCAAGGGTTGGTTTGAGACAGACTCTGGTTATCATAGGCTCAGGTGAGAAGGTAACAGAAGAGAGAGAGATGGATGGATGGATGGATGGATGGATGAATAAGGCTCACGGCAACCTCCAGCCTCTTCTGTGGAAGCTCACAGAGAAAGAATCATATGTTCTTCCTGTGGCACACCTCAAAGGGTCTTGAATTAAATTGCACATGCTAGACACATGCCTTGGTTCTCTTCACAGCTTCAAACTACACTGTACACACTGTACACACGTCACCTCTTCCTGCCCCTCCCCTTCCCATGATGCTCAGATTTGATTGATTCAATTAGACAGCTCAGTTCTCAGGTCCACAGGTTCAAACAGATGTCCTTCTCATGTGGAGAGGGGCTGTGTGGCTGGGGGATGTTAATCATCCACGGGCAGCTCCAACGGACTGTCCTGCTGTTCCTCGCTATTCTTAGAATCCTGGATCTTCTGCCGTCTCTGTACCTCCGCCTTCAGGTTCTCCAGGTCCTTTTGGCTGAGTGATAAATCAGTCGTGTCAGTGTGGTTTATGTTTTCTTATGAAGAACACACAGCAGAGTCCCAGCAAACACCTCTTATCATCACTGTATCACTTACCTGAGAGGAATGAATATGATGCCATTGATAATGTTGAGCTGTTCCAGGACACTAGCCATGCTGGGTGCAGTAAACTACAGACAGAAACCAGACACACCATCAGAAACAAACATCACAAGATCAGTTACAGATCTCAGAAAATCAAAACGAGAAGTTTTTTTTCCATCTATTACCTCTGAGGCCATTCATATGTTAACATGCTCCTAATAGCAGAAAACATTATACAGGCAATTTTTATGGCCAATAAAAAGCTCTATAGAATGAGAAAACTCCTCCCCCATTACTACCTGCAAGACTAACAACAGCAAGTAGCTTATGGTTCATTGCTGTAACTAAAGGCTATTGATAAAGGATTGTAATATGTCCCACTCAAACCGGTTTCAACAGGAAATACACCAGTAAAGGCATTTCACTGGCTGTGACTGACCTTCAGGGGCATTATGCTAGCACTAGATCCGTTCTTATAGATCTCATTCATGGTTCTCTGCAGTGCCACGGCCTGCTGTGTGAGGTGCTTTAGATACTCGGAGCTCTCTTTAGTCTTCTCATGAGCTTCACCCACCTAAACACATGAGTATATCTGTCTGAAACTGAACCTAAACATTCAAATCAACATCACATCAAAACACTATTTGCTTTCTTAATGCTCGTAATATTGTGAGCAATTTATTGATTAATGTTTGTTTTCACAATGTAACATGAATGTGTTTATTTTCACTGAATATTCAGTTTCACTCTGAAATGAGTCACATTAATATGACTTATCTAAATTATTTACAAGCCAATCTTCTATAGAAATATCAACATAAATAATTGTTTATTGCAAAGGTTTGTAACACTTATTATAAGCAGATATGACTATTCTTCAGTATATCTGTGAGTGTTTGGCTCTACCTGGTTCTTGTAGACAGTGTAACCCTCCTTCTCATGCTGCAGGGCAGAGCGAAACTCAGCTTTGCTTTCATACACTCTGGCCACCAGATGATGACTGCAGGAAATACCCGAGATTACTGCAGAATTCTACAAGACTGCATATCACCCCTGATTTTACCGCATTAAAGAATGCATTGGTGTGAAGTTAGTTTCATGTACCTGAGGGCTACTTTAAGGGATCGTGGCCCGTGGTATTTTGAATTCATGGTCAAAGCATTCTCCAGGAAACGCAGAGAGAGGTCATACTCCATCACACCATGAAGCACCAGCCCAATGTTGCTCTACATCAGAAAAACAAACACAGTGAGACACTGTTCTACAAATCTCAGCTTAAGTGACCACAGAAACTCAATTCCCCACCTGCACAGCTTGAGTCAGAAACAATTCAAACTAAGAACATTCTTAGATGGTCACACACATGAATGTCTCCAGTACTGAAATGTTCATGATGCATTTGCTTTAGAACGTGAGGAAGACATCCATCACAATAAAGACCACAGCTAAATAAACAAAATAAATGTTCCTGACTTACATCCAGCAGAGCCATTTCAGGATGGTCCTCTCCACACACCACCAGCATAAGGTACCGGGCCCGGTACAACAGTTTCAAAGCTGTGGACAGCTGGCCATTGGCAAAGCAGTACAGGGCTAAGTGCATCTGGAGAACACACAGAAAACATTCAGAGAACACAGAGACAGAAAAACATTTGTACTTAAAACAAATGAAGAAAGTTATTGACCACTTACATATTCCTGAATAGTGTTGGGGTGTTCGATTCCCAGTGCTCTCTCACTCATAAGAACAGCTTTCTGCTGGTTGCTCAGAGCCTTAAAAACAGGAAAAAATATAACATAAAATATAATATAAAAATATTAGTTTAAAAAAAATGATTAACAGTTCTGGCCCTGAGATGGGGCTGTACCTCAGGGTGATCACCCATGATATAGTTGAGTCGAGCAAGCAGGCGCAGGCAGGCACAGATCTCCACATGCATGGCTCCATACACATTGTTGAAGAGGTTCAAGGCCTCATTGATGAGTTCACAGCCCTCCTTCAGGAACCCTGAAGAGAAGACATGTCCACCAGCATTACGTAACTGCTTCAGATGTGTAGGTTTTGTGTTTAGTTGATCTCCATGTTGGGTTAACAACAGTTTCAGAAGGCATGACTGCACCTTGCTGAACTTTGGCCTGTCCGCTCTGGAAGAAATGGAAGGCATCTGAGGCTTTGGGGTTCACATGCTTCACCACGGGGAAGATGTTCAGGATGTCCTCCTCAGTGAAGGCCGGCTTGTGGCGGCTGTCAAAGTTGTACTCCTTTATCAAGATCTGCAGGGGAGGAAAGCTTTCTCAATGCAGGCCTGACAGAGCAGAGCACACAGAGAGATGGAGGAGAGCTCTACCTGAATGCCTGTCTTGATTGAAATCTCCCTCAGCAGGGTGATCTTCTGCAGTCCGAATTTCTCTACCGCCTGGTCCACACTTTCACTGCACAGAGCCAAAAAATTCATTCAGATCATTCTCCAGAAATGAGAGACAAGTTTTCATTTACGTTTATGCATTTCATCGTGATTGCTTGAGAATAGAACCCTTGTTGCCAGCGCCATGCTCTACCACTCTACCATAACACTCTTATCTGGATATTTAACAGGTTTTTATTACATCTACATGAGTTTATGTTGGTGAAATGTGGAGTTTGTGTTCTGTGGTCCTCACCACTGCAGACTGAAGTGGTAGTAACTCTGGGCCTCAGAAGTGATGTTCTTCCACAGCTCACTGGGCATCAGGCAGGCCCAGGCTGTGTTGTCTCCTCCCCCGGGGACCCGGTTACGTCTCTTCCGGCTTTTCCTGCGTGACAGCAGCTCATCGGCAGGGAGATGAGCTACAGCATCTGGGAAAGAGCTCAGGAAGCAGTTGAGGAAGTGGCTCACAGCAGCAGACAGAGCAGAGAGCTCCACACCCTGTACACCAAACACCAGTTACAATGATCAACAACTATAAACACTACCAAAGAGCTATTGCCATGGTTACTTGACACTGTACTTCACAAATACCACTGCATTACCCTGGTGCAGTGTAAGTACTGTGTATAAGTACCCTGGTCACTTTGCATTGCTACTGATTTTGTTTTATAAGAGAAGTTCTGGACTATTGTTTCCAGTGAAATCTTACCTGAAGATATGTTTTGAAGATGTGTTTAGCACATCTGGTGATAAGTTCACTGATTCCTATTCGCTGCAATCACAAGACAAACACACTGATATGTTTATTACAGTTTTTAAAATCAAAGATTCATTAAAGTATATGATATTTTGCACTCAAACAACTTAACTTACATAGATGTGTTCCAGTTGTGCTTTGGCGGACATGCTGTCCACGAACTGCAGCACATTTCCGAGATATCGCACATTAATCCCGCGCTGATGAAGAGCTTCTGTGAGTGTTGCTCCATCCACAGGCAGAGCACTGTGATCTAAACAGTCTTTAACCTTCAGAGACAGAAAACCAGGAATTCAAGTCTGACAAAGACACCTGTGTCCTGTTTTGTAGTAGTAAACAAGACTCTGAAATCTGATTGGATGAGCTGTTACAAGTCACAGTATATGTATAAATATATATATATATGTATATGTATGTATATATGTATATGTATGTATATATGTATATGTATGTATATATGTATGTATATATGTATATGTATGTATATATGTATATGTATGTATATATGTATGTATATATGTATGTATATATGTATGTATATATGTATGTATATATATATATATATAAAAAATATATATAAAATTAAATCACTCACAAAAGATGGGATCTGGCAGGACACGAGGAAAGCTGAAGCATCTTTGAGGAGCTGTTTCTGTTTCTGGACATCCTCTGCGCTGTCCTCTGGGAAGCGCACTCCTACAATGAAGACAGATGAGGTCATGTGATCAACCGTGTCCATAGACAGTGAAAATAAATCACAACATACAAACAAAACCAAAAACAGCCTCCACACCTGGAGAGAAGATATCAGGGTTGAAGCGAATGTCAAACGAGGCGTCGCTGATGGAGCCCACAGCTTTACAGGCATTGAGGAGAACTTCTCTGCTTCTGGGGTCTGACAAAAAGACAAAAGCAACTTCTGAGTTCATGATCAATATAATACAAATCAGACCAATTAATAGGATCACATTACAAAGTTCAGGTTGTGTTTGGTTAAATAATTAGTTACATTTCTACTGGCAGGGTTGTCACATCACACAATAAATTAATAAATTAAGTTTGCTAATCATACCAATGAAAGGTTACCACAGAATCACATGAGACTGTGATGTAAAAGATGTTGAGGAAACAAACTGAAGACCTGACAAAGAGAAGCCCAGTTATAACAAAACCACTGCAGGAGATCATTCTCTCCTCCCACAAGCATCAGAGGGAACAGAAGCACACAACACGCCTGAGAAATGCACTGACAGACACAGCCTGCTGTTGTCCTTCTCATTTGCTATTAATCCAATGAGATGATGGAACCCAGATGGATCTAAGCTATGAAGCAGATGTAAACAGAGGCAGTCATGTGCGCAGATCTCTGCCAGCTCTTGCTCGTTCCCCCTAATGTTTTTTTTACTGCTCGCAGGACATACCAACACCGGATCCATCTGCTGCTGCTAAGGACTCAGCCAGCTCTTTAGCTTGGGCAAGTCCAGGTATGTTTTCCTCAGCTTCCTTCTCCCCCAGAGGGCTGTCACATTCTCCATTCTGCCCCTCTGCAGCTGAAGGCTCATGAGTACCGTTGGTGTTTGCCACAGGAACCTCTGAGATCAGATCCGCTGAGGTCGCCATGTACTCTGAAGCAGAGTTCACACAGTTTTCAGCCAGAGTTGTTGCCTCAGATTCTTCTGGGGTCAGAGTGGATTCAGAGGATGTTGGAGAGGCTGCTGTGGTTCCAGTAACCGTGCTAGATGCATCAGAGGCCTGCGGTTTGCAGTCAGACTCTGCATCTGCAGCGCTCGTGTCCTGAAGAGCTGCACTTTTGATGTCTTTGTTCGTCTTCTGCTGCATGAGCTGCAGTGCTGCCATCTTCATGAAGAGAAGATATCTGAGGTGCAACAGGTTCACATTTAGACACTGACAAACTAAGACTCTGTTTCCATCCAAAGTTAACCAAAACATACAAATAGAACACTGAAAAAACATTTGTGAATAAAGCACCGTTTCCCTCCAGTGGGCCTAACAGAACAAACTCGTAACTGCCTGATAAATCTGACAGCAAATATCACTAAATATGGAAGTTTCTGCAATAGGAGAAGCCACTGTAAGTCTTTCTCATAATAAAAATTAATATAATAAAACAATAATAATATGTAATAATAAAAATAATAATAAAAAGACATAATAAAAATTACTTTATTTGAGCCTTTTTGGAACCTGACAGTCACTGTATGCTCCACAGACAGTCTGAAATGGCACGAGGCTAAAACAATTATGAGATTATAATAATAAAGAGGCAGAAACACACCTGTGCTCTACAAAGGCCTCAATGAGTTCCTGTCGTAAACAAGCCAGGCGATGGCGATGTTGTCGGGGGAAACCCAGCTTCTGGCTGTCTGGGGCAAGATCTTCTCCCTCCACCGGCAGGAAATTCAGGTCAGGAGGGAAGGTGCGCAGGAGATCCAGGATGTAATGACGCCCATCGTTACCGATTATACCTTTACACTCCACAGAAGAGCAGAGCTCCACAGAAGCGTCTTTCTCATTGAGCACTGCATGGCGCTGGATCTTCAGCGGGCGACTGGTCTTCTCCAGCAGCTCCAGATACCTGGGATGAGACACTACAGTCTTGCCAAAGTCAATGGAGCCATAGATGACACTCTGCTCCTGTTCTCGCTCCAAGATGCCAGGAATGATTGACTGCGCGGTTACACGGTAACCCCTGTAATCCACCACCACAGTGCCCAGGGTGTAGAGCCCCTCCACATCTACAGCGCTGTAGGCCCTCACCCCGTTCAGGTCATTGGTGGGGGCAGCGTGGGCGGCAGCATCTCCTCCCAGCTCCCTGTAGTGGTCACGCACGTCAAAGCCCAAGCTGAAGAAGATGTTGTTCCAAATGAACATCTGCATGCGCGTCTCCTCTCCAGGGTTGATGGCCATCACGTTGCCATCAATCACAGCCATCGCGCCACGTGTCGCTGCGGCAGCAAAATCACTATGAACCTGGTGAAAAGGAGGGGGTGTGTTAGCTACATGATCAATGTTAAGGGTGCAAGCGTGGTTGTTGTGAAGTTCCGTTAGGCTCACCTTGAATATGGCTCTCTCTCTCAGCAGGCGCTCTGGGAGGTTCTTACGAGAAAGTTCTCTGGTGGTCTGGAGCTCCTCGTTCCAGTCTCGAGTCTATGAGAGAAATGAAAGAAACTTTAACATCAGAGTATTCAAACCCAAAGAAACTATCACAGTAAATGACTGAAGACACACCTGGCCAGGTATGTGCTCCTCATAACCCAGGCGGGAGGTATAGGCATCTTCTGCTCTCACACAGTCCATGGCATGATCAGTCTGTGGTGCAGTCCAGCTGTACACTTGGAAGGGAGTAGCTATTCTCTCAAACGGATGTCTCTGAACCCTAAAGTTTGATCCAAAAAGATCAGTGTGATTCAAATACTGAAAGATTTTTATGGGTGTAACCCAAATCTAATGGAGATGAAGTGTTACCTCTTCTTCTGCAGAGCGCTGAAGTTCTTCTTGAAGGCGGGGCTGATCTGGCTAAGGAGCTCCACCAGCGAGTGGCTGAGGAAGCTGGGATTGGTTGGTTTGGGGTTGAAGGTATACGTGGTTGACCTACAGAAGGAGAAATGAAGACGTTCTATCATAAAATCACATGACTGATTGATGGAGTGTAAGTAGGAGTGTCTGATCACTCACTGATTGAGGTAGAATCCACGAGTGGAGGCAGTGATGCTGACGTGTCTGTCCTCGACCGTCACAACATACAGGTACATGAGGTCACCGTGCATCTTCCTGTTGCCAGGCGGAGGGTTCCAACCACTCATAGTCAAGACCTTCAGGCACTGCATGGGCTGCAGACAGAAGACCAAAGCAAACGCACAAAAGCATGTTACATAATCTGACCAATAACCTGCAATATTTCCATTAGAAGAAAACAATCAAACTTGGATCGTGGTGGAATAATATGATTGCTGCCTCCACCTTCCAGTCTTTGTTTTGAGGCTGCAGGGGAACTAAAGGAGGTTCTCTGCTGCCTGGCAGGATGTGTTCAGGTGGTGTGCAGTCAATCTGCTCAAGTTCACTGCCCTTCTTCTTGCGTTTTCCAGTGTCTATGGAGGCAAGAACAAAGCAGTCATAAATGCAGAATGCCAAACTAGAAACACTGGCAAAGAACTCACGTTCTTCCCATTACACACCTCCAAGATCCCCATCTGTGAAAACACTGAGAAACGAGAGAGAGTTGCAGTCCACTCCATTGTATGCATCTGATGGATCCAGGCTCTTCAGAAGATCTCTGATGTGACGAACATGAATGCGAGCTTCACGCACTGTATAGG
Organism: Chromobotia macracanthus; assembly: GCA_036877525.1. Taxonomy (NCBI): domain Eukaryota; kingdom Metazoa; phylum Chordata; class Actinopteri; order Cypriniformes; family Botiidae; genus Chromobotia; species Chromobotia macracanthus. Next base: position 5,004,960 of record JAZGTH010000080.1, on the reverse strand, counting down.
GCTCTACAGAAGAGAAACATTACGGTAAAAACCTCAGAACTTTCTGACAAGATGTTTATTTATGAAGGAAGGGCTTGAATTGTACCTTCTACAACTTTGAGAAGGGAACCTTCTTGTAGGCCCTCAATGGACTTGAGCTCTGCAAAGTTGTCAAGTATGTTGCCATCAAGCTGCAAGGAGAAGCAGGTGCGGTGGCAAGTGTCCTCACGGTCCATCAGCACTTGGTGGATCTCCTGCACCATCTCCTGTGGTGACACCTGAAAAACAACCAAAGAGATTGTTATAAGTCTTCCATGAAATATTTAGTGATCAATACAAGAACATAGCTGAAGTGTCCCACCTGAAGGTCAAAAGGTTCAGTTCCTGGTGCTTGGACCTTCACAGTGAAGCCAGTGTCTTGAATCACAATCACTTCTTGCTCATTAGCATCTTCTCCAGCATCCTGCTTGGAGTCGGTCTCCTCAGTTTGATCATGAGCACTGTCTCCATTCATGACTGCTGTGTTACCACGATGCCCTGAGAGCAGAGGAACAGACATAAGAAGATTCACACCACAATGGCCTGTGGACACCAATAATCAAAGATCCAATTGAGTATTTTACCAAGCAAAAAATATCTGAAAGATGGTAGGACCATTTGAAGTGATTTAAAATATTTTAGTGAACACATTACAGAGAGAGCTTCTGAGAGCCTGTGACACTTCAGACACACAGTACATGGAGATCTTCATGACAATGGGATCACCCCAGGCTGTTCTACAGCTGAATGCATCACACTCACAACTGTTCCTGTACATGACACAACTGAGATCCTGAGCACTTCTGCTGAAGCTGCAGGTATTAGCATATTTTGAATTAAAGACAAAACTGAGATTCTTGTCCAGGCTGAGATGTTTTCAGGACCCTTCTGATGTCACAGCTGTCTCAGTCATAATTCAGCCTGGAAGAGCAAAACACACTGTTTGCTTTTCAACAACTGCAGCTTGTCCTTGACTCTCCTCAATGGCAACAAAATGTCACAGCTCTAGCAACAAACAGATGGTCTCAGAGGCTGAGGACCACATAAGAAACACATCATCTATTATTGCTGTCCACTGACAGCATAAGTTATATTCTGTACACACTTTGAAGGACTTTAAAGGAATGTAGAAATTGTCTTCTCATCATAACCTCATCATAAAAAAAATTCTTTCCCTTCATTTCCTATCCCTCTTCCCTTTAAATCTCTCCCTTGTTGTAGAATATGATACTCTGAGCACTGTCTGAAACTTGTATTGTGAGCACTTATTGTGTCTAGTTGCCTCTTCAGGTTGACTCGCTTGTTGTATTCCACACTTGTAAGTCGCTTTGGATAAAAGCGTCTGCTAAATGAATAAATGTAAATGTAAATCTGATGGAAGGAGTTTAGACAGTTACAGCTTACAGCACTCATCTTCAGTTGTAATCAAAGTCAACTGTTCTCAGACCTGTCTGCACCATATGGCCCGCTGTCGTTTATCTCGCTCCAGATTACCTGTTTACACATTGCTTCCCTGAGCCAATGCAAATCTAATACTGCAAGATAACTCTACTTCTACTGTAAAGTGTACTTAAGAAAACATGCCTCATCATGACAAAGTACAAAAGTCTTCAAAACCTGTCTTAGATTTCTATATAAAAGAATAAACAACACACCCATCCTATCTCCTATTTCATTTTATACAGCACACTATTCTTTTCAAATTCATATGATTTAAAAAAGACTGACAACATTTTCCATTAATGTATTACACAACTGAAAAGCAATACATTATTATAACCTGGATTTCTACAGAGCAAACTACACCCTAAACCAGCCAATGCAGTGAACTGCATCATACAAACAGACTTTAAATAAATCACAGCATGCAGCAGGTCTGAAACTCAGCATGCAAAGTTGATTCCCTTCTCCTCTAGTGCAGATTTACAGCACATTTAGTGAAGTTCAGAGGATCAGACAGAAGTCTTTACATTTAAGATGAGCTGATGTGCAAAACTGTCTGTTGTGTTAACCAGATGAGAATGCTGTTTATAACTGCGACGCTGAACGTGTGCACACTTCTTGGTTTCCCCCCATGCACGTACATACATCTCAAATCCTTTTTTAATGCAAACCTTCACAGACATTTTGTCACAGACTTTATTCAAACGCTGAAGTCATCATAGAAATTGTTGAGGCAATGGCACCAAAAAACATCAAACAGAAAACAATCAGCTTTACTAAAAGGGAGCAGCACAAATGATCAACTACATCTGAAGTCAGACACAACCCCGCGGTCAGACCACCTGCCAGACATTTTCCTGTGGAGATCTGGGTGGTCTGAGACATGAGGCCAGACCTCCTCTGAAGTGGCATGATGTTTTGGGACAGCAGAGTGTTTGCAAACATTTGGCCCAGCAGTGCAAAGGGTCCTCACCCTTTACTGTCTCAGGCAGCTCCACAAACAGAGAATAAAGCTACAAGGAGTGATCCCTGTCACCTTATTCTAGCACAAATGAAATGGACAGGCCTAATGTGAGGGGCTGCCAGATATCAGAGCTGATTTTCCGCTCGAACTTATCAGAAAGCTTTCAAATGACAATTAAATTACAGTCTAGCACAATGACAACTGATCTGGATATATCCGAAACCTAATCAAGCGTGTGAGTCTCCGAAACAGATTTATAAAGGATTTATTACCGCCATCAAAATGCAGCTCACATCAAATGCGTGAAGACTGTATATCTGAACAACTTTTCACAGGTTATGAGAACTAAATGAATGACGGATCAGTTTTAAGCATCAGCGCACACGATCAAGCGCGGTCGAAGGTTATCAGAGTCACCGGCTGTCATGTTCGAACCCACACAGATCAGTTTAAGAGCCTATTCGCTCTTAAACTGATCTCACGACAGCACTTAATTCCTCGGAAAGACGCTTTAATGTGCAGGATTTCTGTCCTGTCGTGAGCCCGACACTTACCCGACAGATCCCTCTATATTTAACTGCAAGCAATAACCTTCTATCGGCATACATGCGCCATGTGTGACTACTTCCGCTTCCTGGTCGAGGAGCGAAACACCTTCCTGAATGAAACAGGAGGGGGGCAATTAAAAGACACGCGTTCAAAACAAGTTTTATATTCCGAATACAGAAACATTCCGCTACTCAGACTGCCTGAGCGCTTGATATTACACGTCTCCCTGTTACAAAGTACACTGGAGAAGATTCAAGTGAAGCTGAAGTTTATTACAACGCTTCTCCTCCCCTCACTGCGCGGAATAGTTCCGTCCCACTGAAGGTGACCTTCCGCTGATCCTCGCGCATGCGCGCTGGAACATCTCACAGCGGTCGGGGATGAAGTACATACGAGTGAAGATCCAGCAGTCAAAAGCGACGTGTGGATTCAGATGAATGCACACTATCATGTGAGTGACTGAAGAACCCCACGCAGCTGTTGAAGATGAGCTCTTCAGATGAATGCACACTATCATGTGAGGGACTGAAGAACCCCACGCAGCTGTTGAAGATGAGCTCTTCAGATGAATGCACACTATCATGTGAGTGACTGAAGAACCCCACGCAGCTGTTGAAGATGAGCTCTTCAGATGAATCCACACTATCATGTGAGTGACTGAAGAACCCCACGCAGCTGTTGAAGATGAGCTCTTCAGATGAATGCACACTATCATGTGAGTGACTGAAGAACCCCAGCAGCTGTTGAAGATGAGCTCTTCAGATGAATGCACACTATCATGTGAGTGGACTGAAGAACCCCACGCAGCTGTTGAAGATGAGCTCTTCAGATGAATCCACACTATCATGTGAGGGACTGAAGAACCCCACGCAGCTGTTGAAGATGAGCTCTTCAGATGAATCCACACTATCATGTGAGGGACTGAAGAACCCCACGCAGCTGTTGAAGATGAGCTCTTCAGATGAATCCACACTATCATGTGAGGGACTGAAGAACCCCACGCAGCTGTTGAAGATGAGCTCTTCAGATGAATCCACACTATCATGTGAGGGACTGAAGAACCCCACGCAGCTGTTGAAGATGAGCTCTTCAGATGAATCCACACTATCATGTGAGTGACTGAAGAACCCCACGCAGCTGTTGAAGATGAGCTCTTCAGATGAATCCACACTATCATGTGAGTGACTGAAGAACCCCACGCAGCTGTTGAAGATGAGCTCTTCAGATGAATCCACACTATCATGTGAGTGACTGAAGAACCCCACGCAGCTGTTGAAGATGAGCTCTTCAGATGAATGCGTGAGGGACTGAAGAACCCCACGCAGCTGTTGAAGATGAGCTCTTCAGATGAATCCACACTATCATGTGAGGGACTGAAAAAGAATCCACACTATAGGAGGACTGAAGAAACTCCACGCAGTGTTGAAGATGAGCTCTTCAGATGAATCCACACTATCATGTGAGTGACTGAAGAACCCCACGCAGCTGTTGAAGATGAGCTCTCAAAAGTTGAAGAATTTCAGATGAATCCACACTATCATGTGAGTGACTGAAGAACCCCATGCTGAAGATGAGCTCTTCAGATGAATCCACACTATCATGTGAGGGACTGAAGAACCCCACGCAGCTGTTGAAGATGAGCTCTTCAGATGAATCCACACTATCATGTGAGTGACTGAAGAACCCCACGCAGCTGTTGAAGATGAGCTCTTCAGATGAATCCACACTATCATGTGAGTGACTGAAGAACCCCACGCAGCTGTTGAAGATGAGCTCTTCAGATGAATCCACACTATCATGTGAGTGACTGAAGAACCCCACGCAGCTGTTGAAGATGATGAGCTCTTCAGTGAATGCACTATCATGTGAGTGACTGAAGAACCCCACGCAGCTGTTGAAGATGAGCTCTTCAGATGAATGCACACTATCATGTGAGGGACTGAAGAACCCCACGCAGCTGTTGAAGATGAGCTCTTCAGATGAATGCACACTATCATGTGAGGGACTGAAGAACCCCACGCAGCTGTTGAAGATGAGCTCTTCAGATGAATCCACACTATCATGTGAGGGACTGAAGAACCCCACGAAGCCTGTTGAAGATGAGCTCTTCAGATGAATCCACACTATCATGTGAGGGACTGAAGAACCCCACGCAGCTGTTGAAGATGAGCTCTTCAGATGAATCCACACTATCATGTGAGGGACTGAAGAACCCCACGCAGCTGTTGAAGATGAGCTCTTCAGATGAATCCACACTATCATGTGAGGGACTGAAGAACCCCACGCAGCTGTTGAAGATGAGCTCTTCAGATGAATCCACACTATCATGTGAGTGACTGAAGAACCCCACGCAGCTGTTGAAGATGAGCTCTTCAGATGAATCCACACTATCATGTGAGTGACTGAAGAACCCCACGCAGCTGTTGAAGATGCTCTTCAGATGAATCCACACTATCATGTGAGGGACTGAAAACCCCACGCAGCTGTTGAAGATGAGCTCTTCAGATGAATGCACACTATCATGTGAGGGACTGAAGAACCCCACGCAGCTGTTGAAGATGAGCTCTTCAGATGAATCCACACTATCATGTGAGGGACTGAAGAACCCCACGCAGCTGTTGAAGATGAGCTCTTCAGATGAATGCACATATCATGTAGGGACTGAAGAACCCCACGCAGCTGTTGAAGATGAGCTCTTCAGATGAATGCACACTATCATGTGAGTGACTGAAGAACCCCACGCAGCTGTTGAAGATGAGCTCTTCAGATGAATCCACACTATCATGTGAGTGACTGAAGAACCCCACGCAGCTGTTGAAGATGAGCTCTTCAGATGAATGCACCTATCATGTGAGGACTGAAGAACCCCACGCAGCTGTTGAAGATGAGCTCTTCAGATGAATCCACACTATCATGTGAGTGACTGAAGAACCCCACGCAGCTGTTGAAGATGAGCTCTTCAGATGAATCCACACTATCATGTGAGTGACTGAAGAACCCCACGCAGCTGTTGAAGATGAGCTCTTCAGATGAATGCACACTATCATGTGAGTGACTGAAGAACCCCACGCAGCTGTTGAAGATGAGCTCTTCAGATGAATCACACTGATTGAAGAACCCACGAGCTGTTGAAGATGAGCTTCAGATGAATCCACACTATCATGTGAGTGACTGAAGAACCCCACGCAGCTGTTGAAGATGAGCTCTTCAGATGAATGCACACTATCATGTGAGTGACTGAAGAACCCCACGCAGCTGTTGAAGATGAGCTCTTCAGATGAATCCACACTATCATGTGAGTGACTGAAGAACCCCACGCAGCTGTTGAAGATGAGCTCTTCAGATGAATCCACACTATCATGTGAGTGACTGAAGAACCCCACGCAGCTGTTAGATGATGAATATAGGAGGGACTGAAGAACCCCACTTTGAAGATGAGCTCTTCAGATGAATCCACACTATCATGTGAGTGACTGAAGAACCCCACGCAGCTGTTGAAGATGAGCTCTTCAGATGAATCCACACTATCATGTGAGTGACTGAAGAACCCCACGCAGCTGTTGAAGATGAGCTCTTCAGATGAATCCACACTATCATGTGAGTGACTGAAGAACCCCACGCAGCTGTTGAAGATGAGCTCTTCAGATGAATCCACACTATCATGTGAGTGACTGTACTGAAGAACCTCAGGGTGGCGAGTTGAAGATGAGCTCTTCAGATGAATCACACTATCATGTGAGTGACTGAAGAACCCCACGATGTTAAGAGAGTTTCAGATGAATGACACTATTGGGACAAACACCACGCAGCTGTTGAAGATGAGCTCTTCAGATGAATCCACACTATCATGTGAGTGACTGAAGAACCCCACGCAGCTGTTGAAGATGAGCTCTTCAGATGAATGCACACTATCATGTGAGTGACTGAAGAACCCCACGCAGCTGTTGAAGATGAGCTCTTCAGATGAATCCACACTATCATGTGAGGGACTGAAGAACCCCACGCAGCTGTTGAAGATGAGCTCTTCAGATGAATGCACACTATCATGTGAGTGACTGAAGAACCCCACGCAGCTGTTGAAGATGAGCTCTTCAGATGAATCCACACTATCATGTGAGTGACTGAAGAACCCCACGCAGCTGTTGAAGATGAGCTCTTCAGATGAATGCACACTATCATGTGAGTGACTGAAGAACCCCACGCAGCTGTTGAAGATGAGCTCTTCAGATGAATCCACACTATCAGTCACTCACATGAGTTTTAGTATATCCTGCTCGGAGTAACCGGACTGATTTAATCTACCTCCGCTGAAGTTCAGCATTCTGCTAGCCTTAATAATCACATCACCCCATCTCTCTGTTTAATAATCACATCACCCCATGCTCTGTTTAATAATCACATCACCTCATCGCTCTGTTTAATAATCACCTCACCTCATCGCTCTGTTTAATAATCACCTCATCTCTCTGTTTAATAATCACCTCATCTCTCTGTTTAATAATCACCCCATCTCTCTATTTAATAATCACATCACCCCATCGCTCTGTTTAATAATCACATCACCCCATCTCTCTATTTAATAATCACATCACCCCATCTCTCTGTTTAATAATCACATCACCTCATCTCTCTGTTTAATAACCACATCACCCCATCTCTCTGTTTAATAATCACATCACCCCATCTCTCTGTTTAATAATCACATCACCCCATCTCTCTGTTTAATAATCACATCACCCCATCTCTCTGTTTAATAATCACATCACCCCATCTCTATTTAATAACCACATCACCCCATCTCTCATTAATAACCACATCACCCATCGCCTATTAATAACCACATCACCCACTTTAATAAATCACCCCATTTTAATAATCACATCACCCCATTTTAATAATCACATCACCCCATCTCTTGTTTAATAATCACATCACCCCATCTTGTTTAATAATCACATCACCCCATCTCTCTGTTTAATAATCACATCACCCCACCTCTCTGTTTAATAATCACATCACCCCACCTCTCTGTTTAATAATCACATCACCCCACCTCTCTGTTTAATAATCACATCACCCCATCTCTCTGTTTAATAATCACATCACCCCATCTCTCTGTTTAATAATCACATCACCCCATCTCTCTGTTTAATAATCACATCACCCCATCTCTTTACTTAATAACCACATCACCTCATCTCTCTGTTTAATAATCACATCACCCCATCTCTCTGTTTAATAATCACATCACCCCATCTCTCTGTTTAATAATCACATCACCCCATCTCTCTGTTTAATAATCACATCACCCCATCTCTCTGTTTAATAATCACATCACCCCATCTCTCTGTTTAATAATCACATCACCCCATCTCTCTGTTTAATAACCACATCACCCCATCTCTCTGTTTAATAATCACATCACCCCATCTCTCTGTTTAATAATCACATCACCCCATCTCTCTGTTTAATAATCACATCACCCCATCTCTTTACTTAATAACCAATGCTCATGACACTACAGATTTTTAATTAATCGTCTCTATTACAAACATGGTTTCTGCAACTCCTATCTCAACAGTTATCTACGTGAAGAACTATAACGCTGATTGACTCTGAAGCCGCTCATACTGAGTCCAGATCATTTAGCAGCATCATGACTGTCTCATGGTGTGAATGAAGCTGAAGCTCACCGCAGGCACACGGGTCTCTCGGGGATGTCTTGCTGTTCGCAGTTTCGTCTTGCCGGGCATGATCAGCGGGTTTACAGGTCGGGACTGAGGCTGGGATGTCATCCGTCTTGCTAACCATGATTAGTTTCCCAGAAGACTGACTTGGTTTCAAAGCTAGCGACAGATATCTGTTGGGATGTAATGACCTCCGTTAGACGGGAGATGTTATTAAAGCAGCTCTTCTCTGACAGCCTGTCACACGTACTTTCTCCTCCTCTTGACCTGTTTGTCTTTGTATTTGTCCCACCCACCAAACACACAACTACGGCGAGCCTGCAGCTCCAGTACCCGGTTTAGAGGAGCAGTTTCATTAACCGTGTTCATTCATTGATGTTTTATGAACTAGATGAGACTCAAAGCCTGTACACAGTGGTATGCAATGATCTGCACAATAAATCAAAACAGTAGAATAGAATATATTTTATTGTCCAGTATTTGGGAAACAAGAGTACACAGCATGATTAAGTCACTAAACTGGCTTACAGAAGAATTAGGGTGTGCCCCATTTTTTATTTGCATACTTATGCATTATTCTAAACATATTGCAAACATCTGCAGTGATCTGTAATGTCACTTTGTATTTCTCATAAGTAAATGATGTTAACGCTTCTAACCATGTTTAGAGATTGAAATGAAACAGATGAAAGTGTATAAACATGATTTATTGCCACATTGTTGCATGATGTTCTGTGAATAATCTAGAATGTTTGTAAAACATCATCAGTGTCTGTACTGGCCAAACGTACAAATACAATTTGTCAGAAATACCTCAGTTTCTCATACAATGTGGTTCTGATCAGAGATCCTGTCACATCACCACACACTTCCAAAGCTGAGAAAACTGAGAACCAGTTTTGAACTCCTTTGACACAATATAACAGTCAAATAGTTTTAGTAGTGTAAAGGGCAGACAAGTTATCCCACAATTAAGGATAAACATGTTAAATAAAAACACATAAACCTTTAGGAAGCACACCTTTATGTTCACCTCTGGAAATGAACATAACTTGAAATATGTAAATATTGCATGTATAATTTTGTTTGCACTTCAACACATTTTGTGTGAAGTGTTGCACAAAGTGTGTTGCACATATGATCAGGCAGTATTGCTTATCTCTTAACAAACAACAAACAAGCATGAGAATAATCACAATGGACCCATAGAACAACAAATAATAAGTTTCAATATGTTTTAAAAATAATGAAATGAAATATTTTATCTTTGTGCATGTGATTATAGGCGATGTCCAGTATCACACAGTCTAGCTCAGTGATCTGTGTCCTACAGTCTCAGTCTCTGCACTGATATGATACAACAACTGCTTACAGGCCCTTGAAAGTGTCATACACATACACATACAGCAGACCTGACAAATAGCTGAAGTGAGCTGTTCCAAAGCAAGAACACACATTAAAACAGACTCAGCAGTGTTGAGTTAACAAGGTCACTGTCTAATGGAAGATTGTGTGTTTGTGTACTGCGGCCCTGATTACAAAAAACTTCACAGCAACACAAACATGAGTCGATTTTTCTTCAACAAGAGCAATGATTTGCAATGTGTCTGTCATTTCACAGATAAAGTACTGTTCTCTCAGGGGAGAGAACCCTCATGTAAACACCAGCAGGTCATTGAGGTGAACTGTAGAAGACTCATTCAGCTGTTTTCTGTAGTAGATGATGTGGTTCAGTGGCTTTACTCAGTCTGATCACTAAACCTGGTCAAGATGCAAAACCCTGAAGTGTTTCAGAGAACAACAGAGAACAACAGAGAACAGAGATCAACAAAAAACAACAGAGAACAACAGAATAACAGAGAACAACAGAGAACAACAAAAAACAACAGAACAACAGCGAACAACAAAAAACAACAGAGAACAGAGATCAACAAAAAACAACAGAGAACAGAGATCAACAAAAAACAACAGAGAACAACAAAAAACAACAGAGAACAACAGAATAACAGAGAACAACAAAAAACAACAGAAACAACAAAGAACAACAGAGAACAACACAACAGAGAACAGAGAACAACAAAAAACAACAGAGAACAACAGAGAACAGAGAACAACAGAGAACAGAGAACAACAAAAAAACAACAGAGAACAACAGAGAACAACAAAAACAACAAAAAACAACAGAGAACAACAGAGAACAACAGAGAACAGAGTCCCCGCCCAATCATCGAGAGGCGCGTCCAAACCAATCAGCGTGTCAGGCGTATGTTTCTCTCACGCAGAATTGTGGGAAACGTAGTACAGACGTCACTGTCGTTTTATTCACCTGCCTGCGTCAAACTGATGGCGTCTAGCGACATCTTGTGGTGTTTGAGTTAAAAGTTGAGCTTTTAACAATATATGAATACTGTCCAAAAACAGGAAAAAAGTTGATTAAATAAGTTACATAAGTAAATGACAGAGGTAATAGGATACAGAATACACGCCATACTGTTAACTGTAATTTGGCTTAATATGTTTATTTTAGAACAATTGTAAACCGTTTGTTATTGTAAATGATAAAGCAGGTTTTCAGAGATTTTTCAGTAATTTCAGTGAGTTTCAATAGATTGCTAAACCAAAAGCATTACCATAAATATAAGATTTGAATGTGTTTCTGTACTGAATATACATGTATTTAAAAGGTGAAGTGTGGTGAAAGACTTTCTCTTCTGACAGAGCTGACGACCTCAGCTAGTTGCAGCTCCCATAAAAGTGCTTTGCAAAACTTCAGTCCATTTCTGTGTTGCTGATCTGTCTGTTTTTTCATGCAGATATCCTGCAGCTTATCTTCAGGACACAATATACTGCTTTTCTTCAGTGTAAACGTCTCAGTTTGAGCTGATGTGATGTGAAGACCCACTGCAGCACGTCATAATGATATTGTCCTAATGTAACCTTTCCTTTTTATATTGTTCTTGTATTGTGACAATCAACAATTGTCATTAAAATCAGTATTTAATTACATAATCAGCATGTCTGATTACTGAACAACACCAATGATATTTTATAAACAGCAGCATAGATGAAATATAAATACATAAAACAGCAGCATGTGCATGTTGTGAACATGTTGAGGTGGAGGTCTGGGTGCGGGCGGTGACCCGGATGCAGCAGCTGCAGCGCCGGTTCTGTGTGTGTTGTGAACATGTTGAGGTGGAGGTCCGGGTGCTGACGGTGACCCGGATGCAGCAGCTGCAGCGCCGGTTCTGTGTGTTGTGAACATGTTGAGGTGGAGGTCCGGGTGCTGACGGTGACCCGGATGCAGCAGCTGCAGCGCCGGTTCTGTGTGTTGTGAACATGTTGAGGTGGAGGTCCGGGTGCTGACGGTGACCCGGACGCAGCAGCTGCAGCGCCGGTTCTGTGTGTGTTGTGAACATGTTGAGGTGGAGGTCCGGGTGCTGACGTCTGGCGGTGACCCGGATGCAGCAGCTGCAGCGCCGGTTCTGTGTGTGTTGTGAACATGTTGAGGTGGAGGTCCGGGTGCTGACGGTGACCCGGACGCAGCAGCTGCAGCGCCGGTTCTGTGTGTGTTGTGAACATGTTGAGGTGGAGGTCCGGGTGCTGACGGTGACCCGGATGCAGCAGCTGCAGCGCCGGTTCTGTGTGTGTCGTGAACATGTTGAGGTGGAGGTCCGGGTGCGGGCGGTGCTGACGGTGACCCGGATGCAGCAGCTGCAGCGCCGGTTCTGTGTGTGTCGTGAACATGTTGAGGTGGAGGTCCGGGTGCTGACGGTGACCCGGACGCAGCAGCTGCAGCGCCGGTTCTGTGTGTGTCGTGAACATGTTGAGGTGGAGGTCCGGGTGCGGGCGGTGACCCGGATGCAGCAGCTGCAGCGCCGGTTCTGTGTGTGTGTGAACATGTTGAGGTGGAGGTCCGGGTGCTGACGGTGATCCGGACGCAGCAGCTGCAGCGCCGGTTCTGTGTGTGTTGTGAACATGTTGAGGTGGAGGTCCGGGTGCTGACGGTGCTGACGGTGACCCGGACGCAGCAGCTGCAGCGCCGGTTCTGTGTGTGTTGTGAACATGTTGAGGTGGAGGTCCGGGTGCGGTGCTGACGGTGACCCGGACGCAGCAGCTGCAGCGCCGGTTCTGTGTGTGTTGTGAACATGTTGAGGTGGAGGTCCGGGTGCTGACGGTGACCCGGATGCAGCAGCTGCAGCGCCGGTTCTGTGTGTGTTGTGAACATGTTGAGGTGGAGGTCCGGGTGCGGACGGTGCTGACGGTGACCCGGATGCAGCAGCTGCAGCGCCGGTTCTGTGTGTGTTGTGAACATGTTGAGGTGGAGGTCCGGGTGCTGACGGTGCTGACGGTGACCCGGATGCAGCAGCTGCAGCGCCGGTTCTGTGTGTGTTGTGAACATGTTGAGGTGGAGGTCCGGGTGCTGCGGCTGGGTGACCCGGACGCAGCAGCTGCAGCGCCGGTTCTGTGTGTGTTGTGAACATGTTGAGGTGGAGGTCCGGGTGCTGACGGTGACCCGGACGCAGCAGCTGCAGCGCCGGTTCTGTGTGTGTGTGAACATGTTGAGGTGGAGGTCCGGGTGCTGACGGTGCTGACGGTGACCCGGATGCAGCAGCTGCAGCGCCGGTTCTGTGTGTGTGTGAACATGTTGAGGTGGAGGTCCGGGTGCGGGCGGTGCTGACGGTGACCCGGATGCAGCAGCTGCAGCGCCGGTTCTGTGTGTGTCGTGAACATGTTGAGGTGGAGGTCCGGGTGCTGACGGTGACCCGGATGCGCAGCTGCAGCGCCGGTTCTTGTGTCGTGAACATGTTGAAAGTGTGCGGGCGGTGACCCGGATGCAGCAGCTGCAGCGCCGGTTCTGTGTGTGTCGTGAACATGTTGAGGTGGAGGTCCGGGTGCTGACGGTGACCCGGATGCAGCAGCTGCAGCGCCGGTTCTGTGTGTGTGTGAACATGTTGAGGTGGAGGTCCGGGTGCGGGCGGTGCTGACGGTGACCCGGATGCAGCAGCTGCAGTCAGGTCCTCTCGCTTAGCATGCTGAAGCTAACTTCACCGGGAACTTCAGCGGCTCTGTGGAGTTGTTTCCCCCGGACACCGACACACTTCACACCGCAGGTACGACGCCCGTAACGCGCGGTGTGTAATGAAGGCGTGTAGCCCGTGTGCCGGGCCGGGGTGTTTTCACGACCCGGAGAGGTTCGGTGAGTTTGTACGTCGTGCTAATTGAGCTAATTCCTTCAGGCTAGCTGATTAGCTTCGGGCTCTTGAAAGTCTTCTAAAAACGAACGAACGGCATTAAAATAAAACCTCGCTGTGTTATTAATGCGGGCAGGTATCTGCTGTTGAAGGGTGCTTTAGTTTAGCAGAGGGGAACTAGTCATTGTCAGTAGTTTTGATCGCAAATACTGCCACCTTACTAGCCCGTTACCAACACCTTTTCATTCAGACTTAATCAAGATGTAGATTTGTGATCCACAACTGCAAAGCGCATAAGTTACAGAAGGTCTTATGAGAAGGTCTCCAAAAGTACTTTAAAGTCTGGCCGAGCTGCTTGTGTGTCACAGATAGTTACATAACATCTAATGCGAGTTATATGGCGGCACCTGTATCATCATTACTTTATTCTGTCAAAGTAATACATCATACAGCCTTTCATTTAATTGTGAACGTCCTCGACAGTTTGAAATGGATCATCTATCATCTTCTGTCTGTTCTTTGGCTGTAGCTTCTCTCTCTGTATGCATGTGTCTGTCTTCTGGCAGCTGTAGAGATCTCGGTTCAGTCTCCAGGAGACTTGATGGAGATTCAGGCAGGGGTGCAGTTTACCGGCCCCCCGGACAATCCTCAAATACTTCAGCGCTGGACAGGGTCACACAACTCTGCCACGCTACTGCTGACTTTAAAATCAGTCCAGTTAGTTTCAAGCAGCAGCCTGCTGTAAAATCTTGCATCATTGAGAGTTTTGTGTGAAATCTGGATGTGTTTGTGATTAGTTATTGTGGTATAGTAAAATGTGTTATTAAGTGGGAAAGTTCAGTTTTGTGCTGTTTGAAAATATTTCCTTTTTTAATGTTAGTGCTCTGACATGTTTGGTATTTCATTTGGTGCGTATCCAAGGATGAGATAAGTAAGGATTGTTTGTGATGGAGGCCTTTACAGGATGATATATGGTTGTAGCTTCAGTGTAAGTTGTTTAGTAGTGCATTACCTAATTACCCATTCTGTTCTGTGATCTGTTGGGTGAACACTGTACTGTTGTGTTTGGTGAGATCAGTGTGGGATCAGATTCACCAGAAGGCTCTCTGTCAGACTATGATCTGTAGTCAAGTGCACATAAAGTCCTTGTGTATGTAGCCCATGCATACTGCTTTATGTTCTACAATGACCAAATACCAAGTCATCAGTTTAGCCAACATGAAAAGTGCCGTTGATGGTGTGGCATTATCTATGTGATACCTGAATTTTTAAAAGGAGACTCGACTGTGGGCTGACACATAAAAAGATTAATGTCTATTCAAAATGTGGACATTTGACCTTGTGAAAACACAGAATTTTAATGATTATCTGTCTTTCTTTTTGACCAGGTCAGTTTCAGTCGTGGCATTTCACTGGACAGAAAACGGCAGGTTAAACACTAGTTTAGTCTGATAAAAAGAATTTGAATGCTGAGAGCTGCTTACAAGGTTAAGCTGCGTTTACTGTGTTCTCTACTGGTCTTATAAAACACTAATGCAACAGGCTTATTGTTATGCTAGTTCTGTGTTTCAGGTTAAAACCTCTCACATAAGTATTGATGTAATCCTGTTTCTTGAATCATTTCTCTGACTATTTGATGGGCGATTTTAAGCAGTATCATTGCTTATTTAATGCTTAACAGCAGAGACATTCTGTCCCATGCTGACCACAGAAACTCTTTCTCACTGTTCAGCAGAATATGCTGTGGCTGGAATACCAGATTCCACCAAGAAGTTTTACTGTTGAGGTTTTAATGCATTTTGTGTGTCTGTGTGTGTGTCTGTCTGGGTCTGTGTGTGTGTGTGCGTCTGTCTGTGTGCGTGTCTGTCTGTCTGTGTCTGCCTGTCTGTGTGTGTGTTGTGTTCTGCTGTACAGTAGATTTCTAGTGGAGCATCTGCTTCTGTCACTCACAATCTTCACAATCTTACACGTGCAAGTTAATACAAGCTTCATTGAACCCTTTCAGTTTAGCCTGTAGTATTACTGTATACAGTGAGTGCTAGTGTGAACAGATCGGTGTCATCCAGTATTACTGTATACAGTGAGTGCTAGTGTGAACAGATCGGTGTCATCCAGTATTACTGTATACAGTGAGTGCTAGTGTGAACAGATCGGTGTCATCCAGTATTACTGTATACAGTGAGTGCTAGTGTGAACAGATCAGGGTCATCCAGTATTACTGTATACAGTGAGTGCTAGTGTGAACAGATCAGGGTCATCCAGTATTACTGTGTACAGTGAGTGCTAGTGTGAACAGATCAGTGTCATCCTGTAATTGCTGTTTTACAGTCAGGCAGAGCATCAGAAACAGTCATTCTTGTCAATAGATAAACACAAGGACATGTGTAAGTTTAATAACCAATACAACTGTAATACAATCGGACTGTCCTCACAACTTCACTTGCTCGGAAACTGGAATTGCACTGACCTCATTCCCCGCTGACATCTTCACAGATAATCAGATCACACTTCAAACACTCCTGCACTTCTGAAGCGAATCTCCCGCTGCTTCATCATTCCAGCAGTTTTCTCAGGGTTCGACAGTCAGGTGAGGGTTTTGGGTTTTGGCCCACACATATCAGAGTATCAGAGTCCAGTGTTTGGCTTCAGGGAGAGTCTCTGATACCCACAGAGAGAATGAGCAGAGCTAGAGGAGAGTGGAGAGCTGGACAGCTTTGTTTTGTTCCGTTTAAAGAGACTGTTTTCAGAAGATGAAGTGAGAGCTGACATATTCACTAATTTGTACATTTCTTCCTGTATTTGTCTCTTGTGATGATGTCACAGAATGTAAATGGCTGATAAGGAATGATTATTTTTAATTCTTTCAGGTCTGATGTTCTGCTGCAGACATGTTCAGCAAGAAGAAAAAGCAGCGCGTCCAGATCTCAGCCCCCTCCAACTTTGAGCATCGTGTTCACACTGACTTTGATGAACAGGAGCAGAAGTTTGTTGGGCTTCCACCCCAGTGGCAGAGCCTCATCGAGGACACAGCCAAGAGACCGAAACCCTTCATCGATGCCTCTGTCATCACTACTGTAGAGCCCCGCAAGGTAAGACAGCCTGTGGGTTTGGTTCTGTCCTGTTTGATTAGAACCATTGACATGTCACTGCTGGCTGGTCTGTTTATAAAGGAGTAACAGCAGCAAGTTTTGAATTCTGTGAAGTCAGTAATTGTTAATAAGCAAAGATTTTGTAATATATGACTGTGTCTTGGCAATGATTACTGACAGCTGAGACATGAGAAACAGCTCCAAGTTGAAACCAGGTCTTCATTCCCAACTACTTGTAAACATGTCTTAGACATGCACAACAGTTTATAACAAAAACAATAACATTTGAATGTCTGCTTTCATGCGATGGAGCACCATAATAAAAATCTGTTCCTGATTTTATGTGATGAGATAGAAAGACATAATACAATGAAAAAATAGGTGTCATGTTTGGTTCTTTTTGCTGTGTCCTTGCTGACTTCACATAACCAAACACCCACATTACATCTTCATAGATGTTTTTCTTGACACCTCCCAACCCTAAATACTTGATAACAGTTGTGTATGTGTGTGATGCAGACTATCGTTCGGGGTCGTAAGATTGACGATGATGGCCATCTCACATGGCTGCTGGATGAGTTTCAGACCATGTCTGTAATCCGCTCAAACTCTCTGAGGAGAGACAGTCCACCACCACCGCGCAGAGACTCTGGTTCATCAGGAGGGGGTCAGGAAAACGGAGAACACCTCCACCAGCAATACAAACACCCTAATCGCTATGGAGACAGCAAAGAGGGGTGTGTAGATTCAAACCAAAAGTGTGGTTTCCATAGGTTACAATGACAAACCGGTGTTGTCACTGAGGCTGTCTCATTTTCCTTTTTATTTGTGCAGGTCCAGACTGCGTCAGGAGCAGCCGGGTGATCGCAGACAGTGGCTGCCCCCCTCATCCAGAGAGGATGGGCGACCTGACCAGCAGCCCCGTGGTCAGGAGCCCAGCAGACACAAAGAGCTTGACTGGTCAGGAGGGTCAGCCGCAACCCCTCAACCAAGACAACGAGACAGGGAAAGAGTTCCACGGGAATATAATGACCAGGTTGTCAGAAGAGATGGGGCCAATGATAAGAGGCCCAAATCCAGCTATACAGGGCAAGACACCAGCCCACAGTCGCCCCGTGAGAAGAGACCACTCTCTGGGCCAGATATTCGTACTCCAAATCTGCCTGTTACAGAGGGAGTGATAAAAACTGCAAAGCAGACTGGCCGACCTTTCAACACGTACCCACGCACTGAAAGTGACTCTGGGAGAGGCCCCAGCGGTCAGGTACACAGAAAACAAACGAAACATTTATAATGTACATGGGAGGAATAGTAAATACAGGGTTCCCACGGTCACCGAAAACCTAGAAATTAAAAGTAACAAGTTCAGGCATGGAAAAATCATGGCAGGTTCTGTGGTGAATATAATTGTTTTTACCAACTACAGTGTGTCTGCCAAAGTAGGTTAGTAGTTGCTGTTTGTGCATGTATAAATAATGTTTTTGTAATCCTTAATGAGTAATCACAAATAACTGGAAATATGTGGGAACCCTGTAAATATTTGCTTATATTCATCTAAAATATTATTGAAAATATTAGTATTCTGTTCTCAGAAATTGTTATCTGCTTATTTTATGTTTTCAGGATTTAAAAACAGGCAAATCTCCTGAGACTCCTCACCATAACAGCCCCTCTGCTGGGGCAAATCGGGGCAGTGGGGGTAAAACTGCCTCACAG
The DNA here is from genome assembly GCA_036877525.1 of Chromobotia macracanthus. NCBI lineage: Eukaryota > Metazoa > Chordata > Actinopteri > Cypriniformes > Botiidae > Chromobotia > Chromobotia macracanthus. The sequence continues at coordinate 4,986,299 of JAZGTH010000080.1, read as the reverse complement.
GGGCAGCACAGAGCAGAGCCCCAGCATCATGCTTCCCACCCAGCTTTAGGACCCGAGCCCCCTCACAGCCAGCAGATGCCCCCTGCAGCAAAACCGCCTGGCCCGATCGCGCCAGGCCAGAAGACCCGATCTCCTCAGAGAGAGCCGCAGCGAGTTTCTCACGAGCAGTTCCGCACCGCCCTGCAGATGGTGGTGGACCCCGGCGACCCACGCACTTACCTGGACAATTACATCAAGATCGGTGAGGGATCCACTGGTATTGTGTGTATCGCCACGGTGAAGACCACAGGCAAACTGGTGGCAGTGAAAAAGATGGACCTGAGAAAACAGCAGCGGCGCGAGTTACTGTTTAATGAGGTGGGCTTAGTACACTGTAATTCTGAAATGGTTTGTGTCATTTACAGCACTGTAATAAATGGGGTATTGAAATATTTTCTTTAGCTTATTGCTGACATGACAGTTGACAGCAGTGAGGCAGAAATTGTTTGTGAAATGTATTTCTGTTGTTTTACTTTTGAGACTATAAATGATATTGTAAGATTATTATTGTTGCTGGTTGGTGTCTCTTAAATTTTTCTCATCAACCTCATCAAAGGAGAAACTCTGCTGGCTTTGTTTCTCATTTCCAAGGTGGTGATCATGCGAGACTATCACCATGAGAACGTTGTGGAGATGTACAACAGTTATTTGGTGGGGGACGAACTCTGGGTCGTCATGGAGTTCCTGGAGGGCGGAGCTTTAACTGACATTGTCACACATACCAGGCATGTATTTCTCCAGATTATTACTTGTATTAGCATCGTTTGTGTTAAACATTTCAAATGTAGTTTTGGCATGCACTCCTTTTACTTGAAAGAAAGGAATGAAGACCAAGATTTTGCAGCACAATTTGAGTGTTGCTTCAGAGAAAGTTTATTGTGTTTTGACAGTCTTATAATATTATAATATAAAATCTTATATTAATTGTATTTTTTGTTAATTAGCAAAATATTGCTTTTTTAAAAAAAATATCCAGCTATACATGTTTGGCTTTTAGACTCTGAACCTCAGATTTATTGGACCTGATGCATTTATGAGTTATACAGAAAATGTAGCCCAGGCACCCGTTACTTGTCAACAGTGCAACACCACTAGATGGCAGCACAGCATCACAGTTCAGTGTCACCTGTCCTTCCCGGTCATCATTTAAAGAGCTGCAGCCTCTCATGAACAGCTGTCATTGTGTTTCAGGATGAATGAGGAGCAGATCGCTAGTGTGTGTCTGTCTGTTCTGAAGGCTCTCTCAGTGCTTCACACTCAGGGGGTCATTCACAGAGACATTAAAAGTGACTCTATTCTCCTCACTCATGACGGCAGGGTAAGTCCTCACCTGTCCTCACAGACACTGTGTATGAGCTGTTTCACCCTTGTGTCCTGAGTGTTGATGTTTAAACAAGTTTTAGGCTGAACTGTTCTTCTGTGTGCTTAGACCTGTATTTCCACGAATGCTTGAGCAGCACTGTAGTGTATGTAGTGAAGTGAAATGGTATGTAGTATATAGTCCTTAGTCTGTTTCACTGAAGACAGTGAAAAATGGTGCTAAAATAGACAGTGGGTTTGTCAGATAGACTCTGTGTTTGACATGTGGTTACATAAAGCGTAAGTTCTTATAGCCAGCCTCAGCTGTTTCTTGGCAGGTCAAACACACACACACACACACACACACACACACACACAGACACACACACAGACATGTTTAATTTCCTCTTGTAACATTTCTGACACAGTTTTTTTTTCACAGCGACCTGAGGAGAAACTTTCTCATGTACTTAATCAAACAAGTATTGCAAAATCTTTCACAGTAAATTAAGTAATAATTTGTGAAGAGAGATTTTCACATGCTCTTGTGCTGTGTAATTTATTCAACACATCTGAAAGTTTATAATATTTATGCTTCCAGCCAATATTAATTTCCAAATTATGACTTAACATGCAACAAAGTTTAAACACAAAGTTGTTATAATAATAATGTTAGAATGATATTTTCATCAATTTTAAGAATACATTTAAAAAGAGGAATAATGACTTTTTTGATATTCAGTGATGTAGTTCTGACAGAAACAGGTTTCAGGCTGAACAGAAGCCTCATCTTTCTGTTCAGTAATGTATCATGTCTTCTGATGTTCTCATGTGCAGGTGAAGCTGTCAGACTTTGGCTTTTGTGCTCAGGTGTCAAAAGAGGTGCAGCGCAGAAAGTCTCTTGTAGGAACCCCTTACTGGATGGCCCCTGAGCTCATCTCAAGACTCCCATACGGCCCAGAGGCAAGACACACACCCCCTTCACCAGTTAAATTCTGTCAATACTACTGGCTTCACTGCATGCTGATAAAATTGTAGGTGTGTGACGGGCATTTAAAACTTTGTTTCTGTAGGTAGATATTTGGTCTCTTGGAATTATGGTGGTTGAAATGGTGGACGGGGAGCCGCCGTACTTTAACGAGCCCCCCCTGAAAGCAATGAAGATGATCCGAGACAACCTTCCACCTAAACTCAAAAACCTCCACAAGGTAACCAGTCTGTCTTCTTGGTTAATGTAAGTTAATGTTTAAACCGGTGTGTACTGACCTGTTAAGTCACGTTTGTTTCACTTGACGGGCTGTTTTTCTGTGTCTGTAGGTCTCTCCGCTTCTCAAGGGATTCTTGGACAGGATGCTTGTGCGAGATCCTGCTCAGAGGGCTACAGCTCAGGAGCTTCTAAAGCATCCCTTCCTGACTAAAGCAGGCCCTCCCTCGTGCATCGTTCCTCTAATGCGGCAGAACCGCCTGAGATGAGAGGAGCAGGATCTGTCACACGTGCTCTGCTGAGCCCAGAAGCAAAGATGGATTTCTGCTCTGCACATTTTAAAGGTTACACGATTGTACATGTCAAGTGTTTTAGAAGGGAAGGCCATAAATGCTGAAGACTCTACACTGAAAGGGCTTTTTGAAGCTGATGTTTTGACCACTGTGTATATCCTCCCATAAAACACACTGTTATTTGATAACATAAGACATGATTGGAAGTCCTTCACAGTGTTCTGCTAAAAGACAGACCTCACAATCCTCTGGCTTTCTGGTTTCTTCCCAGGAGTGTTAGAACACATCTCAGAGGTTTGAGAGTGATGTCTAAGGCTGAGCTCTTGGCTGCACTGAGTAGCTGTGGAAGGGTTAGACGTTATGTAAATGAACCTCGTGGATTCTCTGCTCTCAATGTAAAGCAATAGATTTTCATGGATTTTCTCAAAGCTCAAGTTCCAGGATCCCACTAATCAGTTTTTAAACAGGAAAACAACTACTGACGAAAATGTTAACTTCTTTCTTCAAAGAAAGTCAATATAGGCTTGAGTTACAACACTAGATGACGGTTAACACTGGAGGTGTTTCCTATCAGACTCTTTTAATTTTGTATCACATTGTTTCTCTATTGTTGCAGTGGTTTATTTGGACAGTATGATGATTTGAATTCCTCTAATTCATTGTTCCACTTTCTGCATAATAACAGGAAGGCTGGCTGTGGGGTTTTATCTAAAACAATCAGCACTACACCACGTTAGCTGAAGGGATTGAGCTGCTGCTACAGGCGGCCCTACACAGATCTTCCCACACACTTCACAGAAGTGTCACAGCCTTTCTCTGAAGGATTTGTGTGAGATGTTTTCTGTAAGATGGATGATTTTTTTACTGTACAAAAGAACAGATGAGCATTATGTATGTATTGTATAAGAGCTTGTTGGCAAATGAAATGAAAACTAGTTGGATGCATGATCCACCATGTGACAGCTGCTAGAACTAGCACAAAACACACACAGAATATTACAGTGTTTGTGTGTAAACACTCATGTATGATGATCATTTACACTGCTGTTCTCTGTGACGAGACACTCATGTCATATGTTAGGATTTAAGAGAGAAGTACCTTACTCACATCAACCAAAGACAGTATCAAAGGTCTGATACAATCATTTTATAATATCAATCGTTACAAACTTATTTCCAAACTGGCACAGTGTTCTAGTACACTACACCACGGCACTACAGTATGATTGTGTATGTATTTTTATTTTTTGCTATATTTGTGGCACTGACAAAAATGTAACCAGTAATTGAAGGCCGTTTAAAAATTATTCTGATTTGGCACTCACAGTGTAAACACACGTGACTAGAAACGGAATCATTGATGTGAATCGGGTCACTGCGTGTGGTTTAATGTGGAGATTGATTAAATCTAGACTAAAGCAGTAGTCATGAAAAATTGATACTCATTGACAGACAGTTGTTCATGTAAACTAAGTGGTTTCCACCAGGAATGTTATTTATGTTCTGGACTGTTGCAGTTCGAGGAGGTAGAACAGAAGTTATGACAATCAGGTAATGCAGAGCAAATGATGGCATGTGTCGAGTGGGTAGGTATGCCAAATGATTTGTGACCGGCCACTCTAATTTTTTGATTCATATCTTTTAAACACCTTCAGATTTAAAAATGACTTTTGACTGTTTGCTTTACTCTTGTTTGTTTGGATGTGTTGGGAAAATGCTCTACTGTGAATAGAAACAGGGTAATTCTCTCATAAGACTCGTCCAATGAATACGTGTTAAATGTTCCAGTTTTCTGTTTATTTTTCTGTGTCATGTTTTAGTTGTTCTTCATTTGGTGCTCACATATCATACTGCATTTGGGTAACATGAGTAAATGCTCTCTGGAAGGGTACAGTATTTTATAACATGGCAGTTTCATATGTTTTTGGATCTGTCTCAGATTGCCGCTGCATTACAACTGAACTAATGTCCCATGTTCTGCTGTTGCTTTGTTTTACGTTTTAAGCCTAATAGCTTTCTAATGTCTAATCTTGCACTGTAAACATAAATGTAGTTTGTTTTAAAGTCTGTTACTGTAGTTTTCTGTTCTGTCAGTGTGTAGATAGTTTTAAAGAAAGAACTGGTGTTTTAGATGTGAACTAGAGGCACTGATCACCCAATGCTGTCATTCAGGTGTAATGTGGATGCATATAGCTGACACGCTCAGTGTTCTGGATCTGTGTTCAAATAATCTTCAACATCCGTTTAGATCTGGAACTGCTACTGACAAGCAGCTGCTTTGTGACCTGTAAACTGGTTCATGCTGTCTTCAGTATTGTCATTTCTGATGGACAGACCAGTGTCAGTTTCCTCTGTATGTGAATTTTTACTGGTGGTGAAGTGGACTTCACACTGATTTCTCAAATACAGTTTGAAACCTCTCTTTGACTCTGTCTTCACTCGGACACGAGCAGAGTTCATTCAGTGTGTGTATGTGTGTGTGTGAACAGTGTGTGTGTGTGTGTGTGTGTGTGTGTGAACAGTGTGTGTGTGTGTGTGGAACAGTGTGTGTGTGTGTGAACAGTGTGTGTGAAACTGGTGATTGTGGGTTAGTTGTTGTGTTGTGATGAACCGGAGACGATTTGAGGCTCTGCTCCGCTCTGCTCACTCTTTATTCACTCACACTCACAGCATCATCAATATGTGTATGTATATATATATACATGTATATGTGTATGTGTATATATATATATATATATATATATATATATATATATATATATATATATATATATATATGTGTATGTGTATGTATATGTATCATTTAGTTAGTTTGTCTGCATGTACCGTCTCTCTTGAGTATACATGAGGATACGTGTGTGTTGTATGTGTGTACATATATGTGTCACATATATGTTCAGTTATACATGTTCACATATATGTTCAGTATACATGTTTATATATATGTGTCACATGTATATGTTCATATGTTCACATATATGTTCACATGTTCACATATATGTTCACATATATGTTCACATATATGTTCACATGTTCAGATATATGTTCACATATATGTTCACATGTTCAGATATATGTTCACATGTTCACATATATGTTCACATATATGTTCACATATATGTTCACATGTTCAGATATATGTTCACATATATGTTCACATATATGTTCACATGTTCAGATATATGTGTCATTAGTAGTATGTTCACATGTTCAGATATATGTTCACATGTTCACATATATGTTCACATATATGTTCACATATATGTTCACATGTTCAGATATATGTTCACATATATGTTCACATGTTTAGATATATGTTCACATATATGTTCAGATATATGTTCACATATATGTTCACATCAGTTCTTCATCAGTCGCTTTATTGTGACGGGCAGTGTGGGCGGCGCGCTCTGAGCGTGAACGCGCATCTCGAGCGACCAATCAGAGGTGGAGCTGCGGGCACAAACTCCGCTGATAAAGACTCGTCTCATTCACTGAAAGTGTGTGTGTGTGTGTGTGTTCACTCTGTGTGTGTGTGTTCACTCTGTGTGTGTGTGTGTGTGTTCACTCTGTGTGTGTTCACTCTGTGTGTGTTCACTCTCCTGACAGTTCACACTGAAGGCTGGATTCACTCTCGCTGTCAGGACCTCCATCTGCTCGAGCTCAGGTGAGTCTTCAGCAGTTTAATGTTTCTGCTTCATGAATGTGTGTGAGATGTTTCATCATATCCACTGTTTAGCAGACGAGCCGTTCAATTGAAATGAAGTGAATGTGAGATCTGCCACTGTTCACTGGTGTGTAGTGAACAGTCAGTCTCACTCACTGCTGACATTTACTAAACATTATTCAGTCTGTAAAGGTGCCAGTAAACTCCCACATCAGTCTCTGTTCACAACATAAGATGTGAAATGTCCTGCTGTCAGAGGGACGGTCCCACAGGTGCTCAGATGACTGCAACACCGCAGTGACCAAACAGGACTTCACCGTTTATGCTTTAAAGATGTTGCTGCAGTTTGTGGAGGGCTGTGGCAGAGCTGCCAGTCATTTCTGGGCCACTTTTGGTTGACACCCTGATGTTTATTCAACGTCTGAGTTGCACTAAACATTATGCAGGTGCTGTTGTTTTAGGGTCAGGGCGAGGGGTGGTGTCTGTTATCTGTAGATCCCCTCTCTGTCTGTGAAACTAACCTAACGTGTGGTTAATGGTTTAAAACACCCTGTAAGCCACACCACACACTGTGCTTAAGAAATGTGCCTTAAATCACAAATCAACACATCGGCTTATGCATAACTTGATGCCCTAAAATATGTTTGTATTCACATATTTACAGACTTCTGTAAGTGGCTGTCCATTAGTGACTAAGTTATGTCTTTGTTTGTTTGTTTGTTTGTTTGTTGGTCCAGCAGGACAGAAGTTTTGATGTCTGCACAGCGATCATCTCTCTGGTCATGTCTGCATACTGTGCTGCATTATGGGTTTCTCATGTTGGCTGCTCTGCCAGAACTAACCACAGGTATGAAGGTTTCCTTTTAATCATACCACATCTTCCTCTTCCAGAAAACTAGCCACTAACTTCCTCGGAAGCAAAGATTGTTGAATTATCATAGTAGCCATAATCAGTCATTGTGTATGTTATTTGACAAAATAGAACCAAATTAAATCTGAATAGAAAATATCCAAATACGAAATGTGTGAAGACTGAAATTTAAATGTATTCTGATGTCATTTCAAATTTTGCTTTTTGGTTGAAGGCCGGAATTGCTCTCACCCTCTGGTGCCTGAGCATGGAGGTTTCCGCTGTGACCCGTCACCATGTCCAGGTTTCCCTCATAAGAGCATTATTAATTTCTTCTGCGAGCCAGGCTTCACTCTCCCTCACCGGCACTACCGGGCTCGATGCCATCATGGCCAGTGGCTGCCTGGCGTGCCCATCTGTATACCACAACCGGGTAAGAGAAGAGACCACATGACACATTTGATTAAAGCAATGGCCTTGTGGACATTGTTGACACTGTTGTGCTCACAGAAGACCTGAGTTTGTGTTCTAGTCCTGCTCCTATCTCATCACTGAGTGGTTTGTTTCAATAAGAACAAACAGTATTTTTCAAATGACATTACAATACAATGCATTACTGTCTTGTGAAGCAGGAGATTGACATGAAAGACTTAAATGTGGGAACAACTTTTTCTGTTGAATGAGTTGTCAAACAGTTGTGCATTCTGTGCTGGAGGCATCACACAAGCAGAACCATAAATAAATGACCTATATAAACCTAAAAAAACCTTGATGTCTTCATGAGCAGCTCACTTCCTTGTTTGATCTAAAACGTGTCACGAGAGGAAACCAACAGCTAGAGCAGGAAGTGAGCAAAGCCACTAAACTAACCAGTCTGACTGTTTCTGTGATGCATGTAATGCCTCTGATTTTGATTCTATGACGCCGATGTTTTCCAAAGGATGTCAATCACTAACTAACCGCTGATTCCATGAAACTGGTTTTGACTTCATTTGTAGGTTGTGTTTTTGACTTACTTTGACTTGAATTTTCTGCATGAAGTCTTTAAACACTGAGCGTGTTTTTGTTAACAGAGGGTCATGCTGAAGAACATGAGAGAATAGTCAGCTCCATTCCAAGTGTAGCTACAACAGCTATTGGAGTGTCCATCTTCCTCCTCACCACAACAGCCTGTCTGATTATCAAGTCCCGTCTGTTTTCCTGTCGTTCACAATGGTAAGCAGTTTCACCAGCTTCATTGTCCACAATGAAGAACTGTGTTGTAAGAACTGAAACAATAAAAAGTGCTCGAGTATATGCAGTGTTTTGACTGATCTTGCTGTCTCAACAGGAGGTCCTCTAATCAGTTGGACCTTGTGGTGGATGGTTTACCAGTTTCTCTGCCCACATATGAGGAGGTAATCTACAGCAGCTGGGGTCAACGTCTTCCACCCTTACATGGACCTACACAGCTTCTGCTGGCACAGGACGCATCAGAACGAAGTCCACTGACGTCACTCATACGACCAGATTCCAATTGTTGCACCGATACAGCCAATCAGAGAACAGAGACTCCGCCCCCACCATACGAAGAGGTTCAATCACAATTCAGAGGTGATGGAAATGACACTGGAGGACGGGCCTCACACAGTGCACTTTCTGTTGATAAAAGCAGCTGATTGCTGGACTTTTAGCCTTTTGATGTTTCATTGCTTTGCACAGTTGATCATAGATGTTGTAGGTTTTCACTTTTATGAGTTTGAAGATCGTCTAACTGAAACAGTTCAGATGTTTGCAGGGACTGTATTGGTCAGAAGGAGCTAGTTGACTTTCAGAGGTGAAGTGTTGCAATATTCTATTGATATTTTCAGTGACAATCTGGAGACAGTCTGGTTTATCTTCTCTCCTCAATGAGGAGAACAGGTCATGATGTTCCAGGGTGATTTTATGATTTTTATTTAATGATGTAGGTATGTCAAGCGGAGGAGAGCTTCACACTCATTTAAATGTCTAATCATTGGAAGGAGAACATCTGGTATTGGTGGGGCTGTGTTGTTCACTCTTCCCAGAATGCATCATGTCACTGAGCAGGCTCAAGGAAGCTGGTTTTAGTCTGCATGGAGGGATTATGATTCCTTTAAAACTTCACCTTTAGACCTGCAGGAGACTGCATTCATTCATTCATTCATTAGACTAATCGAGTTGTTTGCACTTCACTCTGCTCAGAGCATTTAGATGAACATGTAGTCCAGTGTCAGACTATGATTGTTCCTGTTTAAAAATGGATTTTAGTATATATGATTTCAAACGCAATCTTCCATTAGCACATATATACCTTATATATATATACATATATATCTGTTGTTAAATATTGCATTAACATATAGAACAGAAATCCTGTGATTGGACATTGAATGTGTTTTTGTGTATTTGGTTTTCATTTTAGATGTAACATTTACATCATGTATATAACTGCACAAATGATATAATAACATTTACATTTTATGAATGAAATGTTTGCTTTTAAAATTATTTTAAATCTCCGGACTATGAGTGGTGTTTAGTTTTGAAGTGTGTAGATAGTTTGAGCTTATTTCAGATTAATCCTCCTGAAACCAACATTTTTGTTAATGCTTTGGGGGGCAGTCTGGGCTGTGATACAGTTTTAACCTGTTTCACACTGGTTTGAGCAGACAGATTAATGTTTGATTAGATGTGCTGACCTGTGAGAGAATATCATGAGCTCAGAGGAATTTCTTTTCATAGAAAAGAACAAGACAGCCATACACTCTGACCTTCATCTGTTCTCATTGTCAGGGATCATACAATGCAAAACTGGTTTCCTTATTCAACACTTTAAATAGTTCAGTATGTTTTAGAGAATCAGACTAACTGGTGCTGTATTCTAACCATCAAGCAGTCATTAGAACAGCACACGTCCATTCTACTGCGTTTTATAAATATACAGTATGTATACTTGCATTGTCTGCAAATGTTGTGTATGCATGGAATACATAGATGACCTGCTAAACTGAGCAGTTGAGAATACTGTACTGAGTGCTGTATCCCACAATGCAATGCGCTCGGCTGGACCATTACCAGTGTTTTGGAGCTGCTTGAGCGTGACACATGCAGTTTATACTGTAAAGATCTGACAGCTCTGTCCCTGCCTTGAGGCCAGTTTCAGTACTGCACTCTTCAGAAAACTCGTGGGTGTGGTGTTGGGTAAAACCGGTTCATTCATAATTTGTAGGTTAACCACAAAATATTATAGATCAGTTTTGTTGTTTAAATTTCTGCATGGAATGTGTTTTCATTGAACAGTTGTTGACGTAAATTCACGTCTTATCAGAGAATTATTAGGCACTGTTGAATAACAGTCGTGTAACTGATAAGCTATTTTGTTAGCTAACAAACAATAGCTGAAAGACAACATGTAAAAACAGGAGCTTTTTTAATAATCAAGGATTAGATCATAACTGACCTCAACAAAATGTTCTTAATTTAACATCAACATTGTGCGGTTATAAACAGACACGACACACGTGAAGTGCATTTAACGTTTTATTTCTCTATCAGTCAATACATGATAAAGGTACACTGGAAATAGATGCAAAAATGTAATATACACAAAGTCAATGGAGTATCTGAAGAAGTATCCATGTAAAAGGCACGTATCCATATTTGACACCATCTGAATAAGGTCTCTTGAATCATGTCTGTACAAGCTACACTGTACAGAAATACAGGGAATAACTTTCAGTCAACACACCACAACCAACCACTACCTGAAAAAGATCTCTGCTGTGTAAAGATCTGAAAGAGAGAATCTGTAATATCAATTTCTGTGATGAAAAGCAAAAAGATGAAAGACATCTCATCTGAGTTAAAGACATTAAACTCTGTCAACTGGACTGCAGCGTGTCAACAGCACAAAGTCTTTAAAAACCGTTACATATGCAATTATTAGACACAAAGGGACAGAAAACAATATTTGCAGTTAAACACAAAAAAAAACACAAGTATAGCTTCACAAGTCTGAACTGCAAAAGTATATCAAATGCTTTTTATAAAAAGATGTTACGAAATGATTATTTGTTGCGTTTACCAGCTACGGCCTCAGTGAATCATTGTTACATCAAGAGCATGTTTACATCCATTCTTACCCATAATTCCAGACATTTCATTTAAAAACTGCTGAAGCGGACTTTTGTTGTGTAATATACAGCTTCTTTCAGATAAACTCAAGTGAGGTTTAGATTGAAGTTATAGATTTAAATTAAGGCTAAATGTGGTAAAACAGTGTCAGGATTATTCCTAATATATTGTAACCAGTTTTCCTTTGGATGCATTTGTGCTTTGGAATATTTGGATTTACGGCAAGTCCTTGGGATGTTCGGAGCACCAATGTTTTATTTCCGTGGAAATGTTGCCATCTTTATATCAATTCTAAAGTCAAGATCTTTGTTGGGGATAATTAGAGATACCCAATAGATTTGACTACACCACACTACCTCCATTTGGTCTATAATGTACCTTTAAAAAAAGGCATTTTCTCACATTAGAATTGATGAATGTAATCAGCAGTCAATTATTTTGCTGTCTGTTGTGTGTGAAAACACGGCTCTCTGTAATCCATCACATCGATGCATGTTGAGTATGTGATGCCGATTATTCATAACCCTCACTGTAACCCGTCACTGTACTTGCTGACGGTGTGCTCATCTGTGTCACCTCATGTACAAGTCAGACGTGACATCGAGCAGCAACTGCTTTCACTACATCAGGTGAGGGGGTCAGAAACTTCTCCCTCATCACAGCTAAAAAAAAAAAAAAAAATACAGATAATGAATGACCAGGGTTACAGTACACTGAAGTCAAAGCTTCACATATACATGTTATACATGTGTAAAACTGTAATGACTGTAACAACTACAAAATATAAGAAAACAATCAGATAAATGTACCTGCTGTATCACACATTGCCTGAGTTCCCGCCAGCAGAGGATCTCTGTCTGTCAAAAGATGAGTGCGCTTTTGAGGTGGTGCCTCAAACTCTTCTGAATTATAGCTCTTCTGCAAATGAAATATGAAGCGATCAGCAATAATCAATCAATTTTATACTTCTGTGTTCTGAAGACAGATAAACAGGTTTGGAGTGACACCAGGGTGAGTGAATTTTATTTGTGTGTGAACTATCCCATTAACTAGATCTTAACAAATAACAATTCTTTAACAGGTGAGGGTTGCATTCAGAGCTGGTCCACAAACGTCTCCTCACCAGTAAGCTGTGGCTGAGCAGAATGTCTTCCTCTATGGAGCTGCTCATGAGTGTGTTCTCCCATTTGGAAGCCACAGCAGGAATATCTTCCTCATCATTTACACATCTGTTGTGAGGAAGGACACAGAGTGGAAATTACATAACTGATCTCTGAAAATATCAAACCTGTTCACCAGCAAGCAGAATCATCTGAAATGATGAAAACCTCTTTCTCAGCCTACCGTATCCTGTTACTCAGCATTTCTGGAGATGATGTCTCGGAACACTGTGGCAGGAAAGTCAGCTGGAAGTCATCATCCATGGAGATATAAGGAGCCAGCATGTCCAGATCAAAATCATCCATGTTCTGTCACAGAACGAGAGAGTCACGTGACATCTTCACTAACAAAACATCTGCTCAGAGCATAAAGGTACACTGAAACATCTCTCTCATTGTATCTCAGTACCTCTGTCTGGACGTTCGCAGTTAAGCTCTCTTCAGGTTTGAGGGCAAAGAACCTCTCCACCCCATCAACCTCCATGGGCAGCTCCTCAGCAGGTCTCTAGAACAGATTCCTGATGTCAGATGAAATATTCAATCCAACAAAGATAAACAGACTCAAATGCCCACATCTGTACCACAGCAGGTGGGGAACCGGAGGACTTGTCGAATATTGGTGAGAGGAGTTTGCGGAGTTCTGGTGTACAGAAATCCTGAGGGCATTCTGGGATACAGTTGGGACTTGGTGGAGGGCAGAAGGACAACTCCACACCATCTGTGTATAATAAACCAGTGATCAGATCAGATTCATGTAGTAACCCACAACCTTCAACAATAATCAGCCTTGATTTTAGACAGAGTTCAAGTTTAATGATGAAGTGTGTGATTCTGCCCTTCTAGAGTCTCTAAATCAGTAGATCTAAACCCTTTTTGACATCAAGGTCCCCCCCAATATCCACAACAATATTTGAAGGTCCCCCACTCACAAGTTTTAGCCAACAAAATATTTTAGAGCTTAACATAACTAAAAAGATGTATATTTATTATATAAATAACCAAACACCAAGAAATATCTTGATTTTTAGTTGATTTTAATGCTTGTTTTATTTTAAATTATTTTGTCATATTGTCTTAAATGAAACGGCAGTTTTAACATTAAAAAGACACCATTCTCCTTTAAGAAATGCTGAAGACACACACCTGTGCAGGTTTCCGGGATGGAAATAACAGTGTCTCCAGAGTGAGGTGCCAGCTGCAGTAACTCCTCTGGGTTCTCCTTCATCTGGAGAAAGAGTTTAGCAGTGCTGCTTTCCTCCATGTCTGAGTCCATTTCCTCCAGCACACTCAGCTGCTCATCTTTGAGTTTTGGTTTATCACAGGTCTGTTCCAATGAGAACACCACATCTGCTTGCTCCACCCCACTGCCAAACAGAGAGATCGAGAAGAATGTCCACGAGCTCATTTAAACTGCAAAGCCATGAATAAACAAACAGGAAACAAGATTTAATGCTGAGGCAGGTTGAGGCACCTGAGGATGAAGTTGAGGCACACCACAGCCTCAGGCTGAGAGGTTCTGCTGTTGTAGAGGACGGTGGCTTGAGTCTCAGTCCAAACAAAGCCTCCGTTCTTAGCCAGGAAGCGGTAGTGACTGGTGCACACCTGGCCCTTGGACAACACTGAGTGCAAAGTAAAGATTTGTTCATTTATCTGACAAATGTGCAGATAGACTGTATTGCATGTCGAACATAGTTTGGCATTGCTCATTTAAAATTTTTTAATTGACCTTGAAATTTTAAACAAATCAGATAAATCATCTTTTCACCAGTTTGGTTAAATTAGGACTTAAACTTGCGCTTTAATTCACAGAATAAAACAAAGAGTGGCGAACAAACTTACAGATGTGTAAACTCCTGGTCACATGATCGAAATCAAGGGCGTGATAAAACTCATAGGCCGACCGGCCAATCAGATCATCTGGTTGGTATCCAACAAGCTCAGTGACACTGTGGGCACAGAAAGCAAAAATCAACATTTCAGTCTAGTTCATTTATATCTGCATCTGTTTAAAACGTAGAATAACTCGTCACTAAAATGTGATCTGTTGTGTGTCCAAGCCCCAGTGTGAGATACTATAAATAACCACAAGCTTTAATTACAAGCAGACAGTAAAGCAGAGGAGTCACATCCTTTACCACACTGTGAATGAACTCTGTCTTAAACTGTCACAGACAAACTGAGCTGATCTGCTGGAGTTACCTCACACTGAAGCATCTGAGGTTCACTTCAACTTTTACAACTGTGTGAGTGTAAACCATGTTGTGATGTATACAAGAACACACATTAACTTCTGTCCACCTTTACAATCGCTCTTACCGTCCGTCACACTGTGTGAACGTCAGGTTCATACTGTGGCGAGTGAGGAAAGTGCTGCTGTCCAGCGGGAACTCAACACTGGAGGGGTGAGGAATGGGTTCACAGAGCAGGGTCAAGAAGCTGCCAGCAGGAGGCGAGCTCTTATCTGCACTGCTGAGAGTCTGCAGGTGTCCTGTGCAGTGAAGAACCTGAGAGAAATATGACAAGAGCTTTTAAAGAAACGTACACTTAAAAATCAGAGGTCGGCTGATTATGCGCTCTGGATAAATCTACAGTAAAATGCCTTCACTGAAAAGGAAAACAACCCTGTGTGTGTGTGTATAAGTTTAGTACTAACTGTTTGTTCATTTCTTAACATAATACAGATGCATGGTATTGTGTAACATGACGTGCAAATGCTCTGCAATAGGTTATAATATTTTAACATCTGGATGTCTGCTGTGTGTGTTTCTGTATCCTGTTTTATGTTCTCGTTTGACTTGACTCAAAGAACCTGATGTGACCTGATGTAGCAACAGTTCTGCACCAGGTATCTTCACCCTCTGAAGGGAAGTGAACAGGTGCTGTATGTTAAAAAAGTGAAGGAAGTCCTACACCAGCCCAACATCAACACAAAGCATTTTAACTGGAGACCTACTACTGTTACACAAACACACACTATAAAAATGTTTACATGAAATGTGTATGTTTTTTGTATGTACCTTCCAGGTGGCAGACTTCATATTCACTGTTCTTCCCGTGTGACTGACAGTGCTTTTCATTCGCAGGAAGAAACTGTGTTCGCTCAACTTCTCTGTGTTTTTCTTTGAAAGACCTGAGGGTGAAAAATCATTCTGTTCAGTCCTAAACATGTGCAGCCAGGTGTGAAACCAGCATGAGTAGATTAAGAAGCAGCAGGACATTCATGTTCAGTCAGAGTTTACCAGATCTACTGCTGAGGACATCTCTCAGTTCTTCCTGATCACACGGGTGAACAAACTCATACACACTTTGTCCAAGCAGCTCTAGCTGTGAATCACACACAATCAGCATTTAATCACCAATACAACTGTAACATTTCAAGAGAAGCAAATAATATCATGCATGATATTGTATATTACATGTAATAATAACAGCTTCTATACTTCAGCATTCAAAGCTGATGTGAATGAATCACTTTAATATGTCTTCATGACTCTTTCAGTATCTGTGTCAGAAATAACTGTTAATACACTGAGTCCCCTTCAGTGAAGCTAAAATTAATCACGCAGCACAACATTCTCTGGGACACGTCATGAGCTGACTGACTCAACTAAAATACATTTCATATCTATTTATAAATGCAAACCTAAGAACATCAGTCTAGGTAGTTGTGTGACAAACAAAAGATCACAAAACAAGTAAATGACAAATGGGAAATCAAAATGACAAATGGGTTCCTCAATTTTACACTAAAAAAAAAAAAAAAAAAAATACAATATGCATTGGTTGTTTTGAAATGGAGCACTGTAGACTGTAGGGGGCGCACTCACCTGTGTAATGCCGATGTGTTTGCTGACGCAGTCTGAGAGGAAGACCATATCTCCTTCCTCTGTCATCACCAGAATAAAGCCAGCCAGTGCCTGCTGATAAAACCCATCGATGGGATCCTCTTTCTGCTTGGGAGACTGTGTTTTGGTCAACCCTGCTGGAAGTGGCATGAATCCAGTTAGCAACAACAGAGGAATAGTTTCTTTCATTATAGACAGTATATACATTTCATTATAGACAGTATATACATTTCATTATAGACAGTATATACATTTTCATTATAGACAGTATATACATTTCATTATAGACAGTATATATATTTCAGTATACATATATTTTAACTGGGCCCTGAGAGTCCCTTAAGGTGCTTTGGAGAAGATATGTAAGTCCAGATTTAAAAGACTTTACAAAAGAGTTTTAGGTTTCATTTGTAATTATTAACTAATTTTTAAATTACTAACCATGTGTTAAACATTAATGTTGTAACTAATGTTAGTTAAGGTGAATTGAATTAAAGTTATTATGAAGTGTTTTATAGTGGAGTCGCACACACCGGACTGGATGAGCTGGTTCATTCTCAGATAGCTGAGCGTCACTCTCATGATAGCTGCTTTGTCCAGGTGGGAGGCAACACGGCGTGACAGGGGCAGAGAGTGAGCGAGCTCATAAAACACCTCCGTTTCCTGACTCCTCCTACAGCGCGCCGCATCCCGCGAGCGCACCTTCCTCTCCAAACTGGACCTAAAACAGCAGAACAATCAACCAGTTCAGGCCAATAAAATGCAACAGCAGCCGCAATATTAGAACCTGGAGAAAAAAAACAGCAGAGAAAGAGCAAAAGATTTTCCATAAAGCTTTTTGAAATCTCAAAGAGAAACATGAGAAAGCAAAAAAGTCCACTGTTACTACACAAACTTTCTACAGCCAGAGAAATGAGGACAACACGTTCCTCTCCCTGCCTCCTACATGTTGTTTTGTTCCTTCTCAATAAATTAGTTCCAGCTGTAACTCAAGGGTTGTAAGGCTGTGTATCCTGCTCCTGCCAGTGAAAGTGCCAGATAATGTTTGCGAGATGAGGGGATCTTGAACCCTTCCTCCAAGTGGCTGAAGCATTTTGAAAAGCTTTGTTGTGTTTATAAGAATCTCGCACCCCTCCCAGCCCATGACCTCCTTCTGTGCTCTGAACAGAACTGAACTCAGTCCAGCCCTGACATTTCCAAATGACCCACCAAACAGTCGCCTTATTTCTGTGAGATAAGAGCAACACAGGACGAACTCATCAACTGGCAGACCACAATTTGCATGTGTAACAGGACTGAATAACTGCCTTATTGTATTTCCAGGTACATGGAGAAGCAGCGTCCAGTAAACAGGACAGAAGCGGTCACAACACAAAGCTGCGTTCCAGCCCGTGTTTTAGTAAACATGCAGTCTGTGGTCGTTTGCATCAGAGTTTGTGCACTTTGGCAATACAAAACACTTCTGTCATCATATCTGAATAATGTGTAGCGTACAGAAAAATATCAACACAGAAACATGCCTGTATAAGGACTTACATAGTCAAAATACACAACAAACAGCCCCAGCATACTGTAGTTATGCAGTGTTGCTTGGATTTATTGACTATTTGTAAACACCAGATATTAAAGCCACTGGCAGATGCGACAGACAAGTAAAGATTTCATATAACTGGGAGCATGAAGTAACAGTAACAATTTACTATATTACAGTAACCTCTGTGCCACATCAATATAAAACATCAAACTACTCAGTAAAAGACTCTGCACAACCATAAACCCGGGAAAGAACAGAGAATAAAAAAAATGCCAAAGCAAACTTTACTTTTATATACCCATAAACAAGTTAACAGGCTGTAAACATTTTGCAATTCATATCACACACAAAACGTTTGCAACTCGCATGGACCTGAGCGTATAATAATAATAATAACGATTTTTTTATATGAGAGATGTTGAATACATGATGTTAAATTAAACAACTTATCACAGTCACAACACATCTAGTGAGATAAAACTCTGAATGCTTGAGACCCTGGTCCCATTTTAAACCCCAGATAACCACTTCAGACTACACAATAATGTGCGTCACAGAGTAAGAAACCAGTTTAGACTGACCATTACTAACACATCCCACATCAACTCTAAAAATAAAGCTCAGGACACACCAGGCTGCTCTCTCAGTTCTCTTTTTAGAGTGATATTTTTGTATCAGATTTGATGCTGTAGAGAAAGAAACACCATAAAACCAAACTACTTTATAACTTTATAGCTTGTATATCTGATTTTGCTTGTTACTGCAGTTTAACATTTAGGACATGCTGATTGTACTTTTTTATAATCTATTCCTTCATGTGTAAGTTTAAAGGGGTAAATCAAATTTCAAATCTTTAATTCAGCTGAGGTGAATTGAAGGCAAGTATATGGCAATAACAGCCTTATATCTTAATTTTGCCAGATTGAAACAAATTGCACATTATCCACACAAATAATGTCCAATTTCTTATACCTCTAGAGCTCAATAAACATCTTTATGTATGTTCTAAAAATGCCGCTGATGGGAGACGTGACGTCACGGGGCCGCAGGATCATGGTGTGCTGACGTCACAAACGTTCAGACGAACCATCAGTGTGTCACGACTGATGCCATGCAGCCCGGGGACACTGGAGGTCCCTTATTACAACTTACCACATTTCAAGATATGTTAGTAACCTTCATATATTTACTCCAGCACTCTTCTGTCTCACTCCAGCACAGCCTCCTGTCTCACTCCAGCACAGTCTCCTGTCTTCTGTCTCACTCCAGCACAGTCTCCTGTCTCACTCCAGCACAGCCTCCTGTCTCACTCCAGCACAGTCTCCTGTCTCACTCCAGCACTCTCCGGTCTCACTCCAGCACAGTCTTCTGTCTCACTCCAGCAGTCTTCTGTCTCACTCCAGCAGTCTCCTGTCTCACTCCAGCAGTCTCCGGTCTCACTCCAGCACAGTCTCCTGTCTCACTCCAGCACTCTCCGGTCTCACTCCAGCACAGTCTTCTGTCTCACTCCAGCAGTCTTCTGTCTCACTCCAGCAGTCTCCTGTCTCACTCCAGCACTCTCCGGTCTCACTCCAGCACAGTCTCCTGTCTCACTCCAGCACAGTCTCCTGTCTCACTCCAGCACTCTCCGGTCTCACTCCAGCACAGTCTTCTGTCTCACTCCAGCAGTCTCCTGTCTCACTCCAGCACTCTCCGGTCTCACTCCAGCACAGTCTTCTGTCTCACTCCAGCACAGCCTCCTGTCTCACTCCAGCACCCCGGTCAAGACAGCCTCCTGTCTCACTCCAGCACAGTCTCCTGTCTCACTCCATCTGTCTACAGCAAGTCTTCTGTCTCACTCCAGCAGTCTCCTGTCTCACTCCAGCACACCCCGGTCTCACTCCAGCACAGTCTTCTGTCTCACTCCAGCACAGCCTCCTGTCTCACTCCAGCACTCTCCGGTCTCACTCCAGCACAGCCTCCTGTCTCACTCCAGCACAGCCTCCTGTCTCACTCCAGCACAGTCTTCTTCTGTCTCACTCCAGCACAGCCTCCTGTCTCACTCCAGCACAGCCTCCTGTCTCACTCCAGCACAGTCTTCTTCTGTCTCACTCCAGCACAGCCTCCTGTCTCACTCCAGCACACTCCTGTCTTCTGTCTCACTCCAGCACAGCCTCCGGTCTCACTCCAGCTGTCGGACCATGTTCACTTTCTTCAGACATTATCTGATCATTCACTGAATTTCAACACAGTCATTTCAGTAGTTTTGGGTGGCTGTGTTTTAACTTTATTGTAAATATAACATACCGCTATAATGCCGTAGATAAACACGCCCATTGATCTTTAAAGCCACGCACACACATATCACCATCACCACAAATGAGATCAAATATCGATTATAAGCGTTCAGTATACTGATCAATCGCGACAGCGGGCTCGTGACGCACTTCCGGCGCTGTTTGAAGTCCCACAGCATTTCTTCACAGACTTTATGTGCTCACGTTCGTCCTGCGGCTGTTCTAGAGTCAGTTCTCCACTGCGCTCCTCCTCGATGTCAAAGTAAGAGTCCCGCCGGTGTTACACTGGGTCAAGAAATCAAAAAGTTTAAAACAAACACCTTAAAACACGTATGCTTACCGTGGTCTGTATATTAGATTAATATGTAATATGTTCCAAGGTCAATATGTAAGCAAAACACTACACAGAAATATAAAAATACATTTATAAAACATATCTGTGTTTTATATACGTGCTATAATCTCTTTTCTTCTGTCCCAATCACACAAAAACCTCAAAACAAACATTCAACAGGGAAATGAGTCCTATCATGTGAGCAAAACCTTCACAGTCCTTTAATTTAACAAAATGCTAACAAATAATAAAATACAGTTCAAGCTTAAGACGCACAATGTGGATGTCGTGTTTTAATACAGTTTGTAATAAAGGCCAGACAGACTGTTGTACTAAATGTACTTTATTACATTATATCCTCTGTTCCTCCATCAACACCACAGTAATTACAGATGATAAAAATAGTTCATATATCCCTAGACTTCTGTTTTCTTAGATTCATGAATACTTTAAAACAATTTCAAACCATTTATTCTGTTTTTAGTCTTTTTCATAATCTTTTAGACATTCAGAAACATGATACTTGATCTATACATGTTACAGGTTACATGTGAGTTATAGTGGTGACGCTGAACCAGAAAACAATGAGTGTGCTCCAAATGACAAACTACCACACTTGACTGAAAGAAGTCCAGTATGCAGTATGTTAGTATGCAGTCTAGAACACAGCAAATGAACACTGATGTTGAAGGCCCTCCCCTCTCTTCAGCCCTGGCGACAGGCCTTCAGGCCTATGAGAACTGCAGTGGGCATCATGCCAGAGAGAACACAACTCAGCATGAGCGGGCATGGCAGCTGTGGAGTGGCACAGTGTTTGTTTGAGGTTTAACCTCCATTTCTCAGAATAAAAATCACTCTAGTATTTCTCATATCAGTATTACGTACAGATCGCCTGATTTCAGTCAGTAGGACAAATGTTTAAAACTAGAATAAAAAAACGTTTTATCTGTATTGGTGACAGGTATGAGAAAGTTATCACAATTATAAGTAAAGCCAACCAAAGGCAAACGGCCCTAACCCACTGGACTAAACAGAGTGTTTGCTGGTTAAAAACAATAAATTCACCTTGATATCAAAATGTGGACCTTTGAGAGAATTACAATTTGACTGTATTTTTGTCTCTGTTTTGTATGTTTGTGCCTTTAAATTGAAGCCACGGATGCTGCAGCTGCTGATGTGCACACAGATGAAGGATCTGAGAACACAGAAAACAATGTGCACAAACTTTCCTGTAATCAACAGACAAGTGACATGTAAACACGCTTCTCCCTGAAGTTCAGATGTGAGGAGTGAGTCTCCCACACAGTCCAATAACCTCTTAAAAACTCTAGGTAAATACATTTCTAAATGTTTCTCTTTCTATATATGCAGATTTTTGATGGGGTGTGTGATGCCATCAAACCTCCTCACTTTTTTAAAATCTTTCTTTTAATCAAATATACAGGATGATGACTAGAGTTTAGACAGGTTTACACTTGATGTCAAATCTGAGCAGGATCCAGTTGGATCTTTCAGGCAAATAGAACATTTGGGTGACGGGTTCCATCTGGGGGTGGTTCCATTGTGCTCCATCAGAAAACGTGAGGAAAAACTTTTACAAGGTTCGGTGGTTTTCAAAGTGATGTCACGCAAACCAGCTGGATAAACTCACTCGGAAGAAAAGTCAGCTGGACAGAAAGAAAATCAACCCCTCCAAAAAAGTGCATTTAGGCATCCATCCATTCAGAAATGCTGGATCCAGGCTGAGCTGTGAGATCAAGCAGTGGACAAGAGTGTGGGCAGGCAGGGGCATCGGCTGCACAGCTCACATCCTCAGGACTCTGGGTAATGACACCTGCCGAACGGGCAGCACAGAGGACAGAACCACTGCAGGGAAAAAGAGGTCAAAGGTTTCCCTTCCACTTCTACAGAAAATTCTACTTGTTTGAATGCTCGTCATCTCAGTCGATTTGACCAGCCAACACGAGGGGCAAAATTTTATTACATTTTTTGGCTGTATTTTTGGGGCAGCTATTAATTTATTAAAATATATCCACTTCACACACTAGTCAGAAGTTTGACATACTAGTAAAATATATAAAGATACCTCCATTAAAGCTGTAGGCATTCTCTCACCCATCCTCATGAGGTTCTACCTCAGATGCCTTTTAAATAATATTAAATGAGGCAGCACACTTGAATTCAGTGTATATACTTTTGACTGGTAGTGTAATAGTGAGAAACGGTGAACACAACTTTTCATATCTAGTGTGACTGGATCATGAGACTGGATCAAGAGTGTCTGCTCCAAAACGTTCTCCCACAAATAGCCTGCTGTCATACCTCATGAAGACAGGAAGTCGTGTTCTCTACATTCCCAAAGTGTCAAAAACAAGACAGTAACCCAATAAAGGACACTGTACATTGAAACAGCTTCACTGATCTTCTGTGATAAATCATAAAAATACTGTCCAAAAATCACTGACTAGTTTGAATGTTCATATCTATTCCTCAAAGTGACATACAGATCTTTTAGAAGAATAAACCCTGAACAGCAAACATCTGGAGAACTTCAGCTCAGACACTCACCGTGTCATCACACACATATCTACATTAGTCAGCTCTATAACTTCAAAACACATAAAAATACTCCTCAAAAACACACTTTATAAAGTGCTTCTGCTTAGCAGCTATTAAAAGGCACCTTGAACTTTCATGAGCTAAATGTGTTATTACAGTGTGGAAAATCATAAGTCAAACTAGCACACACTCTTCATCAGTTTCAGTATTAATTATATTGTCACAACAATGGACCAGTTGTGTGTTCTCATTCACTGTCTGGGGCATGAGATCACACTGGTTTTAAATTTGGAAGTGTTTTAGCTACATTATAAACATAATATTGGCATATATTGGTCTCAAAGCATTAACATACTCAAGGCACTGAACATAGAACTGATACCCTTAAACTCAAACATGCAACCAAATGGAAAACATATTCTAATTCAATCTCAAGAATTCAGGAACTGCAGCTTAAATATGACTAGCTGACATTGTAAGTGATGAAATATCAAAGGCAGAGAGATGACTACAGACAGACTGATAACCATGTTGCCTAATTCAAGTATAGATTTAAAAAAGAGATATGAACAGATTTCTGCTTGCTTGCACCGTCCCAAGAACCCTAGAGAGAACACACTTCTTGGGCAACTTCACCCCCCTGACCTGCATCTGTCAAATAAATGCTACAGAAACGCTTCATGTAGTCAAGTATTTGTAATTTTAAAAAGCAAAATAAAATATGCATCTTGATTCACAAACTCTGAATAGCAACTGAATTTTAATCTGACAGCTTTACAAACGTTCATTCACTTTACAAACGTTCACTCGTATCGATTGGCTGACATCACTGCTGTTTAACAACTGTTCCTGTTTCTGAAGCATGACAGCCGGCTGACAGTTCAGGAGCACATGTCCCCGTTTCCTGCATATTTACACTTTACTGTTGAGAGTTTTGGCCAACATCTCCTTTTAACATCCTTTTGGTTTATAAATCCACATGTTATGTGGACTTGAGCTAAATAAACATCTGTTTTCTATAGCTATACATATAAACATTAGAAATTAAACTCTCTTATGAGACTCTTTTCATTAGACTAGTGTTGGTGACTAAAACAATTTTTTACACTGCTTTACCTGAGCAATATTTACTATTGTTTACATGCATGTGAGAGGATCAAATGAATAAGAGAAAAAGGAAAGACAGAGAGAAGAGGAGGTGACGAGAGGGAGGGGTAGACATGTGCATTAGTTCTGCTCTCTGTACCTGTCTGTAGTCTGAGCCAGTGCGTTTCCCCACCCTGTGTGTGTGTGTGCGCAGGGTTGACACAAACGCACTGGTGTCTATGTAAAGGACAGGTGCGAGCCATTGGATATCTGAGATGTGATGCTGGTGCTCATGCCCTGCTCAGTGCGCCCCGCAGAGGTGGTCCTCCTAAGTGCCTGGGGGCTGTTTCGCATCCCCACACTGCTTTGTGGCATGACCCCTGGGGGGCCCGAGGAGTGGCCCCACGGTGGAAGCCCACCACCAGGGACGGCTTGGCCCCAGGCCTGCTGGACCTGTGCTGCTCCCTGACTGGGGTGATAGTGATGACTGGACCCTGAACCAGTGCTGCTGCCCCATTGTGTCCCCTGAGAACTATCAGAGTGGTGCTGATGGGGGATCCAACTGGCCGGGGCCCCAGGGAAGCTGTGGCTGAGGCCCTCAGGAGATATATTAGCCAACACCATGTTGCTGAAGCCCAAGCGCATGCTCTCCGAGTCAAAGGCCTCGATCTCTCTGGCCTGGCGCTCCAGAAGGCTACGAATCCGCTCGGTGCGCTCATTCTGCAGAGTCAACATCTCCTCTTCAATCTGTGGGGTTCACATGAGAGGAAACGGCTGTAGTACAATAACATAGCCTTTCAAAAATGTTAAACATCTGATGCAAACTTGCTGTAACATTAGCTCAACACACAGGCGAGTATTTATACTCAACCAAATATGTTGGTGTTTCCCACCTAAACCCTCTAACGACTAACAAATTATTTAGATTAGCCAGAAAATACTTTGAACATCATTTTAAGCAATTCATTAATAATGAAGCAGTAGAGTGAAGTGTTGAAGTGAATGAGAGGACCTTGGTCTCCAGCAGGGCTCTCCTCAGAGACACCCTCTGCTCCAGCTCCTTCCGCTCTCGCTCCTGCTGCGCGTCCGTCTGCATCTTTATCTTACTCTGATACGCATTCAACAGCTCTAACTCCTGCTGCAGCTGCATTCGTAGCACCTGACACTCCGCCTCCTGTGCCTCATCCAATCGCAACTAAGAGAAAAAAGGGACTGTATTTATCAGAGGATCAGGAAATTTATCTTATCATCAACATATATCTTATCATGTGTCTTGCACTCACAGCCTGTGTGGAGAGCATGTTATTAATGGTGTGGTCGTACTGCTCCGCGAGGATGGCTAGCTTTCTGGTCTGCTCCTCTTTCAGTCTCTTCAGCATGGTCTTGTGTTCTGGTTTTGGCGTGCTCTCCAGCAGCTGGTTTCTCAGGGCTTTGTACTGGCGGGTTTGGATCTTGCACGTATCCTGGAACTGTTTTTTGATCTGAAGCTCTTTAGGCTGTCAGAGAAACGGAGACGGAAGAAACGGAAGCAACATCAGTAAAGCAAAGGTCTTAGGCTGGTGCTTAAAAGTTCTCGACTGGATTTGCTTCAGGATGTAGATTATAAAACTGGACATCAAGTGCCACTGAAGTTACCTTGAGGCTCTTGGGCTGCTGTCGGACTTCCATGACGTGTTTGCGTCGGAGCTCCCTCTCTCTGCGCTTGTTGTACTCCATCTGGTTGGTGAGCTCTGTCTGGTGCTGCAGGCGTATCTGCTCTGCACGCATCTTCTGGATGTTGCCCAGGTGCCTGAACTCCAGCTCCTGCATGGACTCGTGGTGTCGCAGCAGCATAGCATGCTCCAGATCTTTCTGCGTCTGACGTTTGTTTAGCTCCTAAGAACACATACACAGGAACAACCAATGAGACACACAAGGGACCAAACCTGTCCACTCTGTGGAGGCAGAACTCTTCTCTTTGGTAAACAGAGATATGTGTGAGCCCTCTGCTGGCTCACCTCTCTCATGAGATCCTGTTCCACGTTGTGGCGTGCGATGAGGATGTGCCGTTTGAACCTGCGGCACTCAAGCTCCACATACTGTCTCTGTCGACGGAGAAGGTTGGCTTCCTCCTCCGCCTGGAAGTGCTGGAAGTTCTCCTTCTGCTTGGACAGCCATTCCTGCTTCTCCTTCTTTGGTGTGGACTGGTTCTCATTTAGTTCCTGCATAAAAATTTGGAACGTATGGAAATGTGTAATGGAATATTAAGATGGAGCCATTCAGCCTGGTTAAGTTTGTGTGGTTTTCTGACCTCTTTGAGCTGTTCCTTGCGCAGTTTGTACTCTCGTTTCTGAGATTCCAGGAAGCTGTTGAGCTCCTTCTTCTGTTGGCTCTGAATTTGCTGCAGGAATTTCTTCTCATTGTTGGCAAAACTCCTGGCCTACAACACAGAATGCAGCTATACTTAAAGACCAGACATTCACAATTCATTACACTGTTAAATGTTAAATGAGGTTCAATTTTAGCCTGAATGCAAATGAATCATGTATGAAAATGGATCCATGAGAGCTTGCTGTGTGTTCTGTGTGTTACAGTACATCTTTCTCCATAGTGCCCTGGTGCTTCCTGATGAGTTTGTCCATCTCGGCAGCAAAGCAGTTCCTCTGGTTCTCCAGTTCCTTGTCTAGTTTAAGTCTGTGCTCGTCCATCTCACTCTTCAGCTTGTTCTCCAAAACCAGAAGTTGTTTCTGGTGCTGCCTGCGCATACGTTTGTAGCCGGACATCTGCTCCCGTACCTCAGAGTCCTGCTCGTGTTCCTGAATCTGGCGAGTGACCTAACACACACACGCACACACAGAAACATCTTGACCACTGCAGCAGAACAGACATCTTTAAGAGCTGCAGAAACAGTAAACAATTCAACGTGAAGTAATCAGTGATCACACAGATGCTCTGAGTGCCTTTTTTGGCTCTCACCAGAGACGCTGTGCGGATGGTCGCAAAGTGTTCGCGGTTGCGGTACTGTCGCCGTGGAGATTGTGTGGGGGGTGACTGGGGCTCGGTCTGTGGTTTCTGAGACTCTGTGTCTTCTTGATAGCTCTCCTCCTTCAGCACAAACAGACAGCACACTGAGACATGTGCCACGAGAAACAACTTGATGTGTTTATATGTATTTGTTTTCCCAGTATGTAAATGTAAATGTAGGAAGCAATCGAACCGGTTTGATGGTGATTACGGAGCTGTTGGGTATGATTGTTTGATCTTTCTCCATCAGGTCCACTTCGCTCTTGTTGTCGTCGGTGGCATCGGGCAGGCTGTTGACAGAGCTGCTCTGTGAGCTGGCGCTGATGGACATACTGGGGATGGACTGGTTACTGCCCACACTGTTTACCGTGCCAGTGCGGCCAACACTGTGTTCCACCTCCTACAACACATTAAGACTCCATGAAATCACTTGATCGGTGCAGATTTGTGTATAAACAAGTCTAAAACATAACCAACCTCCTCGTCATCTGGGACCTCCACTGCAGGGCCGTTGTGGGCCTCCTGGAAGAGGATTTTTTTCATCTTGCGATACTGCAGGTTGTCTAGCTCTCTCACAGCATCTTTGGTGCGCTGGATTAGGTCAATAAGCACCGACTCCGGCCGCTCGCGCTGGACAAATGCATGCTGAAGGCAGACGAGAGGAGGTCGTGAAGGTCAAGATAAAAGGATCAGATAATCTAGAAGACACTGAGTTAGTGAAGCCATCTTGGGATTCTTCTGCTTAAGTAGATCAAATGGCCCTAGAGGCAAGAGGGTTTCAGCCAGCTGATTAAATCTTCATATAAATTTTGCCAATGTTGATCTTTTTTCATGTTTTTTGATCAATGTTTTGTGTCTTGTAAACTTAAAAAATAGTAAACCTTTAATCTGTCATCTTGCTGGCTACCAAAATTTGTAGAAATTTGGTAGCCAGCAATTTTTTGTAGAATTTGTAGAAATGAACATCTCTGAGCATTAGACAAATTTCTTCAGGAGGAAAACTTCACAATCTGCTTTGAGTTTGCCATCTTACTTTCAGAAGTTCTTCAGAGTTGGGTCTGTCCTGCGGTAACTTCTGCAGACAGGAGTCCACAAAGTTTCTGAAGTAGTCCGTCCTATGAAGAAAGAAAACGACATGCAGCTGAAATCTGAATGCACCAGAGACAGACCAGGTCTCATGGAGCACCAGGGCTCATGGAGCACCAGGGCTCATGGAGCACCAGGGCTCATGGAGCACCAGGGCTCATGGAGCACCAGGGCTCATGGAGCACCAGGGCTTATGCAGCGTTCTCACCAGTCTCTGGACTGCAGCGTGGGGCTCTCGTTCTGAGCGATGTGGTATAAGGCACTCATTGCATTCATGTTGAAGAGTGGAGGTTTCCTCTCAGCTGGAGGAGATGGAGGTTCATCAGAAACAAGAACAGACAACTGAGCAAAAACACAGCTGCATCCATCACTTATCAGCCCACCTAATTCAATGCAGGTTATTCCTAGAGACCAGATGTCAACCTTCCCATCATATTGACCTTCATCCATGGCCAGAATCACTTCTGGAGCCATCCTGAGATAAACAAAACATCATACAAAACAACTATACATCAACAACACACTCCTGTAATCAAATGGCCGAGACAGAATCAGCAGATGTTCTGTTCAGGACTTTCTGCTCTTTCAGTCAGTGAAAACATAAGTCTGCAGAAGTGGATTGTGTTTAAGCAGCATGGCTTGTGACTGTGAATAAAGAACAGAATTTAAAAGGTGCAGGAAAAAGTGTTCGTTACCAATAAGGAGTCCCCACAAATGAATTAGCTGGAGATGCGATAGACGCAGAACCAAAATCTGCCAGCTTCACCTGTCCAGGCTCCGTGAGCAGGATGTTCCCGGCTTTGATATCCCTGTCAAACAGCAGAAGAGTAAAATGAGCTCACAAACATACTGACCCACACGAAACAACACCTACAAAGCTGTACTGCTTTATATTCTATACCAGAGTTGGAATTGTATTAACAGGCTATTCTTTTATTGTTAGTGCTATCAGCTGATTAAAACTAAGTTAAAGGCCCTTATCATACACTCTGAGCAGTTCATAAGTTCCATAACGGTAGCCCTGCTCGAAGACCATACGTTTGTCCCACAGAATGAGCTGGACCTGAGAACAGTACCTTCTGACCCCAGAGACAGAAAAACCTCAAAAAAACCTGTGAATCATGTTGTGGGAGTGCAGGTACGCCAGCCCCTGCAAAGCACCATGGGTAATCGCTGCTATCTCCATCTCTTGTAAAGGTTTCTTGTGTACTGTGAGGAAAGTTGAAAAGAAAAAACAGCTTTATGAAGATCAGCTCTGTTGTCTAATATCAGCAGGTCAGGCTTACAAATACTTCCATAAATGCTTCCATGGTTTGTTTAAACCGGTGGGGGTTGCGGTGGGGGGGGGGGTATTGTACACGTCTTTGCAGCTTATCATCAGATTAGACAATCATTAAAAACATGAAATCTTACCCTCCAGAAGATCTGAGGCAGAGCCCAGACAGTACTCCATAACCAGCTAAGAGACAGAGGACACGTGCTTTAGCATGTGTTCATAAAGTGCATGTGTATGGAACACAAATAAACATCATTAACAGGACTGTTTCTGATAAACTCTGTTAACATACAACCATGAGAGTGTGTGTGTGCCGGCAGGGTCATGGTCCTCACCCATGCTGTGTGTTCTCGCAGGTAACATCCTTTATACTCGATGCTGTTTGGATGTTTTATCCTCTGAAGGAATTTGACCTCTTTTACTATATCTTGCCATTTCTGTACAAATTCAAGACTGGATTAGAACAGATTAACAGTTTCATCAATGATTCAATGAGTGTGTGTCACAAAGCGATGAGACCTGCATACAGTCACACAAGAAAAACTCCCTTTCTGTTCAGCATAAAGAATCAACATATTTAAGCCTGATTAGAGCTCAGGTTACTGAGGCACAGCACAATATCCTATCACACACCTTACAGCTTTTAACAGATCAATAAACTCTGCTTCTCATCTTCTAAACAGAATCTTAAGTATGACGCTCCACAAATCTCAAAACCTTTAACACGCCTGCTAGTAAATGGGAGAAGACCAAGTGTGTCAGAGCTCTGATTAAATAATAAATCATGAGATACATACATCAGGCAGTAAGCTGCAGTCCAACAGCCTTTCTGTGGAAATTTAGAAAGAAACAACAGCTTTGTAATTAGCATAAAAAATGTGTTTCATTTTCACCTCATTGGACTGTTTCCCACTATATGACATTTTCTTAATGGCCACAACTTCTGAGGTCCGCACGTCCCATGCCTGTAAATATACATCAATAAAACTCAGTGGAAAGATGATTATAACTTTACATCATTTACGGCAGTGGCTCCTCACAGGCTGAAACAGCAGCGTTTTCATGACTGTCTGCTGCTTTCTTATCCAGACTGTCACTCATTATGTGTCTGAATGAGATGATAAAAAGTAACTGAGCAAATACTGTCAGTGAAGTAACAGAGAAGATCTTTCTGTATGTTCAGGTACACATGCTAGTGGTCAGGCTGTTTTAGAGAGTTTTAGAGAAAGACCCTCATTACAGACTCAGGATGTGTGTGGTTAATTACATTTAATTAACACTGAAGCTCAACCGGTCCAGTGTCACTCAAGATACACTATTACATCATTCATGTAGCGTTACTGTAAACACCAGCACTGCAGCTCAGCAGCAGAAACATTTAATTGCAATGAAATATTTCAATTGCTTCTCATCCCTAATGTCAGATCTGTTCTTCATTCAGCTCTTTTTGTATGAACACGGCGGCTGGTGGTTTCATATACAGCTTAACACTTCATTGCTCTGCTTTCTATAAAAACAGTGCGGAGACACTCACGAAATACACCGCGCCGAAGCTGCCATGACCGATTTCCCTCAGGTCTGAGAAGAGCTTCTCCGGGTCCTCTTTAAAGAAGAGCTCAGCGATCTCGGGGTCCTTCAGGCTCCCCGCGCGAGCAGCGTTGGGCATGCTGGGAGGGGGCGGGGCCTGGGCCGCAGCCGCCAGTCACTATCTGGGTCTGCGACGCGACAGCCCCCACAGATGGCTCATCTGCAGGACAGCGGCCTCATGCGGAAAGAGACCAACACCTGAAAGAGAGAAAGAGTTATGCCAACATGAATGACGGTAATGCTAGCAACACCAAGGTCATTTTCTGCTTCATGTTCTGTTTGTAATTAGATTTTACCTTTTCTATGTGATCTCAGACTTTTAAAACGCGCAGTATGAATAACATCAACACTAACTGAATTATTAACAGACGGCAAAATAGAAAAGTAAAATCACAAAAATTCTGTACAAGTTAACCCTGAGAGAAACTGCTGCTGCCTGTAGCAAAACAGCCCAGTCTGGTGCAATGGTTTGTGCATTACAGGAGATGTGATCGCTGCACAGAACAGAGAGAGCGAGAGAGCGAGAGAGAGGGGGGGGGAGAGAAAGAGAGGGAGAGAGAGAGAGAGAGAGAGAGAGGGAGAGAAAGAGAGAGGGAGAGAGGGAGAGAAAGAGAGAGGGAGAGGGAGAGAGAGAGAGAGGGAGAGAGAGAGAGAGAGAGAGAGAGAGAGAGAGAGAGAGAGAGAGAGAGAGAGAGAGAGAGAGAGAGAGAGAGAGAGAGAGAGAGAGAGAGAGAGAGAGAGAGAGAGAGAGAGAGAGGGAGAGAGGGAGAGAGAGAGAGAGGGAGAGGGAGAGAGAGAGAGAAGGGAGAGAGAGAGAGAGAGGGAGAGATGCTTTGGGGGCATCAGGTGAATTCAGGTTCAATCAGCATCAGCTAATAAAGGTAATTAATGTAATGCAGTAAAAAACACCAGAGAGGTGACAGTGATGTATGTCTGTACATGTAACAGAGGCAGGATTACACTAATACATGTACTGTTGGTGAAAAGGTGTTGTTAATAATCAGCCTATCAGGACAGACTAGCATGCTTACTCCAGCCAAAACTCAGCACCGGTTCCCATCTGAAGCCCAGCAACAACTCGCACATCAGTTGCCATGGCAACCGCATCTCAGCCAATGGCCAAGAAGCTGCGACCGCCCCTCTCAGAACACGCTTTCAAACTGTTTATCTGCTTACGTGCATGAACTAACAGAGCGATGTAAAGCGACAGATCATGACACCTGCTGCAGAGCTGTGAATCTGTGTCACACACCTCGTACTCTCTCTGAATCCCTCATCACATACAGACGGATGCACAAGCACACAGCATGTTAAAATCTACACTCAACAGCCAAATACGTCACCATAATAAGACAGACCTTATAAGATAAGACCTTAAACAAAAAATGCACACTAATCTGTTAGTGATGACACCAACAGCAAATATCATAACCAGCTCACTTCGACAACTTGTTATTAATGAGTGTAAGAGTTACACTGTATTCTTTATCAGTAAACACTATCAAACTATAGCCCATATGATGACCTAAAGCAGCTCATTCTAAAGCAGCGCTTTGTTTGTTGCCCCTCCAGATGCAATGCTGACAGCTCAGGGCTGATGTTTCAGTCACAAGACTGACCCGAGCTTCAGCCTCACACCAGCTGCCCACACACACACAGACACACACACACACAGACACACACAGACACACACAGACACACACAGACACACAGACCCAAGAACACAAGACAAAGACACACAACAGACACACAGACACACACAGAAAAAGACACAACAGACACACAGACACACACAGACACACACAGACACACACAGACACACACACAGACACACACAGACACACACAGACACACAGACACACACAGACACACACAGACACACAGACACACACAGACACACACAGACACACACACAGACACACAGACACACACAGACACACAGACACACAGAGACACAGAGACACAGACAGACAGACACACACACACACAGACACACACACACACAGTATCCTAAAATGCCACCAGCATGCCAAACTGGACACTACTTCTGGAGTCCGGCATTCTGAAAGGTTGTCCAAACACTTGGTGAATTTCTATATATGAAGTTAAACAAATTACCCACAGTTCACTCATATAAATACTGTAACTGTACTGTCCATACAAAATTGACCAAAACTGAACAAACTTCAAAACTGGATTCTTTTCAGTTCATAGGCTGGAATCTGAATTGAATCTCAATCATCACATTCAATCTGAATTGCCACAGCTGAACTGGAACAACAAAGAATCATTTGCAGGATGGCAATTCAATGAAACTGTTACACAACAGAGGAAGTTCAATAATGCAACACAAGTTGAATTTCTAATTTGGACTGACACATTTTTTCCTGATGCAGAATACGTTGTATCTCAACTGACATTTCCAATGGTAAAATAATACATGTTGAAACACATATCAGACATCACATAGTTGTATGTTTTGTTCATTTTTCTAAAAAGTGCCAATAACAATTTGGTAAAAAATTGAGATGTTTGATATGTGTCGGTTATTAAATGTATTACTGGACCAGTGAAGTTACGTATAATCAGCTGAGACACAATACAAATAATAAAACCACATAAACAGGCTTTAACATTTCCAAAACTCTACTGTTAATATTTGGTAAAACCTTCTTTGGAGAAAATAACACTGGACTTGTGTATTATAAACTACACTAATTTTAATGCTACTTACATTCAAATACAATTTTGCATCATACCTGCTTCCTCAATCACATTCCTGAATTATGGAATATAACAGATGAACACTCTGAATCAGATATTCCCAACACAATGGTGCATTGTTTCTGATTCTGATGCTAAGCATGTGACACAGGCTGTGAGACGGGCAGGCCGGATCGAGATGACACCTCAACACACACACACACACACACAATGCAGGAGGACAGGATAACACAACACAGCTATACAACAGGGGAGTTCTCTCTGCTTTCATTTGCTTTGTTCAGCGTTTCACTATTCACTCAGCTCAAGTGTTAATGTCAGTTCACATCTCCCATCATGTGCTTCAGTGCTGATCAGCTCTTTAAGTCAACATTCTTAACACATTCACTCATTTCCTTCTGTGTCAGCCTTCATCTTATTTTCCAATGACCTGACAAGTTTAAAGAAAACTGCTAAAACCAAAGCAAAGCTGAAGCAATCAGAGCAATGGATAACCAACATTCAGAAATGTGTAAAAAGCACAAAAGAGAATTACGACTTGCAAATATGTGAAATACAATGAAACATCTGTATCATCTGTCCAATTCCAGTCTGTACTACTACCAGAAATGCAATTTCACACTGTAAATAACCATCACAGACAAACAGCTGTCTGACCCATCTTTACTGTCATACACAGAAACATCTCATATAGCTTTTGGACCAAAGCTGGGCTTCAGGAGTTCTCAGATTAGATTAGGAGGGATGTCCAAGGAATCTCCTCTGTTCAGGCAGGAGTTCCCTCATCTGGTAGACAAACGAAGTGAACTGAGATCCAGTCGTTCTCCGCAGGCAGAGCTTTAAATATGCTGTCTCGTCTATTTATAAACACTGAGTCTGATCGTGTGAGGCATTAGGCTCAGAGTCCGGCCTGCATCTGTGTGCATCACTTCATTCAAAAGCAGTACCACACATTAACAGACACATCCAGCTTCATACTGTTCCCTATTCACAGTATTGATCAATTTATGATCAAATATCATTTCTCCAACTCAGTTTCACCATAAAAAACTGTTCCTAATTTCAAGAATGCTTCTTTAAAAATGCATTTATAGTGATTGTATCTTCCATAATTGTCAGTTAAAACGTACTGTTTATATAATCATATACTTCCATAAATTAAATTGACCACATAACAATTTTTGTAAAAAATATATTTTATTTATCAAAGAAGTGTTGCACTATTACCTGTTACTGAAACTTGTGTTTGTGTATGATACATTGTTAACATAGATGAAGAGTTATTAATATTTCCAGAATGATGTCTTATACTCTTAGTGCAGTTAGAGGGTTCATACTGTTTATACAGTGACAGCTGATTACTTCACAGGTATGACTATTACACAAATACAATTCTTCTTTTTTGAAGCCAGTGAAAAAAATTACAACGCAAGTATAAATCTAAATCTAAAGGAGAACAATTCAGGAGAACAAACACAAAACTGGTTAATACTATGCCACAGACCTCACTGCTCAGCAGAAGATCTGAACCAACCACCCTTCAGCACGAGAGACCACCAACACTGATGGACCGAGCCAAGAGTTAAACCATGTGTTAGTCACTGGATGACATCAGTCATAATCAGACGTCTGATATCAGACTGATGTGGGAGTGGAGACCCGAGGGCTCCAGTAACAGAGCTGTGTGCAGAGAGAGAGAGAGAGAGGACAGAGGCCCAGATTTAATGAGGTCAGAGAAAGACAATCGTGGTGGAGAAAGCAGGCAGTGTCTTTCAACAACAGAGGCATTATCCAGACTCTCGTTCACACACCACCGGTTTGCATGTTTATGCGCAATGCAAAGCCATAAACAAATGCAGCAGACCACTACGGCAGAGCTGCATCAGAATCACTGCAGCTGTCTTATTTCACAAACACTGCCATCACACACACACTGCCATCACACACACACTGCCATCACACACACGCTGCCATCACACACACGCTGCCATCACACACACGCTGCCATCACACACACTGCCATCACACACACTGCACACACACATGCCGACACACACTGCCATCACACACACACTGCCACACACACTGCCATCACACACGTGCCATCACACACCGCTGGCAAACTGCCATCACACACACGCTGCCGTCACACACACTGCCATCACACACACGTGCCATCACACAGCATCACACAAGCACACACACAATCACACACATGCATCACACACACGCTGCATCACACACACGCTGCATCACACACACGCTGCCATCACACACACGCCGCCACACACACGCTGCCATCACACACACGTGCCATCACACACAGCCACCACGCTGCCATCACACACACGCATCACACACAGTCATCACACACACGCCCATCACACACACGCATCACACACACGTGCCATCACACACACGTGATCACACACGCTGCCATCACACACACGCTGCCATCACACACACGCGATCACACACACGTGCATCACACACACGCTGCCATCACACACGTCCATCACACACACGCACTGCCATCACACACAGCCATCACACACAAGCATCACACACAGCTGCCATCACACACAATCACCACAGCCATCACAACAATCACACACGCTGCCATCACACACAGCTGATCACAACACGCTGCCACAACAGCGATCACACACACGCTGCCATCACACACGCTGCCATCACAACACGCTGCCATCACACACAGATCACAACACGTGCACAACAATCACACACCGCTGCCATCACACACACCAGCGCATCAGACACATCAGACACACCAGCGATCAGACACACCAGCGCATCAGAAATCAGACACACAGACAACCGCGCATCAGACACACCAGCGCATCAGACACATCACGCATCAGACACACCAGCCACAGACAATCACGCATCAGACACATCAGCGCATCAGACACACCAGCGCATCAGACACATCAGACACACCAGTGCATCAGACACACCAGTGCATCAGACACATCAGACACACCAGTGCATCAGACACATCAGCGCATCAGACACATCAGTGCATCAGTGCATCAGACACATCAGACACACCAGTGCATCAGACACACCAGCGCATCAGACACAAGCGATCAGACACAAGGATCAGACACATCAGACACACCAGCGACAGACACACAGCGCATCAGACACATCAGACACACCAGCGCATCAGACACACCAGCGCATCAGACACACCAGCGCATCAGACACATCAGACACACCAGCGCATCAGACACATCAGACACACCAGCGCATCAGACACATCAGACACACCAGCGCATCAGACACACCAGCGCATCAGACACACCAGCGCATCAGACACATCAGACACATCAGCGCATCAGACACATCAGCGCATCAGACACATCAGACACACCAGTGCATCAGACACCAGTGCATCAGACACACAGACACACCAGTGCATCAGACACATCAGCGCATCAGACACATCAGTGCATCAGACACACCAGCGCATCAGACACATCAGTGCATCAGACACATCAGTGCATCAGACACACCAGTGCATCAGACACACCAGTGCATCAGACACACCAGTGCATCAGACACATCAGACACATCAGACACACCAGCGCATCAGACACACCAGCGCATCAGACACATCAGACACATCAGCGCATCAGACACATCAGCGCATCAGACACATCAGACACACCAGTGCATCAGACACACCAGTGCATCAGACACATCAGACACACCAGTGCATCAGACACATCAGCGCATCAGACACATCAGTGCATCAGACACACCAGCGCATCAGACACATCAGTGCATCAGACACACCAGTGCATCAGACACACCAGTGCATCAGACACACCAGCGCATCAGACACACCAGCGCATCAGACACACCAGCGCATCAGACACACCAGCGCATCAGACACACCAGCGCATCAGACACATCAGTGCATCAGACGCATCAGACACATCAGTGCATCAGACACACCAGTGCATCAGACACACCAGTGCATCAGACACATCAGACACACCAGTGCATCAGACACACCAGCGCATCAGACACATCAGTGCATCAGACACACCAGTGCATCAGACACATCAGTGCATCAGACACATCAGTGCATCAGACACACCAGCGCATCAGACACATCAGTGCATCAGACACATCAGTGCATCAGACACACCAGTGCATCAGACACACCAGTGCATCAGACACATCAGACACACCAGCGCATCAGACACACCAGCGCATCAGACACACCAGCGCATCAGACACATCAGACACATCAGCGCATCAGACACATCAGCGCATCAGACACATCAGACACACCAGTGCATCAGACACATCAGCGCATCAGACACATCAGCGCATCAGACACATCAGCGCATCAGACACACCAGCGCATCAGACACACCAGCGCATCAGACACATCAGTGCATCAGACACATCAGTGCATCAGACACACCAGTGCATCAGACACACCAGTGCATCAGACACATCAGACACATCAGACACACCAGTGCATCAGACACACCAGCGCATCAGACACATCAGTGCATCAGACACATCAGTGCATCAGACACATCAGACACATCAGACACATCAGACACATCAGTGCATCAGACACACCAGCGCATCAGACACACCAGCGCATCAGACACATCAGTGCATCAGACACATCAGTGCATCAGACACATCAGTGCATCAGACACATCAGACGCATCAGACACATCAGTGCATCAGACACACCAGCGCATCAGACACACCAGTGCATCAGACACACCAGCGCATCAGACACACCAGCGCATCAGACACATCAGACACATCAGACACACCAGCGCATCAGACACATCAGACACATCAGACGCACCAGCACATCAGACACATCAGTGCATCAGACACACCAGCGCATCAGACACATCAGTGCATCAGACACACCAGCGCATCAGACACAAGCGATCAGACACATCAGACACATCAGACACACCAGCGCATCAGACACATCAGACACATCAGTACATCAGACACATCAGTACATCAGACACATCAGTACATCAGACACATCAGACGCACCAGCACATCAGACACATCAGACACATCAGTACTGGACATCACACGTGTCCTCATAACGCACATGAATGTGATGGGTAACAGAGCTGACCACACGTGTGCGCTTCAGCACTGATCTCCAGTCAGATCACACAAACGTTACACAAACGTTACATGAACGTTACATGAACGTTTGCTCTGTTAATAAAACGCGCTCCGGTTGTTTTGACTAAGTTAGCAGCAGCGCTAACTGCTCACTTACCCCTCCGACGGGCCAGGATGAGCGGTCAGCTCCAGACCAGTCCTCCCGACACAACAGCAGCGGACCCGGACGACAGAGCGACCCCGAATCAGTCCCAGTGAACTTCGATCGCTGTCGGGCATGAGTGTCCGGTTCCGAGGCTCCTCCAGCCCGGTTCGGGGTAACGGTGGCCCAGCAGCTCTTCGCCCTCCCGGGCTGCTGCTGTTAAAGATGGCGTCCGAGACAGATCCACTCCCTTACGGCTTCAGAACAGAGATGCAGCACGGCGCTTTAAACACGGGCCTCAGACAGGCCGGAGCCGCCTCGGGTTCCGTCCAGATGTCGTCTGTGGGCTGTGCTGTGATCATGTCGTGGTGATTCTGGCTGTGATTTTCTCTGGTGATGTCCGATTCGTTCATTTGAACCGAGTCTCTCAAATGATTCTTTCGAAACGCACTCGGTTTCATCTCACACGGGTTATTAAATATTATTTTCCTTAAACGTGAAAGAGTCGCGCCTGCTTTTGAACGAGACTCGAATGATTCGGTGACTCGGTTCGTTTGAACGGATTCATTACAATGAATCGGACCGGTGCTGCCTCTCATGAGAGATAATATGGTAATATATAATACTACATACAGATCATCTGATTGTGTTTCCTCTCTGTGTTTGCTGGGGCTGCCACAATCAATGAGAGAAAAGCTAGTAGTTCACATTTTGCAACTGACTGTCGTTCTCATTTTCTTGTAAAATGTGAAGATATCCCACCCTGATGCATTATACTGTTAAATGCAGCCTGACTTTTCTGGAGAGATAAACAGATGAAATCAGAGGGAAATGAATGGAAAAGGATTGCATGAATAAGTGTGTGATGTACAAGCAGCGCTGCAGTGTCTGGATTCTGTCATAAATGCACCACGTTTGTGGGTGTCACTTTAATGTATAGATGGAAGTGTCTTCCAAACAGATTTTGGAGATTTAGAGATTATGATGATTATTATACTTCTATATGTTAAACTGACACTTTAAAGAACTGATGTTCTTTAAATTATCATATGACGATGATAATGAGGAGTGCTTCTCAAAGATACAAATGATCTGTCTGCAGTTTGAAAGCCACCAGCCGTCTCACAGATGGACTTAAGATATTACGACAAGCAGAGCAGAACTCATAAAAATCAAATTTCAAAAAGCAAATCAATTTGTCTCTGTTCAGCATATTCCCTGTCTTACACTGAAGACACGTTTCTCCACAGTTTAAACCTGAAAATGAACAACGCAGAAGATTTTCTTGCTATTGTTCACTATTGGTAATCACAGATGCAGTGCGATCAATAAGTTAAAACTGATCCCCAGGCAAATTTATTACAGTGATGCCAACAAGCAACCAATCGGTAATCAGAGCAGAGATCTAGCGCTCTGGGTTGGTTCTGAAGCAGACTTCCCACCCAGCCAATGAGAGAGCAGGATGCTGTCACTGTATCCATGTGAACAGGTTTTGAGGCTTATGGAGTGTTTTATGAATGAGTTAAAGAGCCATGCTTCATCCCATTCATGGCATAAGAGACGATTTAACACAACAACAAAGAAAGTCTCTAGGGACTGTATGACCCACTTTGACATCCCATTGAAAATGTGGGAACTTTGTATGAACTCTTGGTCTTTATCAGATGTTTTTGTGTGTGTTTGGAATGATTCATTACTTCCCCTTGTGAATATAGAGTGTTTTACATGGACTCTTCATTAAACTCAGTAGAGGACAGATTTGTTATCTTTCTTGCTTTATGGTGCTTATTTACATTTACATTTATGCATTTGGCAGATGCTTTTATCTAAAGCAACTTACAGTGCATTCAAGTTATACATTTTTTTCACTACATGTGCTCCCTGGGAATCGAACCCACAACCTCTTGGGCTGCTAACGCAATGTTCTACCACTGAGCTACAGGAGACACTAGTTATGTGACAATATACTGAAATGAAATCAAAA
The DNA here is from genome assembly GCA_036877525.1 of Chromobotia macracanthus. NCBI lineage: Eukaryota > Metazoa > Chordata > Actinopteri > Cypriniformes > Botiidae > Chromobotia > Chromobotia macracanthus. The sequence continues at coordinate 4,945,063 of JAZGTH010000080.1, read as the reverse complement.
GCATGCTGAAAAAGTGAAAGTGCTGGAATGAAATTGCTTGAGAAAACAACAAAACAGTAGTGAAGCTCTGCCCTGCCCAGAGGATTCAGAATTTGTGCTTTATCTCAATGAGCCCTTCTACTACAAACACAGCTCACAATCATTTTCTGTCTTCATTTCTGGACTTTTGTGTTTATTTTTAATAGAACTGGGTAGTAGAAAGCGGGAGGAGGAAGGATGGGATCTGGACCTGATGCAGGCCAGATTTAAACCCATGTCCCTGTGAGTATGTTACCTGCCAGTTACACCACAGCTCACAATTACACTGAAATGTAATCATTTGTGCATGCGTTTACAATCTGTTGTAAGACTTCATCCCTACAGACATACATTGTTGTGTCTCACTGTTAAATCAGATCAGATTGTGATATCATGTCAGCTGATGGTGAGATCTGATGGATGCCTTTAGCCCTTACACAGAAATGTTTCATATATAGACTTAAATATAACTGTACATACGCTATTATTTATACTATATACTTATTATATAGTAATATGTAATAAGGAGTACATTTATTTTACATTTGTTCAATTAACCCATTTATTAATGAACTTATATGTCATATTTCTATATATCACTCTTTCGTTTACCGAGACAAACAGCAGGTGGCAGTCGCGCGCTTTTTACGCGGCCCTGAAGCGGACGCGTGAATATGACGTCACTAGAGTTTAGACGCAGGACGAAGACGCGCTGAAGGTGCGACTCAGATGTTTGGTGTGAGTTCAGAAGACTCGGTGCGAGTCGACACACTTTAAACACTGTTATACTGAGACACGACACGTTAATGAAACGTTGTAAGACGTGTCGATTCATTCCAGCACTCACTGCTGGATGTGCTACAGACTGCAGACACTGTCTGTCCTCTTAACTCAGAGGTGAGACATGCACGAAGACAGAAATCACTGCTGTACAATTATTGGTATAATGTAATTACAGTAATGCGTAATTTAATGATAAAATGGTTACCTAACAGACATAATTAACCACATATTCACATGTGCTGTGAAAACGAATAGCTGTATTCTTTCTTTTTGTCTTTCAGCACTGGCATGTCAAGGAATGGGAGTAAAGAAGTGTGCAGAATCTCATCTGCTTGGTGGAGTGTCGTTTCTCAGGAGCTGAGCATCCACACTGTCACTGAGACATCAGTCAGCACAGAACCAGAGGCGGCTGGCTCAGAAAACTACACACACCCCAGACACCTGCCACAGAGGAGCAATGTCCCGGCACAGAGTTAGAGACCCTGTGTGTCAGCGTGTATGTGGGCTGTCCTCTGAAAGCGAACAGACTGGTGCATATCACACGTCATGCTGACTTTCAGCTCAGTCAGATGGATTCTCCCACAGATCCTCTGGCCATAACCACAGCAGCTGTGATGATGATGAAGATGAAGATGAAATGATGGAAGACGACATGGCTGCTGATAATAAATCTCAGATGCGTTTGGTTTACGTTTAAGAATCAGGGGTATGTGTTGATTATCTGTAACTATGGCAACCCTCAAGTTGTAAACAGAACAGATCAAGAGTAAGTCTGACCAAAGCGGGTTAATTCACAAACTCTTAACACATGTGTTCTTAATGTGCATTATCTTGATGACTGAGCTGATAAATAAAGTTAGACCTGATTGGTGGAGACGGGGCATGGAGCGAGTGGAACAATGTATACGTGACCTGCCGTTTGTGTGCTGCACAGTGGAGCTGCACTGTTTGTTTTCTCAGCGTCTGCTGCTCGGCCTCAGTGCCAGTCATCCCGACACAACAATAGTGTTTAAAGAGAGTCTTGAGAGAAGCCTCCTGACTTCCTGCTCTCTGGACAGAACTTCCTGTCCAGACTTGCAGAGAAAGGCAGCCACTTATTTATACCAGCTGGGCTTCAAAGAAACCAGGGGAAACTGGACGTGTGGAAGCAGTGGTCAATTTGTTTTCTTAAATCATAATTAGCGTTTGATGTCTTGGGGAGAGTTTTCAATGCAAGATGTTAACAATGGAGGAAGTGGTACTACAGATGAGTGTGGAGATTATTTTTATTACTGCACCTGCCATTGTTCTGCAGGTTAACCCGGCGGGGGGAAATACACCCCAGCAGCATGTCTTGTGCTCTTCCCATCTCACTGCCCTGTCTTCTCTGAGAAGTGTTGTGTCTGTTTAGTGGACTTCAAAAAATGGAGTGTTTTGTTTGGGTTTGCTGGACTGTGTGTGGATGTCTACAGAAATGTTTTTATATGGTTCCCCTCCTCTCTAAGGATGCCTGCTCTGAAGGCACTTCTGAGGATGATGACGAGGAGGAGATCAGTTCTACCAGACGTACTGGAGCTAATCAGAAGTATAATGAGATACAGATAGATGAGAGGAAGGTGAGGGCACGCGCCAGTGAGACACGCCTGGTTAAGCCACGGTAAGTCCTATTACTTAATACATTTATAAAGACTCTTGAGAGAGTCTTGAAATACATGTTTGTCACAAAGTGTAAGTTTATAAAGACCTGTACTCAGATTCTGTTGAAGTAATGCAATAACAGCAGTGCTGTTGTCTCTGCTGCCACATGAACAGAAGATACTTCGTTTGTGGTCTTCAAACAGAGACAATGGTGAGGGAGAAAGACAAAAAGACAGTCGGGAGTAAGAGAGTCTGAGCACAGCCTGCAGCAGCAGAGCATGTGTTGTGTTTACTGTTGGCATGCAGGACCTGCTGGCCACGGGCAGTCTGTGATCCTCAGCGTGTGCTGTGGAAGAGAATCATCTTGACATCTGTTCAAAATCCATCACTCATCTGCTGTGGTCCATCACACGTTTTTCAACAGAGGTGAGCAGTGAAAAGTTTCTCCAGTTATCTGCAGAAGGGTTCAAAAGAATTATTCTATTAAAGTCTAACACTAAAACATCTCTCTCTGCATTTGCAGATAAACCAGTTACCAGTGGTTTAACCCAGTTAAACTGTATAAAGTGCTTATCAGGGCGTTAGGTAATAAACTGTGGAGCATGATCTTGCGATGGCAATGGAGGTGAGAAAGTACATTCTTAATGTAAACAATGCTAAACAATGTATACTCACGTCACTGTTTGTGTGCTTCTGCAGGTACTCATGGTGACATGAAGTGTGTATTTGACCATCAGCTGCCACTCAGGACACAGTTCTCCAGGACATCAACATGGAGAAGAAACCGAAAATCAATGAACCAAAAGCTGTCACAGAATACTCAGATGCTGATAACTCTGAACCTTCATTAACAATTAAACATCAATCTCTAAGTCTGTGCTTGTTTTTATAATTAAAGGATCAGGTCACTGTAGTGACCACTAGATGGCAAACATGTATTAAAGTGAGAATGTTTTCCCTGCACAGTGTGAGAGTGTCACATGCAACAGTGAATGCTTGTTTAAAGTAATCTGTCAAGTCTGAGCTAATGTAAACCAATGTCAGATCTCGGTCTTGATCATCACACCCCAGGCTGACAATGACCCTGCTTATCATTCTCAAAAACAGTTTGTGTTTGTTTGCCACTAAACTCAGTTTTATTGGCTGTATTTGTGGAATTTCTGTTTAGCAGCAGAAGAAAAATAAAGTAAAATTTCGGGCTAAACTCCCATGTCCCGTCTTATAAGGCAGTGGAGAAAACCTGCAGCTAAACCGTTACTGTACACGCTGTTATTGAGATCTTTCTCACCATTTAACTCAAACCTCACACTGGAATATTACTGCCCTCAGTTATGTCCTGCAAACAGCTGTAATTCTCATTGTCTCGCTGGCTGCCATCGTTCAGAACTGCAGGACAATTATCTCTGATGAGCAAACAGACAGCAGCCATAATTCACTTGATTAAGAGCGACTGCTCCTACACTGATGAGGTTCTGTGTTCTTTATGGTGTGAATAGTGTGTTTCACCATCATCAATGCACTTTAAACCGCTCCCTCCCTGCTGGATCTCTGACCTGATCCCACCATCTACCCTCATGACCCTGTCCTGTTTTCTCAGCGGATCCTCCATATGTTTTACAGTTCTCGTGCTCTCTCTCCCCTTTCTCTTTTGCTCTTCTGAGAAACAGTGATTTATGAATTGTAATATCATAAAACAGTGCTCTTGCATGCCTGCAGCTACATGATTCATCTCTGGGTTCTGTTGGGACCACCACACCGCATGCCAATATAAGAAAAGATATAAGAAAAGACAAAGTGAAGCTTTGGGCTTAAAAAACAAAGCATGATCCAGAAAACAGGGTATCACAAGTTCAATATATACATTTTTATTCTGTGCTGGAATTCGATTTCAGTGGAGAAAGTCAAATAATGATAAAACAATCACACATGGCTAATTCTTTATTGTCTAGAGGTGCACTCGAAGCTCTGGACACTTCAGTCCAGACGTTGAATTTATTTTCTTGTGCACCCGGGACACTGAGCTGGAGTGTGTTACACTAGTGTTGCTGAATGGGTGTGGTGTGTCTGGCCAAATATTCACGATCTAGAGAGGAAATCTAATCCTCCCACACTGGAGATTGTCCTCAGTGGAGGTAAACGTGATCTGTGGAATTCAAATGTTGGAACTATCACTAGTCTATTACACAAACATATTCCTCACACACACACATACTAATAAACACGTATGTGTGTTATTTACAACAAACAGACGCCACAAAGTGACAGCAAAAGCATGTTAAATGTTAAGACAAGACACCATGAGAAGATATACAGACAGTCAGACAGAAAGACAGACAAACAGTCAGTCAGTCAGACAGACAGTCAGTCAGTCAGACAGTCAGTCAGAAAGACAGACAGACAGACAGTCAGTCAGAAAGACAGACAGACAGTCAGTCAGACAGACAAACAGTCAGTCAGACAGACAGTCAGTCAGACAGACAGACAGTCAGTCAGTCAGACAGACAGTCAGTCAGACAGACAGTCAGTCAGTCAGACAGTCAGTCAGAAAGACAGACAGACAGTCAGTCAGACAGACAGTCAGTCAGTCAGACAGACAGTCAGTCAGAAAGACAGACAGACAGTCAGTCAGAAAGACAGACAGTCAGTCAGTCAGAAAGACAGACAGTCAGTCAGACAGACAGTCAGTCAGACAGACAGACAGTCAGTCAGTCAGACAGGTGTCAAGATTCGGACTCGGTTTGTGTGCAGCTCTCTGATCGGACTCACTGAACCAGCGGGTGGTGCTGCAGCGCGTCTGACAGGTCCGTGCAGACCTGAAGCGTCTGATCCGACACTGCGAGGAGACAGAGAAATGAGGAGAAATGAGAGAAATGAGAAATAGAGGAGAAATGAAGGAGAAATGAGGAGAAATGGAGAAATGAGGAGAAATGAGAGAAATGAGAAATAGAGGAGAAATGAAGGAGAAATAGAGAAATGAGGAGAAATGAGAGAAATGAGAAATAGAGGGGAAATGAAGGAGAAATGAGGAGAAATGAGAAATAGAGGAGAAATGAAGGAGAAATGGAGGAGAAATGGAGAAATGAGGAGAAATGAGAGAAATGAGAAATAAAGGAGAAATGAAGGAGAAATGAGGAGAAATGAGAGAAATGAGAAATAGAGGAGAAATGGAGAAATGAGGAGAAATGGAGAAATGAGAAATGGAGGAGAAATGAGAGAAATGAGGAGAAATGAGAAATGGAGGAGAAATGAGAGAAATGAGGAGAAATGAAGGAGAAATGAAGAAGAAATGAAGAAGAAATGAGGAGCCGCACGGAAGGTTTATGGTACAGAGAGGAGGTCTGACGCCGGGGATTGTCGGATAGAGCATCAGACATGAACCCAAGGTGAGTTATCAGACAGAGCTCTGCAATCAGGATGCTGGAACATGTTTTACAAATTCAGATGTTTGTTTTAAATACACCGTGTTATGAATCTGAAAATAATCAACAAAATCATAATTCTCAAATATTGTGTAATGTTACCGTTTCAACAAACCAACAAGAAAACCATCAGTACAAGCTGTACTTTATACAGGTTATGTTTTATACAGGCTGTATTGTATTAAATGAGGATGAGGAATTCTGCTCTGAAAGTCCGGACTCATACAGATATGTTATACATGTAAGACTAATGCGCAGTCATTAAAGATGATGTGATGTTTAGATTTATTTTCATACACAGCTTACCGTGTAATTTCTTACAGCAACAAACTCATGAACCTGTTCTGTATGTAAACACATTCAGAGATGAAAACAGGGAAGTACATGAACCTCTCTGATGAACATTATAATGTTTAAATGAGAGTACAGTCATAACATTACTCTTCAACAGAAGTGATGTTGTCACACGAACCCTCGAGGTGTTGTGAAGTTCATGTTGAGGTCACTGCAAGTTCCTGCCCTCGAGTTTACCTTTTAGTTTTATTATAGACTGACACACAGTCCAGCAGCGCCTGATCATCTGCAGCACATGAACATGAGAGAGAGAGTGAGAGAGAGAGAGAGAGAGAGAGAGAGAGAGAGAGAGAGAGAGAGAGAGGGAGGGAGAGAGAGTGAGAGAGTGAGTGAGAGAGAGTGAGAGGGAGATAGATAGTGAGAGAGTGAGTGAGAGAGAGAGAGAGAGAGAGGAGAGGGGGAGGGAGGAGAGAGAGAGAGAGAGAGAGAGAGAGAGGAGGGAGGAAGAGAGAGAGAGAGGGAGGAGGGAGGAGGATAAGAAAAGGAGGGAGGGTGAGCAACAAGAAACTCATTGCAATTATTAATAAAGGGCTGGCGGTCGTGCTCGGAAAGCTGGCATGGTTTTGGGGAGGCTGGAAGTTCAGAGTCAGAACATCAGAAATGACTGAACGCTGCTGAGATGATCATTAAGAGAGATTCAGATCAGATGGCAGAAGAGATCCGGCATCCAGGTAATGTTAAAGGCTCTTGTCTCCAAACTGTTTACTGTAACTTTATAAACGCTCCAGTCGTGAAGTTATTCTTAATATTCATTCGTAAACACACAGACATTTATCTCTGTTGACGTGACTTTAGATTTTGGAGCAGTTTGCTGATGGTGATAAGTTTAAGACCATACTGTCTTTGGGTTTTTATTACTGTATCGGCAATGACATGGTTATTTTAAACACGAACATACTTACAGCTGACAGAGGTTAAACGTTTTCACAAGTTTACTCATAGATTGCGAAGCGTTATCTTTTACACTTTGAGAGGAACTTCATTATAAATGGTTGTAGTATAACTTTCGCAGGTTTTGTCACAGCATGTTGATGTCACATACAGAAGCTGTTGTTGAATTCACTGTGGCTGTAGCTTCTGTGTTTTCTTCATCGGAAGTTCATCCTTCATTGAGAATTCATGATGCTTCACAAGCGAGTGATTTGACCTTCAGAATAGAAGATACAGAATGTCTCAGATAAATATCATGCGGTTTGTAACTAAATTGTCTTAATGTCATCCACAGTATTTTAAACAAAATTCTCTATTTACATTTTTAAACACTTAAAGTCATTTTAGAATATGTCACTATTTATAATACATCTAAAAGGTCATGCTGATATAAACAACTTTAATTTTTTTTATTAACGCTAATACTGTTAGAATGACGGGCCGATCACGGGTCAGTGTTGTTCTACACGCTACAGTCTCTACAAATACAAAACATGCATCAGTCAATACAGGTGATATAGATATATATGATATAGAATAATCCCAGCTCAGGACAGTGAGATGTCCTCTCAGTGGTTTTATGAATGAATGTCTGAGGTGTGAGCAGATGCAGCGGGAGACAGGCAGATGATCTCTCCAATCTCTGACCTTTAAACTACATACAAACATGTCGGATAAACCTCAGGTGTTTCCTGTTTGACTTTAAACTACTTACATGGAGGACAAATCTAAGACAAACTCTCGTTTCACTCACAGGAGTTTCTGCACAGAGATTTAAGCTTTCATTTACAGTCAAGTCTCAGGAATACTAAACCAAATAATAAACTTAAAGTAGTAAGTATTTTAAAGCAATTAAAACTGCCATCGACTGACGGATACAAACAAAAGTTTAGACGTATCTCCCACACGCTTGTTGACAGAATAACATAACCTTATTCAGAAATTAAATTATATATATAGCCCTATTTACTTATTTTATAACAATGACACTTCATTCTGACATACAGACCTCAGCTTGCACTTGAACCAGTATATTCTGAAACATTTGTAATGTTTTTTATGATGAGGCTATTGTGTCGCGTTAAAGCGTTTGTAGGAACCTCTGATAAATGATTTTTTTATGAATATATATTTGTTGGTCATGTCTGTATAACACACTACAGGAGTGATCTGTGGTAAATTTGCTGCATTTTTGTCCTGCTGTCTGCCGTTCACCACACTTGCAAAGTGTTCGGTCTAAAACTCAGTTTAAAACTTCACACACAAGACAGAAATATAAAACATGTTTATACTGGCATTTTTCATATGTCTTTTTCACCTCACTGTAGCTTTTAAACATCTTGGGTTTGTATCCTGATAATGACAAAACCACACAGGACTGTCATTCATTCAGCTGTAGCTAATTTTTATAGAACCATTCTGATGCTGTTTGTATTACAGTAAACCTGAACTGTTTGGAAGTTGCCCTCAATGCCCAACCTACAAAGATATGTAGACGTAGAACCATATTCAGCCTCAAGAAAATGCAAGTAAGCTTAAATGCCTCTTTTTATCTCTTCAGGTACTGCTAGTCAAGGTTTACAAGACAACCTGTCACAGCCAACTGTTCCCTTTTAATAAAATGTTTTATTTTAAAACACAAATAATGAACAGATTAGAATTACAGCACAGCCTCATGCACCACAGTGCTCAAATAACTGTGTTCAGCAACATCTGTTCTCTAAACAAGGTCATTTATGTTTGTCTGAGCCATTAACAGTTGAACTTTTCCCTGTTTCAGATGCTGGTCTGAAGTCGATGCTGGATGCTATGGAAGTCCCCAGTCATGCTAGACATCTCCTCCTGCAGCTGAACACTCAACGCAGCACAGGCTTCCTGTGTGATGTCATCATCGTGGTGCAGAATGCACTCTTCCGTGCTCACAAGAACATTCTTGCAGCCAGCAGCCTCTACCTGAAGTCTCTGGTTGTCCATGACAACCTCATCAATCTGGACCATGAGATGGTCAGTCCTGGTGTTTTTCGGGTCATTCTTGACTATATCTACACAGGCCGGTTAAGTGAAGGTGACCCCGCCTCCCCCACGGAGCCAAATATAGGGGCAGTGCTGGCAGGTGCGAGTTACCTGCAGCTGCTAGATCTGGTGGCTTTATGCAAAAAGAAGCTGAAGAGGAATGGGAAGTATTTTATATGTCCTTACCCTGGGTTCTTGCCTTATGGCTCCAGAGGGATGGGGGATGGACACATTCGAGTATCTCCCCCTGTCATTCAGTCCTGTCTTCCTGTTGGGTTCGTGAGCACTCCTCAACCTACAACATTAGAGAACCCTTACCCCCTCCCGTTGGCCCCTCATGGAGGAGAGGTTTATGCCCCAGCTTTAACACAAGGAACACCACCTTACCCCCCAATAAAAGCATCCCTATCACCACCTCAATCAGTCCTACGCTTAACCCCCACCGACATGAACTGTGTGTCTGTCTATGGGCTTGACCTGTCCAAAAGCACCAGCCCTCTGCTCAGTCCCACTAACAGCTCCAGAAAAATGGAGATGGCTCACCATGCAGGTTCTCTAACCCCTCACCCCCTCCCCTTACCCAACCATCCCCTGCCATCACATCTTCCCCACCTGCATCGTTCTTCAGGCCAGGAGCCTTCCATCTGCCCTCTCAGCCCCAAGCCCACGGAGGACTCCAGAGAACAAGGCAGAGATGAGCCAAGCATTTATCGCTCGGTAAAGACTGAACCTTTTAATCCAGAGGATGAAGACAAGGAAGATGAGGAGGATGACGGTGGAGGAATGGGCGAGCAGGATAAAGACAGACACCAGAAGCACTTGAACCTTCATAAAAACAGTGAGGAAAAGCTGAACATGAGAGAGATGGGCTATGACAGAGGAACCTGTAATGATGGTGAATATGAGAACGTGACAGGAAGTGAGGAGACAGGAAGCAGCGAAGGCCGCCAATCTCCCCCTGGTTCGGGTGAAAGATATCACATGTCATATGAACCTGAGCGTTTTGAAGATAACTTATATGTGTGCATCCCCTGTGACAAGGGCTTTCCCAGCTCAGAGCAGCTCAATGCTCATGCAGAGACTCACACAGAAGAAGAGCTGAACAATGGACATGAGCTGGACAACAACAACAGTGGCAAAACCGCTCATGAACCTATACGCTTAAACAGCTCTAGTGGTCTCCACAGACCCTTCCTAGAGATCAAATCAGTGCAAAACCACCATTCTATCGGTCTTGAAGAGATCATACGACCATATCGCTGTTCTTCCTGTGACAAGTCCTACAAAGATCCTGCCACACTGAAGCAACACGAGAAGACGCACTGGCTGACACGTCCATACCCTTGTAGCATCTGTGGCAAAAAATTCACCCAGCGTGGAACCATGACACGCCACATGCGCAGCCATCTGGGCCTGAAACCCTTTGCCTGCGATGCCTGTGGAATGCGCTTCACGCGGCAGTACCGCCTCACAGAGCACATGCGCATCCACTCTGGAGAGAAACCCTACGAATGCCAGGTGTGCAGGGGAAAGTTTGCTCAGCAGCGCAACCTCATCAGTCACATGAAGATGCACAGCTGCGGAGCGACCGGTGGAGGACTCACCTCTGATGACAAGCTGAAGACGGAGGGGATTTATCCCTTGAGTAAGTACATGGCAGAGCATTTGGGTCTGAAGCAGGAGAAATCCTCTGATCTTCTTACAGCCTCTCAGCACCTGCTAGCTGATGCAAAAGCCTTGGAGAGCCTCTACCCACTGTCAAAGCTGGCTGTGGAACATCTCAGCCTGGCCCACAACAAGATGGACATCCTGAATCAGTCACTTTCACCACCATCACAACAGCTCTTAGCAGAGTCCCGAACCATCGACCGCTACTCTCCCAGGTAGAAGAGAAACCACTAATCTTCCAAAGAGACATCACTGTATACAGTCACACACATATATACAGTATACAGTCCCCTCATACCTCATCTGGAGGTCTGAAAGTGTTGGCTATGAATGCACACAATCTGTGTCGACATTTAAACGTGCCTTTTGCAGATTTTGCAGCACAAGCATTTTTTTTACTTTCTGAGAGGAGAGAACTGCTTTATTTATAATCTGACTGGACACTGAGACAATGCAGTATTTATATAAAAACATCTTTTTGTTCGATCACAGAGCCAGACAAGCAATTGTAAACCAAAAAGAGATGATGAAAGAAAGAGATGCTTTTATTTATTTTTCTTTTTGGTTTTGTATGTTGAAAAAGCCAAAGAGAAGACGTCAGATGTTACAGAAGTGTTGCAATCACACACTTATTGTGTAAAGTATTTACTAAGTGATGTACATAGAATGAAAAAGCACATATGAACAACATTCAGGGCTTCTGTCCAGATAAGAGAGGATCAAGGAAAAAGCCAAATCTTTAGGATCTGATTGGAGGCATTTTTATAGACAACGCTTTGCTATTTATAACTTCTATGTTAAATCTAACTTTTCTTTTTACATCACAGAACCTAAAGTGCCTTTAACTTGTTCTTGAAAGTACCACCTGCTGCTCTGTGATCTCACAACTGGATTATCTCCGCACATGTTCTGATCATGATATAATGATCCACATGTTCACGTTTTGCTCCATCTGGTGTGACACAATCATGGGTGGGTTGTAAGAATTACAGCGGAACAACAGAGGTCAAATGTTTTCAGCGAGTGGAACTCTGTGTCTACACAATTCTCTTAGCGAAATATTTACCTGTTACAATGAAGGCAACATTGCTTCAAATCCACAGTAAATAAAGTGTGAGCAAACAGTCAAGACATGTGCAGGCAATGGATTTTGTCACACCTCTGAGAGCTTCCCTAAGCCAGTTGTGTTATATTTACTCCAATTTACTATTGTGATGCAGTTAATTTCAGGCTAATGTGACAGCTTAAACCCGGCGGCACCTCTCTCATACACGTAAATCTGCTAATGTGACAACCATGAGAACATAAGGAGCAGAACACACACTCACTCTCTCTGATACTGTGAGCACACATAGCAGCAGCTGGTCCACTCAGGCTAAGCCCTGTGAAACTTCACATTTTCCAAGACTATCCGCGTGTGTCTGACTGATCTGAGATTTTATGGCAGCTGACCAGGCCCTGTGTTCTACACACTGCCTGAACACACACCCTGATCCTGCAGCTACTGCACTAATAAACCATAAACCTGTACAGCAATCAATCCTTCACTTCTCTCAGTCATCAGAACACACAGCGGGCTGCTCAGGTCACAGCAATGCTTCCTTTCTGTAACTCATTTAGCATCTTACTACATCGCATTACTGTGATTGTACTGTGGATGTTCATGCATCTGATAACATATGACAGTCCACTTTGTTCCAAAGACTTTCCAAAACTTTTGACATTTTTGTCTTTCTGTCAGATGTAAAGTAAAACACATTTTTTAATCACCACTAGTTACATTTACAGCCTCAGAGGGTTGGTTGTGAAGAACTATGAATGCACAGTGAAAGAACTCATGAATCTAAAAGTTTAAAAGCTTCATCAGTATTGAAGATGTTATTGGGGTTTTTAGGACAAATTATTGAGGCTTTTCTCTGTAGTGAAATTGGTGCTCGACTCAGGACTGAGGCCTCATCTCAGTGTGTCACAAAACACAGACACATGAGATTGTTACGTACAAAATATGCAAACTCCAGCACAAACTCAAGCACGCTCTTTCAGGACTGTACTGATTTTAAACCTGTGGTGATTTCACAAAGCTAAAATATGTTCGTTTTTCTGAAAATCACCTGTTTTTGTTACTTTCTGAATAGCCTATGCAACTGTCTTCTTTTTTTTACATTACTAAAAATACTGTAGACATGTCATTGAATGGTAAACTAATTACCATTAAAAGAAAATGTATAAATTAAATTACATGGTAAGAATCAATATTTCTCTGTACACTTGAAAGAACTGAAAGACACAATTTTGAACTTGCGCCAAAAGAAATGCCAGACAGCAGCAAAGTTTACTGTGCACGTTATGCTTATAAGAAACGCTGTATGTTTATCAATATTTGCTATAATGATAAACACTTGGGTGAGTTGGTGAGTTAAAAGCATATTGTCTCTTTGCTGAGAGTGGGATTAGACTTCCAGCGAGCTTTTGTATACAAGTACTATTAAACTACACGCAAACCAGCTTGTGTGGGGTGAGACAGATGCTGAAATTTCACAACACACTTCAGGGAAGAGCAGAAGGAAAAGGAAGAGAGACACTGGAAAAGAATAGCAGAAAGAGAGTGAGAGAGAACAGAGAATGTTTGGCCTGTGGACTGCGGTCAGTCTATGGGAAAGCAGAGACTGTAAACCTCCATCTATTCATCTGTTAAAGCTGGACACAGGCGGGATTTGACAGCTCAGATTCACTAACCCTCCAGTCACCCTGCTTGTCCTCATCACGGGCTGAACAAACAACACCTGATATGTGGTTTAAAAACGTGGAACACGAAACTTCACTGTCATAAACATGTCCAAGGGAAATATCCTCTCAGCCTCAGGAAACCCACTCAGAGCAGAAAACCAAATCTGGTCACAAAGTTTATATATACACTCCAGTAAGTGCTCACAGAACATCAACCGTAAAATCTAAAGAGCCTTCCTACATCAGTCAACAAAAAAACAAATCGAGCGGTCAAATCGGGTCATTTGAGGCCGTGCGGAAACTTCCATCACTGTCGGTGACGTGGCCCAAAATGCACCTGTTCATCCATCGGGCTTGTGTTGTCAACTTTTTGTCTTGCATTTCAGTAAAAATATCTTAATAAATAATATCTTAGCAAAAAAAAACAAGTCTTAAAAATTGGCCAATTTGTTTAAACATGCTTAAACAAAACTTCAAAACAACTGAAAAACTTAATACTTAAAATGAAACTTAATTCGAGATTCAGTGTATACTCAACTTTATAGTTTAATGTTTAGAATGTGTTTAATGGAAAGCAAGACGACAACAGGGTTTCTGCAGCGTATAATGAGAGAGAATGACATCTGTTTGACATTCAGCGTTTGTGGATTCGTGTTTAACACAAAAAATGTTGTTGTTAATGTTCTAGGAACGTTCAAAATGTCTTTTTCTAGATGTTGCATTAACATTATTTCTTGGTTATAAGAACGATTTTGTAAACATTTTTTAATACAGTCAATAAAATGTTTTAAAAACCGTCAGTACAAATAGTGTTTATGTCCTCAGTTGTTTTCTTTTTCTTCTGTTTATTTTAATTTTTTTAAATAAGTGTATTTATTACGTCAAAATAATTTTTTTGTAAAAATTTCAATTGTGGAATATTACAATTCTGTTCTTTAATTCCAATATCTTGATGAATGGTTTGATTAGGCTTTTAATTTTGTGAAAATGTCATATTTTCCCATCTAATGAATTTCAATTAAAGAACTTCAATAAAAACATGCATAGCCTGAGCCGTATTTATTTACTGCAGAAGTGTGATTAATTTAAACAACTGTGGCAGCGTAATTAAACCTATTATGTACTGAAGTACCGTCAACTTCAGGCGGGTCATCAGACTGTTTTTGTATTGACTGTGAAACATTTGAGCTGGGTGTAAAGATGGGTCAGACATTCCATCTGTACTCGAGCTCCAGTACAGCTGAACTGAGATCAGAAGACAGCAGGAATTCTGAATAAAGCTCATAATGTACAAAAGGTCCATATAAAACCCTTATATCATTAGACATCATCAGCTGCAGATCAGACAAAACACTCCCAACACCAAACTAAGGACACCTACAAACCAACAATCTTACACACAGTCAAACATCTCGATTAACATTCTGCTGGAGAAAAAAATTTTCTGGAAATATCACAACATCATCACATGCAGAATTCTGCCACGTGTGTCTTATTCAGAAAAACAACACAGTCCAATTCTGAGATCTGTAATGAAGTCACAAAAAGTTTAGAATAACAAATAGAGGCAGAAGAACTTCCAGAGATTCTACAGAATAAATGAAACTATCCAACAGAACTGTGAAGCGAGACTCCATCTGCTTCAGTTCTGCAGCCAAGACCCTGAACTTCACGAGGTTTCATGTGTTAAAGCAAAAGTCAAGTGCTGAGTTTTACTCTGATGATTTAACATGAATACTGTCACGTATCACAATGACCCCTGACACACACTCATATCATTAATGTAACTGGCAACTCTTTAACACACAATAAATCATCTTAGTTTCACTGTGTTCACACAAAGACGTGACAAGACAGCAATGACGTGTCTGTTTAAGGGTTAAAAAAATACAAGGAAAAAGAATATAATGCAAAAAACAATATACGCAAACATACAAACTTTCAAGTAAAAACATCTTGCGTCAGGCAAATGTTGTGGCCAATGCAGTGAGAAACAGGGAGGTTGAATGAGGGGGTGTGATGGGGCACACCCCCACACAGGAAGTGGAGAGAGATGAAGCGACCAAAGACAATGAGAGGAGAAAAGGAAACACCAGCAGAGAAGTGAGAGAGAAGCTGAAGGAGAGCAGACTGAGGAGGAACAGGGTTAGAAGGAGTGGGGTGTGTGTGTGTCTGGCATTTGCAGGGGGAGAGATAGCTCGGGTCAGCCTGGCCGGATGTGTATGTTTGTGTTTGACTGAAGAGGGATGTGAAAACAAAAAGTCCTCACTGAGATCAGAGCTGGAACACTCAGAGATGTACACACACACACACACACAGATGCGTATGCCCTGATTCTCATGCACATCTCCCTCAAATATAGACTGTGTGTGAAGACATACAGTAAAACAGATGCAGTATTTCATTTGAGCTGCTGCAGGGCTGGTGTGGGGTACAAACACACTGTCAGAATGACAACGGCTAACTTTTAGGTAAGCTGCAGGAAGTCTGAACACTCAAGGTTACAGCTGAATCACAAAACAGGATAGGCCCTACTTAAGTTTAGCTCACTATCTAGGGGCTCTTGAGCAGTGATGCCCTCTGTGTGGCAGCAGCAAATAAACAGACACTTATCCTCACCAAAAATTTATCATAACCTATTAATCAAACACATTCAACAGACAAGATGACCCATTACAGCCCATTTCCTGTTCTGAAGATCCCACTACAGGCATCAACAGTCTCTTACAAACCAGCAGATTCTGAAAACCTGAGAATTCCTACACTCTGAAAGTGTGAACTTCCTGACCATGTATTCCAGAGTGTGATGTCCTCACAGCCACAGAGGCGAGCTGTGGTCCCGCTGCTTCCTTACTGTACTCCTGAGAGACGGCTGTTACTGTACTCCTGCTGGCAGAATTATGGCAGTGGGTGGAGGTGGTGCATTACATGATGGAGATTCTGCTCACCATTGTTTCCAGTCTGTAGGGCTGATGTCACACCCTGGGTGAGGAGGAGCACAAGGAGGTAAATTTAGAAGCAAATACCAAACATTCTTATGCAAACTTTCTTGTGTTTGTTCCTATGATTATGAATACATGAATGTGAGAATGCATGTGTGCTTTTAATATTTTATTGTGCAACACTAACATTCAAATGTTTATAATTGCCTGACTAAGAGGTTTCTCATGATCTTAAAAACCTTTTGATTTGAAGGTGTACACTTATTAACATTAGTTTTATTAAAAAAAATTGTGCCAACATATGGATTTCACAAAACTAAAATTATTTAAAAATGTTTTTGAAACGAAAAGAAAAAGCAGCCAATCAGAATCCAGAAAAGACGTGAACTCCTTTACTACTGTTTAAACAGTATCTCCATTACCTGTGGGCTGCCTAACCTTGACCTGCTGGCCCAAGCCTGGCCGTACACACACACAGACAGCTGACCCATGCATCCTGTCAGACAGCACCACCCCTGTGACTCCTTGCAAACTTGCATGAAAACACATGTTAAGTGTCTTCATGAGTTTTCCTGCTCTGCACTGATACAGAAGAAATCTGTCCAATCAAAGGCTTGGGCTACAGGTGCCTGTTGTGGGAAGTGACATCACTGACCATGCTTACAAACACACAAACATGTCTGGCTCCTCTTTCTTCAGATCTGGTCAGAGGCGGGGTGGATGCATTTGTTCCTCTTCATCAACAAATGTCTGTATGTGAGCCTAAATGGAAGATGTCAGGAAGCGAGGCCAGAACCAATAAAGGTGAACGGTTCTATTTTACAGCACTGTTACCTTTTTCTCTCTCATGTATGTGTGTTTGTCTGGTTTGTCCATCACTCTCTGGGCTTCCTGATTGTGAGGTGTGTGCTGTATGTTTCGAGGGTTGTGTCTTGTGCATTTTGCGTGTGGCGAGACCACCTGTTGCATTTCCAATCTTCAAGCTCTCTGGGGACGGATGCTGGACGCAGGATAAGATTGGGCATAGTGCATCTGATGACAACAACCCAACCCTTCCTTTCTCTCTCACTGTCTTAACTGCCAATGTCACTCTTTCTGCATGTAAAGCTCTACAGTGCATAAAGCGCAGCGCGGCCTGCTCTGCTCTACTGCAGTCTCTGATCCACTGGTGTGTTTACAGGCTTCACATTAACACTCCTGTTAAAGCAGAGGTCAGTAGCCTTCAGTTAACAGAGGGAATATACTCATCTGATGTGCCACATGCATTTAAATGATACAAACATGACTTGAATTTACAGCCACCAAACTACAGCTGATTCAAAGCTCAAAGTCTTGTTTGATAAGCCAAGACAGGAATCATTTCTCATCAAGAATTTCTCAAAATACATAAACATTTCACAAACAGCTCCTACAAAAGTATTCTTTTAGGTATTCTTTTAAAAGTATTCAAATAGGACTTCTCAGTTTGTTGTTCATTCAGTTATAAAATGTTCTGCTTTCACTTCTGCAGCTCATAATAAAACTTCTTCATTTCCTCGTTTACTGTTGTGAGCCGTTTCCTTTGATAAACATGCCCAGATAATGTTACAATTATCAGGCCAGAACCAACATGCGCAAATAAAACATGTCAAGTGTAAATCTAACTCTGTGTTCTACATGACACCTGGCCCTACAGTCACCCTGTGCATAATTACAACCAAATGCTGGGGCGTGCGAGTGTTTGCTCTCACACTCTCTTCTCCAGTCTGGTGTAAGAGCTTAGGGGCCGTTCATGAATCAAGACTGGCCTGGAAGGACCTGCTCAGGAAAGCAGAGACACTGGTGTGAATATACAGCATGTAAAACTGCATTCTGCTGACAGGAACTGTGCATGTTCCACTCAGATCAGTCTGATTGCAGTTATGGGTTTTGTTTGGGAAAGGCACCAACTATTGTCACTGATCCCCTAATTTGTGAATTCATACAGAGTTAAACTGGAAACCACAGTGACCTTTTCCAATCCCTGTCCACTTAAAGTAAATTCAGACTTCCCCAGACATCTCTCCATCTTCCCCTCCATCTTTCCTTCTCTCTCTCTCTCTCTGTCTTGATTCTTTGTCTTCTCCCCTTCTCTCCAATGTCCTATCTCTCTGGGGCCCCTTTCTGTTTCAGGCCCTCGTCCCCTGTTGGACCTTGCCTCTCCCTCTCTTCCACATCTGGACAGACAGCTGGGGTTGGCCAGGTTTCAGGACTGGGTGTGGGGGTGGCCACTCGGAGCTGGAGGGTGGGGGATAGCTATCCATTGCTAAGCCAAGGGCGCTATTAAAAGATAACTTACAAAAAAGGATTTTACACACACACACACACACACACACACACACACACACACACACACACACACACTGAACAGCAAACAGTGTGAGAACTTGGAAAAAAATTAATTTCTCCTGTCTCTCAGTCAATCTATCAAAGTATCTCCCCACACAAAATTAAAATGCATTACAGAGAACAGAGAGGAAGAAAAGGAGAGAGAGGGAATGAGAAGGAAGTGAGACAAAGCGAGAAACAAAAGATGCTAGTGAGAGCAATGAGATCAGCGTCCTGTTTCCACATCTTAAACTAATCTATTAAACCCAAGAGCCAACAGCATAGAGAAAAAAACACAAATATAGAATAAGACTTACAGTCATTGTTTTCCATGTTAAGAGGTAAGTTTAATTACCTTCTGTCCGTATGTGTAGAGTATTAACGATGCTGTTTTTTACAGTAGAACTGTTGTTGTGATACAGAGAGATGCTCTGATGTCACAGTCGAGCAGCCGCCTGTACTGAGTGAGTTTCACTGTGTGGGAAAGTGCTGGATGTGTGTGCTGGCTGTGTGTTACACACCCTGTTGTGCCAGGATGACAGTAAAGAGGTCTTTAGTATCAATTAGCGCACTACAGCCCACTTTCTCTTTCTGGCTAAAGGTCATGACCTCCGCTGCAGTTCACACAGGGACAACCCGGCAAGACTTCAACTGCATGGCAGACCTGGAGCGGCAGGAAGTCTGCAGGAATATGGAAAAGATTTCACTCACATTTTTGCGTTTTCCAAATTATCCCGTGGAACGCTGAGAGAGTTAGGAGCCCAAAACAGAGCAAGATGAAGCCTGCACAGGGAGTTCACGGCACGAGGGAGGAAAGCTGTACAACAGGCCTTTAGGAAGTCAGAGAGGGGCGTGAGTCAGACAGGGAGGCGTGTGTGACAGCACGGTGCTGTTCCGAATGCAACACTAGCATATTTATTTAACACTGCGCAGTATACAGTATATAGCGTATATATAGCATACTGCTTACTATTTTTAAAAAGCAAATAGTGAGTACATTTTACCCAATAATCTGTAATATTGACATAAGACCACATATGTTACAAATAGCAGCTGAAATTATTCCGACTCATCCATCACACTGGAAATAAAGAGTCATGTCAGGTGCACTGCATTGTGGGATGTGTCATTTTGTGCTCTGTTGTGTGTGTGCTGCTCATTTTGTGTGTGTATAAGGGGTTGTGTGCTGATCACAGGGTATGTGAAGGTGAACCCAGGCTTCTCTCTGTACAGGAAACCCTTGATTTGTGTTAATGAGAACTGCAGGACATATTAATGCAGCCTCACACCCCAACACAACTGAACACTCACTCCACACATGCATACCCAACATTCCCACAAACACTGCTTCCCCACAGAAGAAACACAGAAACACAACAATCTATAACAGGTAGAAGACAGGCGACACTTCTGGACATTCTGAACAAAAGCTTGAGGGTCAAATCCTCAAAGCCCATTGAATCAGGGGCCATATGTAGAGCCGACCGCCATAGATGAGGTGCTAAACACCATCTGCATGGGGAATAACCGGATAAAAGCGGATAAAAGCGGGTGAGAGTGTGGGATGGTGGGTGAGAGAAGATGGTGCAATGGAAAAGATGGAGAAAAGGTCTTCACACGTGCACACACCCACCCTTTAGAACATAGACACCCTCAAACACTCCCCTCACACACATTAACATGTGTTTCACATTCAAACAAGCCGTGTGCAAATCTCCAGCCTCACACACCTACACGCAGACACATACACACGTGTATGTTCATAAAGAGAAGCAGGAAGTCAGGGCTGATAACCAGCTCCATATGAAGCCAGTGTTTCTACACAAGCTTGTGTGCACATTAACAGCATCCCCCTGATAACCTGTTTTCATTTCAAGCCGCATTTATGAAAGCCTTTAGTGAAAGCAGCTGAGCTGGTGTCATGCCACAAACACAGATATAATCATTATTTACAGGATTGTGTTCAGTGTAATCATTGTTTTAGTCTGGGGTTATTTCTCTCCATAAAGCTGTTGGACAGTGTGTTGTTTCCTGTGCGACTTGGGCTACAACAGGAAACATCAATTAAAATATTTCACAACCCTGATTTAATACACTCACAGATGAGTAACTAAAAGCATGTGAAATATCACAGCCTTGTTTAATGTATCATACATCACTAGTTTTAAACGGAGGGCTTTCATCTGACGGTGTGGGTGTGTTCTATATTAAGACCACATGTAATGCCCGGCCCTCTGTCCACAGTGAAAACACACTTTATTAGCTCTGAGAGAGATCTTGAATATTGAGTTTTAGTGTCATGACTCTTCCATTAACTGAAGTGTTAACTGTGTGAGGTTAGTACCAGCACATCAGTGTAACTCCAGCTTATTCTACCACACACACACGTCCATAGAAATAGAGATTTCTTGTATAAGGTATACTTTTGCATCGAAAACAACATGAAACAGGCAGTTCGAGGCAGATCCAGCTAAAATGATGAGAGCTGTCACGGCTGCTCATTTTTATCTATGATCCTGTTTTAACATAACAGTCATCTATGTAGGCAGCAGGCAGCTGATTCTGAAAAAAGCTACAAAGCCAAAAATAATTATAGAGTACAATACCAAACAGAGAATCAAGATGGTCATATTAGTGGAAATGCTAATAAATGTTTACTACTGTACACTACACAGCATCACCACACATCTGCACAGCTGTTACGCCAGCATCTGTTCCAACCAACACGCATGTGTGTGTGTGTGTGTGTGTGTGTGTGTGGGTTTGTGAGTGTCTGGGCTTCAAGATCGTGTTGAGGGTGTGTAATAAATGTGCCTGAGCGCAAGTGTCCGAAAGATATACCACAGATGAAGAGAGAGCAGAGAAAGTGCAGTGGGGGAGGTGGAGGAGAAGGACAGATCAGTGAAGAAACAGACAGGAGGTGTAGTTAGGTAGGTGGGGGGTGGTTAGATGGGGTGGGGGGAGGTTTCTCCTCAGTTCTGCTATGTTTCCCATTATGAAAGTCACTGGCAGCATATCAGCAGCAAAGTAAGAGTCTCTGGCTTGGCATGCCTCATATTTTCCTATCCTCTGCACGGGGTCAGAGAGGGGTCAGGCAGCTGGATGAGGCGCTGGGGGGACTGTGGGGTCTGGGCTGGCCTCCAAAACCCAAAAGGCCCGGGGTTCAAGTACCAGCTGAAAGCAATCAGGGGAAATCTGGGAGTGCCACAGTCTGCATGGTCCTGTTCTGTCTCTCTCTCGTGCTCTGTCTCACACAAAAGTAATGGCATATAGTGTTGCATAATGGCAGTGAATGGCACTGTGTGTATCTCACCACCTATTACGTTTGACATCACTACGCTGTGATTGGCTAATACCTCTAACAATTTGATCATGTCTGCTAATGTTACAGCCGTTACATCTGTAGTAGCAGGTCTGCAGCTGTAACGCTGTCCAGACAGTCACAATTTTTCTTACTGTCTCTTAGGTTGACAGAACCTGTGATTTGGAAACTCCATTAGTTCAGTTAGACTGCTCCTCTAGAACGACGGGAAGTGCGAGAAAAACACAATAGTGAGAGAGAAAGATATGCTAATTATCAAGAGAATGACAGAGTGGGGTAGAAAAAACAGACAGAGGTACAGAGCAGCTGAAGAAAAGCACACACACACACACACTGTGTCTGTACAGTATGTGTATGTGTGTGTGTGTGACTGTGTGAGGCTGGTAACACTGGCTGAAGCAGGAAGTGTGTTGGGGATACGGTTGCCGTGTTGCAGGATGTGATGGATTTCTAATCAGAGCAATTCAGCTGTCAGCGACACTTTAACTGCAGCTTTCACTGGCTGCCCTGAACACACACACACACACACACACAGAACACACACTGTGAACAAACACTCACGCTGAACACACACACGCTGAACACACACACGCTGAACACACACACGCTGAACACACACACGCTGAACACACACACGCTGAACACACACACGCTGAACACACACACGCTGATTTATACACGCACTCACTATGTGAATTATACGGTATGATTCAGGGTTTGATTTACAGTCATTTCTATAGGGAATATTCAGTACACACACAACCTGTGCATTATGTCCAGTCCTCAGTACAGTTAGACAGAAGTTAACTATTTGAAAGTTAACTAAAACAAAAAAAAGGGATTTTTGGTATTCTGTTTGATTAGGATCCTCATGAAAGGGAAACATTGATCAGGGCCTCAAATATATTCATAACTCAACCTGAACACACACACAAGCTCATACAGCGCTGATGTGTGTGTGTGTTTCTCATGTTTATGAACCCTGTGTTTGAGTATATGTTACTCATCATCTCACACATGAATGATATTTTAATCAAACGTTGCTGGAACTCAAAACAGTCAATGTGTTTGCTGTAATTATTCATTTATCCATCAGTCACACACTGCTTTCATTATAACTCTCTCTCTCTCTCTCTGTGGAGTCAGTTTCTATTACTAAACATGAGCAGCGTGTCAAATATTCCAATACACCCTGTATACTACAGCATTCTGCCCTTTAACAGAAGACAAGCATATCAAACAAATACACTCGTCTGGAGTGTGTGTGATTTCATACGAGGAGGTGTGTGTGTTTCCCTCTGCATGGTGGGACTTTCTGCATTGTAAAAAAATGTTTTTCAAAGATTAAGTACAAAACTTACTTATGAGATACAATTATATAACAACAGTCAAGTGTTTTTTCTTGTTTTAAGCATTAATGTTACACAATTTTACAGAGGCTGAATCTTAACTTAAGAAGTTGAATCCAACTTATCATATCTTTAAAAACTTTTACAGAAAAAAGCGATTCGTGTTTTTTGAAATTGCTTTATCTGTAGTAATTATAATTAGCTTCAAAAAAAGACAAAAGAAGTCCACGATATGTCGTCATTTTAGCCAGTTCCTGAGAATCTCAGGAACTCTCTATTCAGAAACAAAAGAATGCAATACGCAATGGAAAAAAAGCAAACAGAATGTCTGTATGTAAAAAATTCTCCCTCTCTCCAATTCTTTCTCCTCAGTCATATTCTCCTGCATTTCAGCCTGGAGTGGAGAGGAGCTCAGCACGAGGAGAAGGAGAGAGGCCAGGAACACAGAGCAGCGGCCAGAGGGATGTTTACATAGGTGCAAGCTGCCACTA
The DNA here is from genome assembly GCA_036877525.1 of Chromobotia macracanthus. NCBI lineage: Eukaryota > Metazoa > Chordata > Actinopteri > Cypriniformes > Botiidae > Chromobotia > Chromobotia macracanthus. The sequence goes on along the minus strand of JAZGTH010000080.1, from coordinate 4,921,084 downwards.
GGAAGTCCAGACTCAAATATAAACGTCCAACCACACAGCCCAGTGCTCGCAACTGTGAGAAACCTGCCCCCAGCCGCCTGAGAGAGAGAGAGAGAGAGAGAGAGAGAGAGAGAGAGAGAGAGATAGAGCGAGAGAGAGAGCGAGAGAGAGGGAGAGAGAGCGAGAGAGAGAGAGGGAGAGGGAGAGGGAGAGAGAGCGAGAGAGAGAGCGAGAGAGAGAGCGAGAGATAGAGCGAGAGTAGAGAGAGGGAGAGGGAGAGGGAGAGGGAGAGGGAGAGAGAGAGAGAGAGAGAGAGAGAGAGAGAGAGAGAGAGGAGAGGAGAGAGAGAGGGAGAGAGAGAGAGAGAGAGAGAGAGAGGAAGAGGGAGAGGAAGAGGGAGAGGGAGAGGGAGAGAGAGAGGGAGTGTTGGGGGCAGAGAGGATAGGTATAGGGTCACTTTCAAATCCTTGTGGAATATATACACAGCTGACTAGCTGCTCTGTAGCAATTTCCTCTCTCTCACCCCTTCGCTCTCTTTCTCTTGGACTCCAGAGGCCCAAAGTAATAAGTGTATCTAAGTGTGATCTCAGTAACAAACAAACCCACTTCTGCACACACACACTCTCCCACACACACACACCTCATACATGTCATCTTGATGAGACAGGAGTTGTTGTTCCAGACAATTTACACAATCACAACATGAGTGTCTCATCATAAACCATAGCACTGCTCATCCCACAGCTGGAAAATGATTCAACAATCTTCACATTTCTTCAGTAAATACACTCATCATCTGAACGAGTGCTGCTCATATCAGCATGATCTGTCCTGATCTATACAGGACCAGCGGGTGGGTCTGTACCAATTTAACTGCTGCAATCTGGTGATCAGCAGAAAGTCACACTTTTGAAAATCTTTGCTTCAGATTCATCTATATTTGTGGTTTGGGGTGACCGAAGGCTGACACTTGTGCTGATAAAAAGCAATGCACTCAAAGCAGGCCTGTTCCTGGAACAGATTTTGAAGATTATGAATGAAGGTTAGAGATTTCGCTCTGTAAGAATCAGCTTAGCAGATGCGTCCTGCTGGAGTGCCTCAGTAACTGCTGCCACGCTCTGTGTCCTATCTCTCCTTCTGCAACCATCTGTATCTCTACCATCACTGTATCTGCTCTAATTCCACCTTCACTGCCCTACTGAACATGTACACAACAACAATCAGATTCAAATGTTAACTCAGCAGAAAACAGCACATTCACAACACTTACACACAGATGTGTACAAACTGCACACTTTCACACACAAGTCACTCATGTGAAGGTACACCTCAAATACAGTAAATGTGTTCTGTACTGTAAACACATCGCTCTGGAAGCTCTTCAGATGGAGAAGCCAGCATAGTGACACACTTCCACACCACACTGAAACCAGCCAGATCCTGCTGGTCTACAATCCACCCAACTCTGCACACTGGCTCTGGGTCTCGTGATCTGTCTGCCTCTCATTTACAACAATCTGTTTGAACTTAACTTAGCTCACATGGCCCTGGAGTTAATGAAGCACACCCCGTTTGACTTAATGGGTCACACTGCAATCAGAAGATCAACATGCAAATGTCAGTTCCGTATATATGTGAAAACCACATCAGTGGCATCGTCCATCTGGAGTAAAAGGACACAATGCTAGACAGAATAAGGAGTGGATGTTCCGAAGAATAAGGAGGCAGATATTTAGGATGGAAAATCCATCCTCTGTGTCTCAGGTTTAGGAATAACAATGGACTCTCTGTCCTGGGGGAAGGGTGGGAGAGTGAGTAAAAGAGAGTGTGTGAGAGAGAGAGAGAGAGAGAGAGAGAGAGAGAGAGAGAGAGAAAGAGAGAGGCAGGTTTGGCACGTTGCAGCCAGAGGCAGGAGAAGGGCTGAAGGGTGAGAGCAGCCATGTCTGAAATTCTGAGTTTCGCTCAGCTAACGTCTGTAGGACACACACACTCAGAGCACAGAGAGATGTGGAGGGGCTGCAGGTGGCTTATTCCTAAACACTGCCAGGAAAGCAGAATACCGCGGGGTGGGGAAATAAGGAGAGAGGCAGAGGAGGCTGATTTAGGCTGCATGTTTTTTGGAAGGGGCTCTGGGTTACATTGCAGCACTTTGTCTTTAACTTGAACTGGGGTGTGACTTGCAGTGAAGCCCAAATGACTTAATGCATTCTTTTAATCCTCCACATGCTGGACTCTCAGATCTCAGAGGCACAGGGCTGTGCCCACTCCTCATCCTTCCTGGGGTGCTGTGTGATCCAGCCCAAAATATGGAAAGCATTACAAAAGGGACAGAGCCAGGACACAGATACAAACAAACACATAAATCCCCAAAACTGACATACAGACACTCAACCAAACGAACAGAACCCCTGTGCCCTAACTCTACTATCTCTCTGTGTCTGTCCAACTCCATCAATCTTCTCACTGCTCTCTCAAAACCTCCATATTGTTGTGTGTTTCCTATCTGCTTTTATAACAACAGCTGGTTTTATCAACCTGTGAGATGACCATCAACATCTCTGTCTCTTGATCTCTCTCATCCTCTCTGAGGGGGATGGCTCTAGTCTTGGTCAGGGGTCTGGAGAGATGGAGAAAAGGACTTCTGCCCCATCACCATTCCTTTGTGCCTCTCTCTCTCTCTCTCTCTCTCGCTGTGTCTTGGCTGTGCTACAAATATTGGCGAGGGCTATGTGTGGGTGTTGTGTCTCTGAATGAATTATGGGTACTGCAGCTAGGGGACCCCAAAAAGAGAGAGATGGGTGCGCAGCTGGACCAGGGGCAAATTTTTGAGTATAAAAGTGAATGGCTAGTGGGTATAACAGTGTATTTAACATTGTTATTAAAAAAGAGAGTATGTGAGGTTAGATAAAGGTCTCTTTTAAACAGAAAAATGGCCACAGTAACACACTTTTAACTTACGTTTCACACCAACACAAATTTAAGTTTAATTTTACACCATTTATTTTACAGTAATAATTTATATTTATAGAAGAATGGGCTCAAATCATAGGTGGAAACTTGGGCCAGATTTAAAATACATGAATTATATAAAAATATCAAACCTTAAAGTGGCATTTGCAAACATACTGGAACGTTCATAAAACTTCACTTTCTTTAGCCAGTTTTCCAGTTACTTTTAACCAGCTGGTTCCCGTCATGGTCAGTGGCTGTCAGATCTCCTCAGGTTCACACAGGTGTAGATCTACACATTAACTACTGACACGTTTCTTTTGACAACAACAAACCATTCAACTCTTTCAGATTCATTTTGGACTGTATAACTATTGTTTTGTAATAAAAAGCTTAACAAACCTATTTTTGTGAATTTATTTTCTTGAAGTGTCCATAAGTGTCCTTATATACATCAATGTGTCGTGATGCGGCAGGACTCACATCAAGCAAGCACATCAAGAAAAAAGAAAGAAATGAGCAGAGAACAAGGAAAAGAAGTGAGACAGGAACATAGACAGGGCAGAGATCCGTAGAAACTCACAGCTCATCTGATGAATGAAAGGAAATTGTTTCCTAAAAAATCGTGAGTAACTCCAGTAAAACAATCACTCCTCCCAGACCGACCACAGGGGGAAGGATGAGGTAAAAACAAAAGAAAAGGACAAGAGCAAGAAGAGAGCGAACAAGAGAGGTTTCTTTTATTAGCCCTTAATAAATATGTGACTGAAATATTGCAGATCACATGTAAAATAGTTTAAGACTGATGTCAACTGCAGCAACATATGAAATGTATTACTGTGAAGCCACAGCAGAAACAGAGAGAGAGAGAGAGAGAGAGAGAGAGAGAGAGAGAAAGCTGTGCTGAAAGTCATGGCAAAACAAATCTCATGGCCTTTGCAAATTCTCTGAGAGGTAAAAAAGTCAGCCAAGACAAAATCAGAGAAAAAAAAAGTAGAGTAGGAAAAAGAACAGGAATGCACACACATGCACACAAATGCTGAGCTCCACATCCTGCTGGTGCTGAGACCAAAGCTGTGGAGAGTGCCAGACTCTGCTGCCAGCTCCAGGGAGGCGCAGAAGATGGAGGACAGGAGTGTGGGGGTTAAAGTGTTTGCAGAACAATACCAGCTGCAGGGAGTCAGGGGAGGAAGTGGACCCACCTCCTCATCCTGAAGAACCAGAAACCTGACAAAGCAGTCAGCCTCCTCTGAGCCAGCTCAGCCCGCATCCATACATCAGGACCAGAGGCACCACAGTACAGTCCCACATACTGAACTGAGATCAGCATTGACCTGGCAGAAAGGACTTAAACCATCATAAATATCCATGCTGGTCCAGCTCAGCTGGGGCTAATCTTCACAGCCATTATGATCACTTGCAATCATGACCAGCAGTGTTTTTAATCACAGGTAAGTTTACATGCTTCAGGTTGTTACACATTTCCTTTTCATCATAATCAGCAATAAGAATGAAAGCCAATGCGCTTCAGTAACCTGAACGTTCTACATTTAATCTGGTTAATGAACAGCACAGCTTTGACTACAGCATATAGATATAGTGGTCAAAAGGACAAACTGCATGGCACACAGAACTAACTCTGCCCCACTGGTGCCAGTCTGTCTCAGCAGGACAGCAGAGAACTCTGCCTCCATCTCTGTGCCTCTACTCAAAGTGAAAGCACAGGCCCACAGTATCCACAAACCAACAACCCCGGACTAATAACCACTAAACAACACACACACACTGAATGAACACAAGCAACCACACATACCAAAGAGGGAGGCAGCAGCATGGAAAATGAGAAGTCGTGAGGTTACTGCTTTTTCTGCAATATTTCCTTTTTATCATGTCATGAGAGGGCACGCAGGGTTCAGCTGGGGCACCGCGGGGCGTTACAGATCTGAAGCTGCCACACGCACTGCAGTCAGAGGTGATGACGTCACTAAACAGTTTGAGTGTTAGCAGGTCAACCTCACGTCTGATTAACACCACAAGCCTCAGAGTGTGTTTATGCCAACTGTGTGCCAGAACTATTTTACTCCTCACTTTTTATTTGTAGTTTATCGTCAATTTGTCCTTTCAGATTCGTCAATTTGATTCTATGTTTTTGTCTTAGTTTGTCTTACTATTTTAGTATATTTATATAATAGAAATGAACTAGGAATTGAAAACCAAATCTAAAATGAATTAGCTGTAAATTGTTTCAGTTTCAGTTTTCCAATTTTGTTAATTTTATATCAAAAATTAATTCTGAAAATATTACTTTAGTGGAATAAATTTCATTCCGTTTCGTTCTAGTTTAGTTCTTCAACGACAACAACACAGATGTGTGTTGGTGTGTGTTCTGATCAAGAGGATGGCATCCTTGTGCTGGTAAACACGTAAGCACGTTTTTAAGGGAAAAGAAGTCCCCTTATTTATATATTTGTAGTTATGCAGGGCTACTTTCTGGCTAGCTTGTGTTCAGTGTAACCAGCAGACCGAGTCAAACACATTCATTCAGATCAAGCAAATTGCTTCACAGCCTCTAATGACCATGTTCCACCCACAACAATGTCTTGGCTGGTAACAATGATGAGAAAACGACAAGTGGCTCTTGTAAAGCAGTGAAGCATGATTCAGCCATGATTCCTCTGTAACGTTGTCATCCTTGGAAAAAAACAGCTAGTGTTCACACAACACAAAGCAGGTGCCAAAACGCCTATATTCAAAACTGACTTGCCTGTACCTTATGAACCACGCGAGACCCACGCGAGACCCACACGAGACCCACGCGTGAACCACACGAGACCCACGCGTGAACCACACGAGAACCACGCGTGACCCACGCGAGACCCACGCGTGAACCACGCGAGACCCACGCGAGACCCACGCGAGACCCACGCGAGACCCACACATGAACCACACATGAACCACACATGAACCACACGAGACCCACACGTGACCCACACGTGAACCACACGTGAACCACGCGTGAACCACACGTGAACCACACGAGACCCACACGAGACCCACACATGAACCACACGAGACCCACACGAGACCCACACGAGACCCACACATGAACCACACAAGACCCACACATGACCCACACAAGACCCACACAAGACCCACACAAGACCCACACAAGACCCACACAAGACCCACACAAGACCCACACAAGACTCTCTGTAATCTCAATGGAAAAAGATGAGGGGAAAGAGAATCAAAACAAGAGAGAGAAAACAGGAAAACCATGGTTTGTCTACAGGGTGCCCTTCCTTGTCATCCTATGCATCTGTGTGTGAGGAGAGAGAGAGAGAGAGAGAGAGAGAGAGGGGGGAGACAGAGAGAGAGGGGGAGACAGAGAGAGAGAGGGAGACAGAGAGAGAGAGAAGGAGAGAGCCGCCTGAGGCTGATTAATAATCAATGATTTATAGGAACTTATATTGAATAATACAATACATGTGTGTGTGTATGAGTTCAACTGTGCATATGCAAGCACGTGCATGTTTCTGTGTGTGTGTGTGTGTATAAAAGACAGTGAGTTCACAATGGTTTTCTAATTCTGTGGAATCAAAAACAAATTATCAGAAAAAAAACAGGGCTAGTTTAGAGTAAATTGGGCACAGATGGATGAAGAGAAGCAGGAAATGAAGAGAGAGAGAATGCAAGCCTAAGTGAAAGAAAGAAAGGCAGTGGGGTACCACAGAGAGAGAGAGAGAGAGAGAGGGGGAGGTTGTGGGTGAGGAGAGGGTAAGACAGAGAACAGGGACACAGTCGGGAGAAGTGGGAACTTCTAAAACTGTGTATAACTGGAAGCCATGATGTTAGGGTGTTGTGGGTGGTCACATGGACAAAATAGTTGCTATGGTGTTTCATTAGCATGTTGCTGTGTGGTTGCTAGGGTGTTCTGAATGGTCGCATACTGACCTCAAAAGTCTATCATATTCTGATACCTAGGTATGATCCCTCTGTAGGGTCCCTCCTCCAACACAAGTATACTTGATCCTCAGCAGGTGAACACCATACCTCCAGTCACAGCACAGTTCTACTGAACAACCGCTCCGATTTGAGGTATCACTTATATCTGTGATTTAAAGACCTGACATGCATTTGATGCCATAGTCTTGAGAAACCTCCTTCACTATTAGAGAGGGAGAGTTATGAGCGAGCCAGAGCGAGCCGTTCGGAGAAAGACAGGCAGGTAGAGCGGGAACAAAAGAGGAAGTTCTGCGTGTGTTCAGTCAAGCGGGAGGTTACCTCTGTTCCAGAGGAGCCCACAGACGCCTGTGATGAACACACTGCAATATGAATGACTTCCTGTAATGAGTCTGGACTGCGGCATCTGTCAGAGAGGATCTGCTGTTTCACAGACCACCACAGACCACTCATACACACTCACACACACTCGAAGCCCTACCCAGTAACTTCCTGATGACAGCGATCTGAATAACAGGCCCCAGATCTCAGAGCCAGCCCCTGGGCAGTGCCACACACACACACAGTCCTGCTGTCTCCCAGCATGCTCCACTCCCCCTCACACAAGCTTTGGTCGGGGGTGGCGTTTATCTTGACTCTGTGATGGCCTCACATTGGAAACTTCATCAGTGAATCATGCACAACACGTCTGTTCGCAACAAAGGACACCAACTTCCTCCCTATCACCCTCTTTTTCTGGGTAAAAAAACAACAAAAATTCCCCTGCTTACTCTGGTTCTCTCAAGTTCGGTCTTTCTCACACTCTGATATTCTGAAGAGGTCAGTGAACGTTAAACACTGACACAATGAAAACCATCACATCTGAAGATGGGAACCAATACAGCACATGAAAAACAGAAATACACTCTGAATGTCACTGGCTGATAAGATGGTGTTTGTTTATTTAGGGTTTATTGCCATATCAGCTTCAATGGCTATATCATGGCAAAAACAGATACAAAACAGATATATTTTAAAAACAGTTCATAAATAACACATTTCTATAATACTATAGAAATGTATTATATAATATAATACAGATTAATAACAATAAAAAGACATCAATAACAATAATATATAAATTTAAGATAAATGTAAAAAAGTTATTTTAAATTGACTTTTGATAAAAGCTCTCACATGGATCCACATTTAAAAATAAGTCTTTCAAAGTTCCTCCAGATAAGAAGCGTTGTCTCATAACATTAAAAATAGGGCATTATCTGATAAGATGGTGAGAAGTAACAAAAAATTAATGACTGAAATAGTTACAATATTTACAACCAAAAGCCTGTGGCATGTGCATATACAAACATTTCATTTCAAACCCCTGTGCAGTGATGGTAAGCTGCGCTTTACTGCTGTGACACAAAAAAATTCAACACTTTGCTGCACTGGACATAACAGCACAAACTGTGTGCTTCCTGCCACGTTATAAATACAAACAGGAGGTGAGAATGTAGTTTTCTTACAGTTGTATTCTGAGCTGGCTGTTTACTGTACAAGCACACAGATGTGTGTGTATGAGTGGCCAGAGGCAGGTAGCTGGGTGTTGTGCGATACGTGTTGAAAGACGGGCGTGTACGTGCTGACCTGCCTGTGTAACAGCGTGTGAACGCGCTACTGCGGTCAGGACTGATGCACAACAGCCCGCAGCACATCAGAGAAGTCAGATAGAAAGACAGAAAGAGAAAAGAGAGAGAGACAGAAGAGAGAAAGAGAATGTGGTGCACATTTCAGCATGGATACTACAGGCAGACCAGAAACCCACACACAAGTTTCACTTCCGCTGTTGAACACACCGGGTAAAAAGTTCACATAGGTCAGGACACAAACCCAAATCAAGAATACTTTCACTCAGAAACCTTAACTAACACATCACAAAAGCATTTATATACATACACACATTCATTTTTTTAAACCGAGAACTTTGAAATGAATTGGATTGGCTGGGACTGAAGTGAATTGTGGGCCTGCAGAGAATCAGTTGGTGGTGAGCACAAGGGGAAATGGAGTTTCAGTGTAAACGAATGGAAACATGTTTTAGAAGCAGTCTGTGATAAGGCGAGGCATTTTCTGTTTTAAATGCATGGAAAAAAAAAAACACAGAAAAGAAAACCAAACACAACCACTCTGGTGGGCCAGAGAGGAATGAGTTCATATTAAGAATCTACAATTTAAATGTTATTGTGGGTCAGAGAAGCAGCTAGTTTTGAGTGTGGGGGGAGTGAGTCTTTCTTATGGCCTCTCAGCCCTCACCGGCCTCTAATCTAACACTGCTACTGGTCAGAAGAGCTCAGTGACACAGTCGCCACCGCACACCCGAGACAGCTGCCACACAGAAACGGTGAAGGAGAGAGAGTGAGAGAGTGAGAGTGATGTTGAGTGTGAGCATACAGTGTTACATGAATGTGTCAGAAACTCATGAGCCAGTGACTGAGCCACCCAACAGAGCTATGAAGCACAGCGGTCCACCGGACACAGTGCCAGACTGTGCTGCTGAAGGAAGAGTCTGCCCTCTACTGGTGGAGTCTAAAACTGTGCACAAAACAGCAACGTATTTTGCTGCAACAGCAACTAACACGTTTTTATTTTAAAATAAAAAAAGGCAATAAGCTAAACAAATTTTGACCAGCTTTCCAAGCACAGCTAACCTCTTAAACTGAGCTTTCCAACAGGGGAAGATCACAGCCACTGTCACATGACCTTCATTTAATCAATGAAAAGTGCCGCTCCATGTGAATGAATCGGTGTGGTTATCAGAGCCCTGTGGAGGAATGTGGAGTCTCCAGAAACCTGGAGCTCTGCTGAACAACCACACCACCCTCAAACTCCTCATCACCCACAAACTTTCCTTACCAGAGAGAGTAAGTGGTTACTGAAACCTTGCCAACAGAGCTTGAAAAGACAGACCTGTGCACAGGGTTTTAATGGCTGTAACTCAGGACAGGTGATTACAGTGCTGTAAGTGCTCTGGCTGGATGCAGTAGCACCTACTTGATAGTCATAAATCACCTCCAGTACTAACAAAGAGATAAGAGTGTTTCTCAATATTATAAACACAGAAGTGGGCTGTATACATCAGACCTCACTTAGTTCTGCGAGCAGGTTGTTTATCAGATGAGTCAGCTGCTCAATTCCTCCAGCAGAGAGCCACTACACAGAAGAGGATGTACGATCACCACATCCCTACTGGACAACTCAGCTTAAACCTGGTAGATGTGTTTTACAGCATTCAACAATGACCTATGGCTACCGTCATTATCAGTTTACCTACAGAGCGCAGCAGTTGTTGACCAATGACCAATGTGCTGTACAAGTAAAGTAAACTGTAACCTGACCACTGTAAGCTGGCATGACCAGTTGGTAGTTGGTTTGTTTTAGCGAATGACCTACTTGGAAACTATCTTTCATGTTATCTTTCAGCTCTCAGAACCGGGTGCTCTCCTTGGCCTGAATGAGGAACACGCAGACACACACGCGTCATCACAGCTCCTGTTCTGAGAAATATTCAGCCAGCACAACGCTGGAGACCACACACCCCAAAAACACGCCGGCTTTGTTCTGCCTGCACCGCTCCCACACGGGGGCCGCTTATGTGAGCACGCCCGTGTGTGCGCACGCCGTGTGTGCTGACGAGCAGCGGTAACCACGGCAACAGAGTGATGAGAGCTCCCTGCCCACTGATACCCATCTCTCCCGCGTTCACCTCCAGCAGAGTGACTCATGATGATGCACACACAGCTTCCTGTGCTGATCACTCTCTCTGACCGCCACACACTTCCTTTCATGTTAGATGTCATGTCTGTTTTATGCGTTTTCTAGCACTGCTTGTGCCTAAAAGTGGCTCGTCATCATGAACTTCTGGACAAAAATAAATGGAGATCCTTCTGATGTGCTAATATCTCAACGTTACAAAAGAATTCTGATGACAAACATGCCACAAGAACATCCACATGTTTGTGAAAGTCTTTTGTCTGAAAATGTATGATTTTTCATTTCTCACTTTCGGAGAGAACATCTCTGTGCCGGTGTGTGTATTTTCAGGTCTGTATTGTGAGAAGAGATTTAGTTGACATGAAAATAACACAAGGGGAGGTACCAGCAGAAAGAGTGACAGGCGACATGATGAACATAACAGACACAAAAACACACATTAGAAGGTGACAAACAGAGATGAGACAAAATGACTTTTTTCCCAATGAGGCCTCTGTTTTTTGGAGGTACCATGTTTCCTACAGGTCCATCTACAACTTCTCCCGAACCTTTTGTAGATAATTGATCTGCTAAAAGTCTGGAAACCAATAGGACCAGACTACGTGTAGGGTTTTGGGTTGTAACACTAATATATGAGCCACGCTAAATGTTATCATCCAGTTCATTCACACACAGTTAGAAGCACTGGTCTGAAATGTTTGTGCCACAGCTATATATAAAACCAGTTTGGACAGATTCAACCAATCAGAGACAACACTGGCCACACCCTCCAATACACAAACACACATACACAAATTACAATAACAGGTACACACTGTAAACTGCCCATATGACATTCCTCTTACCCCAGTGTGAGGTCAGGGGTAAAAGTCAAACATGGGTTATCAACATTACAGAACTGAAGGTGAGACCGCACACCCTGACTGAACACAAACAAGCAGACGCACCTCTCTTTCTCTGATAGAGACCAAGAAAGAGGATGCGTGCAGGTCACTGAGATGTGCTCTGACTAATAATATTATTGAACCAGAGCTCTGTAAATTCTGCTCTCCTTTAGCAGACACAGATCTCACAAACAAGTTTAGACAGAATAAGCATTAAGCCATTTTAAGTTCTCTTTGAATTGATCTGTGATATACGTCATAATGTTAGGACAACATTAAAGGCTCTGTCCCTAAATTGCACACATAAAACACTACACATGTACTTAGCAGGAGAAACTGACATTGATATGTATTACGTATAATCTTTCTTCATGCACGACTGTAACAGTGAAAATAACTACAGCTGTAGGTGTTTTCACCCTGATAGTCCCTCTGAGGTGTTTGCCAAAATGATACTGAGCACAGAAGTGCCAAACTGCCTCTCTCTCTTACACACACACACACACACACACTACACACATTCCCCTGTGAGAATGATTTTCACTTCGGTTTCTCATCCTCTGTGCATGTACACACACACACACACACACACACACACACACACTAATTTGTTAATTCTGGTAAATTACTTTGTAAAACCGGCAAATACATAATTACTACATTCTAGCCTTAGTAAACATTTAAACAAGATCATAATAAATATTTAGTACTTTTTAACCTGTTAGAAATGATCTCGAGTTGGTACACCAGTCTCACTGTACAAGCAGTTCCTTTCTCTAATCATTTATGAACACATACTTGTTTACATTTCTAATTTGCACCTGTACATAGTAAATTGTTTACATTTGTCTATTTTAGTTTAGTTAAGTTGTATATTGAGTATTTGCTTTTTTTTGCACAAATTTTTCTCTGTATATTTTCTCTGTATATTTGTATATTCTTCTTTTAATTATCTGTGTCTTGTCTTGTCATGTCATTCTGTTGCACTGTGGAGCTTCTGTCACTAAAACAAATTCCTAGTATGTGCAAACATACCTGGCAATAAAGCTTATTCTGATTCTGATGAATAGCATCAACATTTAAATAAATGCTCAATGAATATTTACATTTTTAAAAATTAATTATTAGCTGCATCAGATGACATTCAAAACTTAAAAATGTATTTCACAATGTATTACACAAGCTTCAGCAAAGCTGTTGTTTAGAATTTTAAATGAAACACGATCAGGTAAGTAATTGTAGTTAAAGTTACGCATACTACATAGACTACAGTTTTAAGTATTTAATATTTAATATTGTATAGTTCACAAACACATAATCTGCTTTCACTAATAAACACGTACAGGAATTAGTTTTCAGCATTTTGTACTGTATTTAAAACTCTAATTTTTTTGTTTGCTTGTGTAAAATATTTTTAAATGCAATAAAAATATTATTTTAGAAAACAGCTTTTTTGTTTGTGCAAAAAACTTTCCATCTTCAACAACATTCTACTGTAAACAGTAAAAATCTCTCTCACACTCTAATCAGGAGCCATAATTTAAATCACTCAGAAAGCCTCAGAAAATGGTAATTATATATAAATATGACATTTTATAAAGCATCTGTTCCAAAAAGCTCCTTTTCAGAGCACAGATAATATGCAAGAAACGTGAACCCTGATGGTTTTAGACGGTATCATTTGACTCATCCATGTATGTCTGTAAAGAGGGCTGTGACATTTACTGCAGGAAGGTTGTAGGGCCCAGTGGTGAGTGCGGAAACCCTGGAAGTAACTTTTTTACCAAGACACAAAGAAACAACAATCTGCTAGGATAAAAGTTATGAATACACTAACCAAAAGACAAGCTAACATTTATATTTAATGCAATGACATTAAGTAATGACTAAAGTAATAATGTTTGGTTTCATAGGTAATGAGTTATTAAAAGTCAATCATATATTTAAAGTTTCCAATAGAGATAAACAAAAAAAAAGCGTATGTGTGTGCTGCATACAGGCTGAAATTTATTTATGATCGTGCTGTTTGACTAAATCAGGTGATCACAGCAGAGGAAACCTAAACACAATGTTTATCGTGTTGGTATGGAGACTGTTTAAACACTGAGGATGTAACTTCCTCTGCCCACATCTGTGAAGAGTCTGACAGAGAGATTTCAACACAGAATACAGCGAACTGCAAGTCACACACTTCTGCATCCTCCACACCAGACGTTTACATTCGCTGTACCAATGAGAACCACAACAGGAATGATGAACAGGGTAAATGTGCAGAAAATAAACTTCCCTGAATATTTTTAGCCAGCACGCTTGGGAAATATGTTTAGTGTGAGAAATATGTTTTGTAATTTAAAATGCAAAAATAATTCACCCCAAAAACTTATAAAGCTCATATACTGTTAATTAGTTTCCTTGAAAGACAAAAACTGAAATATTTGAAGATTACAAAACTCTTGACATACAACAACAGTTCATAGTGACCAGAGCTACAAAATGGACAAAAAAAACACCACAAAGTGTCAGTTCAGGTGGAGTTCAAAGACCATGAGGGTAAGAGGGTACTCTAATTACTCGTTTCTTCAGCTGGCAGTGTGTGGGTCTTCAGTTCACTTTGGACACAGAAGTTATACTGCTAAACTGGTATTTAAGTCCACTGGAAGGATAAGATGGGTGTGTGAGATGGGTTACAGCGTGAATGTTACAGAAATCTCCCATTTCAGGACTGAAAAACGCACAACTTCTTAAACAACATGAGCATCAAAAAAAATGTCAAGACACCAATTCTGTACCACAGTATTTCACAATCTGTAAACTTAACTGTTAATGTCAGCTGAGAAAGGTCAAGGGTTTAAGCGAAGGCACAAAGTTTTGGCAGGGGCTGAACTGAAACTTGTTAAGAAGAGCACACCGCAGAAGGAAGCAGTGAGGGGCCGTGACCTCTGGGTCAGATGAGCCACTTGTATGACTGAGAAATGCTTCAGATCTCTCACCGAGTGCTGTGCGCTTGTGTGGATTCCCTCTTACTCTTGGTTCCCTGTCTACAGGGGAAGCGGGACAGTGCCAGAGTGCACTTTTATGAGCTGATCAAACTCAGCACATTCCCACCGTTCCCGGATGAGTGACTCTAGCCACGCTGGGGCTTCCTCCAAACCGCAGCTCACTTTAGGTCACACAAAACACTCACATGCTTCTCTGGAGTCTCTGCATATGTCTGGCATTTTCAACATTTGTTTAGCCTCCATTTCATAATCGGCATTGTAACAAGCTGGTTAACAATGACTCGTGTACTAAGGGAATAGCTTATTTCAACAGCCAAAACAAGAACTATTAACATGTGAACTGGGTTACTAATGCTATCATTGGCCAAATTGGAAGATCATGAACTAAGTGTACTTTGTTTCAATGGTGTGCATCTGGCTAGTGAGATCTGGCCCATTGACCAAACAGAAAACACACATGCAAAATAACGTTTTACTGAGGAATACAATGTTATAATAAATTATACACTGCTAGCTGGGCCTCTTTTCTTTTATTAAAAAAGAAAATTAAAATACAATTTCCCACAAATCACGACTAAATAAATGCCACCGTGCTGTGATCTTAAATGAAACGGCGCGCTCCCTGACGCATTTTCATTGTACCGCCACAGTTTGACACTGATTTTACTGTTGGGTCTCAGCAGCTGAGACTGCTCAGTTATTTAACAGGACCAATGCACACACATCACATCTGCCAAACTACAGCCCAAAGGGCCAGAAGCTGCAAGACAAACCTGCGCCGTTCTCCTTCCATAACTGCAAACATCAGTCCAGCTACTCTGGCCAAAGAAAATGACAATAATGTGGAAAATGTGTCAGTGATGTGACCTTCACTTAGCTCGACTCACACTGGTTTGACCAAGGACGGTTTCTCCACGCTCCAGATTTATGAGTGGAGTCGTGTGGAACGTCTGTGATGGTGCGTGTCAGATTTACAGACGTGTTAAGAGGTGCCTAATGTGTGCCTGAAAACTATAATGTATGCTGATCAATACTGGCTTCGATAAATCCAACACATATCAAAGATTAAGAGAATATGAGAGGTATCGTCCCCGGATCAGACAAATGCCGCCACAGGCAGAGAGAAATATTGCATTAAGATGAAATATCTCGGTATGTAAGCGATCAGTGATCATTCACTGTATTATTGTACAGTGTCACACAAGCATCTCACTCCGACAGGCGTCACCTCCAGCGCTCGTGACGTCACTGCGTGACGTTGAGGAGGTGTACAGGTGTACATGGCAGGTCCAGTGACTGTGTGGAGACATACTGAAGACATTACAGAGGAGCTGGGCCGAGATACAAGCTCCACTGCCGCATAAATGCATCACTGTCACGTTATACAAAGTGTCCCAAAATGGACTTCCTTCTCCTCCAGCTTCTGCTTCTCCTCCACGATGATACCGCCATCATGTGGCCCAGAGCGGCATTACCAACAAGAAGTTGTGCAGACCTCCACAAACAGCCGCTGCACCTCAAGTTATCAATCAGTCTGAGTTAACAAACGAGTGAAATAAAGAAAGAAATCACTCATCTGAAGTGTGCTTTCACTCAGACGCACCACGACCATGAAGCTGGTCCACATCAACTGAAGAAGGCAGGAGAACAACACGGCTGAAGAAGCGACCTCAGCATGCTTTACGTTCAGAAAGTACGACGCTGCCAACCTAAACAAGCCCCACAAACGACCAGTAACTGCAGAATAAATCCTACTTATTTCATCACCATCTGCAGTGGTTTCTCAGCTGATCTTACCCGGACATCAGGCTGTTTTGTGGGTGGATGTCCTCTGATGTTCGGCTTCACGGCGAACGCCCGTCGACGTAAACTACAGAGGCAAAGGCCCATGGGAGTTCATAAAGAAAACTTTAATAAAGCAAAAGAAAAAACAACACGGGTCTGTTCCATCATTTCTATGTGTACCAAAATACAAAAATGATTTAATGTAAAATCGTCCTGGGTTTTGTAGTTTATGATCCAGATCATAGCCATTTGACCTATTTCCAGCTGTCAGATATATTTAGCCAACTGCACATCACAAAAAGAGATCATTTGAACAATGAAGCTGCAGTGGAGAAATGAAAATCTCAGTCTCGCTTTTCTTTGCCCGGGTTACAGTGATGTGTGTGATAAGAGCCATGAGTCAGTTCTGTGAGTCACTTCAGCAGGGCAGCAGCACTACTGACTGTTCAGAGCAGAAGATTTAAGATGCACAGCTGATCGCCTGAAGTTTACACAGAAGTGTTAAGAAACTGTGATGAAAAACATGACATGAATACAGAAAATGTGACTCGGAAGAAGCAATTAGTAAACCAGGTAACTGTAAGCCTCAGAAAGGCTTACTTGTGCACAGTCAGATTTAAATCGGGAAGAATCATGCAGAGACAGAGAGATGCACAGAAGATAACCTACAGAATAACAACACAACATGAAGTAGAGCAAAACAAGAAGGGGAGGAACCCTTACACGTATCTATAATTTAAAGATTGTGTAAATTAGATATGAATTTGGAGAGAAAAGCGTCTTAGAGTAACATGAAACATCTGTACACACCAGCTCGTGTGGTGTGTGTTTTTCATGAATATAACGGCAGAATCATGAAGATGTTGGTGTATGTTCTCTGCCTACGTAAGCCAGCGTTTGCTCCAGCACATTTATGACTCACAAACCTGCTGCTGCATTCAGAGACCTCAGCATACATAAACCCTGATCACATCAGCAGTGTATTTAGAGTGAAACCTCAGACCATTAAAGATGTTACAGAAGACTGTTTACTCCATTTAAAAATAAATGTTCGGTTATTAACATCTGTGCAGCCTCAACTCATTTTGCTGCATATTGTATAGGAAATTTTCCAAATGTTAGGTTTTGATAAAATTAATATAAAAGGGCAAGCGTTTAGTTCTTATAGAACATTCTTCCTGAATCAGTTACATTAATATACATTTTACATACAGCATCTGACTTCACCGTAACTTGTCATTTTTACTATTTCCTGTTTTTGTAAGCACATCTTTTTACTACTTAAAAAAAGAAAAATAAGGGAAAATTGCAATATAGCAGTAAAATTAAATTAATATTTATGACACTCCACTTCAAAACAGACCCTGTTGAATTGTTTACTGCTTCTGCAGATCTGAGTGAATTGAGATGATAAGAAAGAGTTTTCATGGTGGAGTAAGTCTGGTTACTCCATGGTGCTTTTCCCAGATCTCTTCCTGTGTGTGCTGGCCTCTGGAGAACAGGCTAAGATGAAAAAATGACGCATTTCCCTGAAGCCCGAGATGAGGCTTTACATCTGCCTCTGTTTTATGCTTCTTAACGTTTTTCCGCTTAGAGAACATCGACAGTGACGCATTCTGTCCAGCTTTTTCTGTTCTTTCTTTTTAAATTTTCATCAGAAGAGCATTTAAATTGATGTATATTGTGATAAACATTATTGAGTCAAGGTGCTTTAATGCTTGCTGCTGTTTCACCACTCAGAATCAGTGAGTCAGTTGTCCAGAGGTTTCAGTCACCCACTGAGTCATTAAAGTCTTTTATTTGTTTTTTTATGAGACAAGCTAATTCCACCTACACCAGTTCAGGATTACATCCAATCAAGAATTCCCTGATGACTGATGGAAAACTCTGCATTAAGGGCCAGACATCATGGGAAGATGTATGTCACTGAATGAACACATGTAATGTGTTTTCACTTACAGTATAAATAGGGACAAATCACTGCCTATGTCCTCACTATACTGTGGTGGCCGTGACTGTGCTCCTATAGATCTGGCATCTAATGGGTCTAATAAGTTTTAGCATCATGAAAATTGGCTTTCCACTGGTAAGTACAGCTAAAAGATATTATATAGATCTTATTCCGTTATGAACAGATTAAAAGACATATACTAATAATAATATTAACAAATAAAAACGGTAACATTTTGGTGTTGATAAACCACAGAAACTCAATGTGAAACATACAGATGCTTAATATTAATAATGAATATACAGAAAGGGTTAAATATTTGTGTTCTTAAAGACCACCACAGCAGACAGCAAACACAGAACATGTATTTCATATATTTCACAGGTGTCAACTCAACTTACAATCTGCTTCTTTGTCAGGTCTCGTCATTTAATAATATCAAATAATACAACAGTTGTGATGCATGTTGTCACATTTCAGATAGAGACTGTTCTGCAGCAGAGGCTTAACTGCACTGTGTCTGTCAGAGGAATGCCTCAGTGTCATTCAATTTATGTCACAGCGGAGAAGAACTGAAGGAGGAGGAACGAGGGAGCGAGAGATGAAGAGAGAATACTGAGGAGGAGGCCAACTCTGCAGGTGGATGCTGGAGTCTCTGACAGATCTCTGCTGTGTGGCGGGGAACTAGGCAAGCCCGTTGTAGGGCAGGAGAGCAGCAAAGAAACACGAGGGAAAATTCTGCTTATGTAGGGCAAAGACTGGGGTGAATGAAGAGCGATGGGGAGGGTAGAGCGGAAGCTCAGAGGAGCTCTGTGTGACGTACTATTTCATATTTAATTCACAAGACTAATGATGTTCGGCTCGAGATGACAGGAATCAATGGTTGCCTCTGGATCATCATGGCCATAATTGCTTCAGAGTGCACATCTTTTATTAATGGAGCCCTCATAACTCCGAGTGGCTCATCCTGGGTTCCTTATTTCCCAACAAAAAAAGTTCACAGCTTTGAACAGGACATTCACCTTTGAAGAAGTAAGATTGAAGAGAATGAAAACTAAAGATTGCTGGGTTAAAAGCAGACCAGAATGATGAAAAGTAAATCAGTACTATCTGCTTAGAATTTTTAAAATAACACATATTTATATATTGTAAGCAAGATTCATGTTGAAATTGGTATAAAGTTGTCATTTTCTTTTTTATGTATTATTGTGATATTTCAGGTGTGATTTAAAACTGTGAATTGCCACTATATGAAAATGTATTTCATGTAGCCTGTAGCAGTTTTTTTTAAAAACAAAACTGGTAAATTAAACTAAATTAAATGATATAGGAAGTTTTGCATAAGATAAAGGATCTTTATACATGAAATGTCATCAAATGCACAAGACATTTTTAACCTAAATGAAATGTCATTTTAAAATAGTAAATGTGTCGATTGTAATAGTCTGGTTTTTATTACTCACACACACACACACACACACACAGTTGATAAGAATAAAGAAATGGCCAGTGAAATAGATTGTATTATTTTTCATTTATATTATATTCCATGAACATACATTTTAAAGACGCCTTAAGAGCAGAATTAGGGAGAAAGTGAATGTCACGTACAGGTGATTCACCAGAGACAGAATACAGTCAAAGCAACGAGCGCACAAACGAGCGCAAATGAACGCAAATGAACGCATGTGAGGAGGTGAAGGAGGTGCGGGTGTGCGCGGGCAGGAGAAAGCGGGTGGCGGTGACCCGAGACAAACGATGCAAACACACCACAGTCCCAGTTCGGTGCACGTCTCATTCTGTCTCAACATTAACACTTATGAGACAAGAAACCTTTCACAGCTAAATGAGACATTTCTGCTTCTTGCTTTATACATAAAATATATTTATGAAGCAAAGCAGAAGCTGCTTTATGCAGAAGACAGCTTCACAAGATCATGTTTAACATGAAACAATCGTGTGCTGTTTCATGTTCAAAAGTGTTCTGTATGAAAACACTGCTTGATCTGTTGGCGTCTTTAATGTTGTAATTGATCGTCGATGCTTCGTGAATAACTCGTGAAGGTCTTTCGGTGTGACCCGTCTGCGCCCGTGGACCGCCCGTCCTCGGTGACGTCACAGAGTGACTGAATGAGATCCCCACCTGCGTTACTATCACTCCGCTTCTCTATAAATTGAAGGACGGGAGAACCCGTTCAGTTTCACAAGCGTCCTCGACTCCGCAAGAGCGAACGGATACGTCCGGAGGAGGACTTTCTGGTCCTGCTCATCAGCCCGTGAGATGCTGAAGCTGGAGATGCTGGAGATGCTGGAGATGAGAAGTTTCTTGAGTTGCATTCGGACCGCTTTAACACGAGCATCACGGTAAGTGACAACAGTCGCTGGATAGATCATTACTGATGGAAAAAGCTCTTATTACCTTTAAAATGAGGGAAAGGCAGACTTGTGTGCTGGTCTTCTCCATTGTATGAGGCTGAGCTGAAAGTTACTGCAGTGTGACTCACTTGTGCGCAGATCGGGAGGCGGACATGCACCACTACAAACTGAAGTATTACTGTAGTATAAACTGTAGTATTACTGTAGTATAAACTGTAGTATAAACTGTAGTATTACTGTAGTATAAACTGTAGTATAAACTGTAGTATTACTGTAGTATAAACGTAGTATAAACTGTAGTATTACTGTAGTATAAACTGTAGTATTACTGTAGTATAAACGTAGTATAAACTGTAGTATTACTGTAGTATAAACTGTAGTATTACTGTAGTATAAACTGTAGTATTACTGTAGTATAAACTGTAGTATAAACTGTAGTATAAACTGTAGTATTACTGTAGTATAAACTGTAGTATTACTGTAGTATAAACTGTAGTATTACTGTAGTATAAACTGTAGTATAAACTGTAGTATTACTGTAGTATAAACTGTAGTATTACTGTAGTATAAACTGTAGTATAAACTGTAGTATAAACTGTAGTATAAACTGTAGTATTACTGTAGTATAAACTGTAGTATTACTGTAGTATAAACTGTAGTATTACTGTAGTATTACTGTAGTATAAACTGTAGTATTACTGTAGTATTACTGTAGTATAAACTGTAGTATTACTGTAGTATAAACTGTAGTATTACTGTAGTATAAACTGTAGTATTACTGTAGTATTACTGTAGTATAAACTGTAGTATTACTGTAGTATTACTGTAGTATAAACTGTAGTATTACTGTAGTATAAACTGTAGTATTACTGTAGTATAAACTGTAGTATAAACGTCGTATCTGCGGAATAAACGCATCCCTGTGGCGCTTTATTTCAGACACAACAGGTCGTGAGAAATGTGAAATAAGCGCCGATGCTGATGCTGATGGGGAGGGAGATGTTAATGTGAAAGTGTTCGTATGAATTCACATTTAAAATGAACTCTAGTGAGGATGCAGCTCCATTTATATCACACATGCGTGCGTCCAGCTGCTTTCCGTCGTGTTATCTGACATTTCTCTGTTGCCATGGCAAACACAAGTCGTGATCTTACAGTCCTTTGCTTCTCCAGGGCTTCCTAATGTTGAATGTTCATCGTGACGTGTTTTGGATGACGTCAATCTTACGTCACTCCTGCGCACCGCCGACGACGCGACGTCCCGTCGGGCGCTCTTAAAGGAACAGCCCGCGCATGCGCATTCGTCCTTCACCCGCATTGCGACCCCTCGTGGGGTGGCAGGAGGGGGTATCTGGGGGTGGGATCTACGTGGAGAACATTCAGATCTCACCCCGGGTCTCTCCATGCTAGCTGTGCGTAATAATCATCCAGGGATCTCCACTCATTATGGAGATGCTGGACATTGAAATCACACTGCAGTGAAACAGGTGCTGAACGATCGTATTAAAAGACCCCAAATAATTAAACTCCTCAACTCTATATTTATATAACAACTACTATTCAAAATATAATATAGTACACCGTCTTGATGGAACGAAGTAAATATTAAGCAGGATACTTCTAGAAGTATTCAATCACAATCAGTCCCTGTCAGATCATGAGCTTCACGATCAGATAATGCAAGTTAATAACAAATATAAAAGCTTACATATAAAACAATATAAAAGGGTTATTCATTGTTTGAGAAAACCCGAGTAACCCTACAGCACAGGGAAAACATATGATGACCCCAGGGTCACATTTGGGCATTGCTGTGTTGTGTTTGCGTTTGTCTTTCTACTACATCAACAGCATGGACGTCAGAGCATTCAGTAAGAATTAGACTTGTGTAACACAACGCTGTTCCACCAGCCAACAGACAGCTAATATCCCGAGTCAGTCCAATAATCTCCACTGCAATCAATACAGAGCTGTGGAAATGGGCCGTGCCATAACAGGCTCTCTGTGGTGTCATCCCGGGTCAGAAAACTGCTCTCCTATTTATAGCTGCTGTCTGAGACGCTTACTTGTTGTTTACAGAGACTTTTAAGTAGTTGACCTTCGTGTAGAAATGTGAAAATAAAATCAAAGCTGCTAATCTTGATGGACAGAAATGAGCCAATTTAAAGCATTTTAATGGAAGCGTCTCTTTATGTCAAAGTATCAGGCAGGCGATGCATTTAAACATGTGATGTGAAGAGAAATACAGGCAATGAAAATGTACATAACTTTCAAAAATGTTCAGGTCAGTGCATCAATACCTTGGCTCTAGACTGCTTACTGCTAAATGTGTCTGAAAGTACAGTAACAGTCTACAGTCATGGCTACTGACGTCTGACAACAATCCACAGACTGTTCAACAAAGAATATTGAGAATCGTCCACACGGCCTTATTTCTGAACACTTATAAGTATATTTAGAGGAATCTGTGTCATCTACCCTAGAAACTCGTGCTGAATATGTGGGCAGTGTCATAGCCAGCGCACCAATCAGGAGAGCTTAGCTAAAGTTTCCATTGCAAACCCTTCCCCCCCCTTGCTGTCTCCATGGTAACCGTGGCATTAGATTGTTACTGTAGCAACAGCACCATTGGTAACAGTCTACAGCCATGGTCGCTAGGGGCAGGAACTACAGCACGACACACTGCCTTTTCATCTGTGTTTTATAGTCCACAGTCTTGATATATTTAACACATTATTTGCTATTTCAGTGCTTTTTTTAACAGACTGCATTACATTTGTCCTTCAGAGTTCTACAGTAAAACGTTGTCCGCTTTACTGACGTTTTGTGTTTATATGCATTATACCTCACACTGTTTAAAAGTCAAAACTGTTTACTGGCCATGATCAACTGAAACATCTTTTTCATTGAATTTGGACACTGTATCTTTATTCACATACATACAAGCTGTCAGTTTCTCACTGTGCACTTTGTGTGTGTTTCAGCGTAACTTTGTATTTGTGTGTTAATTGTAATTCATGTGTAAATGGACGACTGCAAGTGAAGCATTCTGTTTAATACCCTGATTATGTTGACATTGAAAGAAAGAAAAAGACGGCTCAGATCAGAAAAAACTGGCAAAAAACTGGCTTTACTGATATGATCCATTTTTGTAATTATTGCACAGGAAGTTCTCATATATTTCAATTTCAAGGTTTGACTCAAAGGTCCAATTAGAAAATGTGTGTTTTGCCTAGCAGGTGTAACATTTAAAACCTCTTAAATTGAACTTATTTTGTGAATTTTATTATCTTTTTTATCCTCCAGCATTAGATTTGTATATTTTTGCTACAGCTCATGTAAATAAGTGAATAGAGTAAAGCACACTAGTATATGTTCAATGATGGGTGAACTTTATAATGACTATATAAACTATATAGATTTTAACAGAAAGGTTGAACTGTTTATCTATTGTCTAGGTTATTTTGTAATGTGATGTATGTAATGTTATTTAAAAACTTTATGGTTTACATAACTTAAAAAGGTTATGTATAAACTATATTTAACAATGTATGGCATATACTGTTATATTAAATATGATGAATAATGACACAAAATGTCATTATTAATACTAATGGTCATGCTAAATGCATTAAAGATGTATGGTAATGACTTACTGTACACACACAACTTCTGACGAAAGAAACTTCCAGCTAACCTTACCAAACATTTTCATTACTTTAATTTTTCTGAATTATTTTAAATGTACTGCAGGTGCAAAGCTTGATTGGATGCCATATGTAAAGTGAATTATGAAGCAGTTATGAAACCATTAAATGTGTTTTTTGTCTTGCAAATTCCTTTTCATGTTTTATTTCATCCTTTACTATCACCTCATGGAGGGCTGATGTATTTCACACCTGTAGCTAATTTCTAATTGTTAAACTGCTGGTGTTAACATCACACCGTTCTCTCTGTAATATTTCTGATAGTTAAACTGCTGGTGTTAACATCACACCGTTCTCTCTGTAATATTTCTGATAGTTAAACTGCTGGTGTTAACATCACACCGTTCTCTCTGTAATATTTCTGATAGTTAAACTGCTGGTGTTAACATCACACCGTTCTCTCTGTAATATTTCTGATAGTTAAACTGCTGGTGTTAACATCACACCGTTCTCTCTGTAATATTCGCAGCCTCCTTTATAAGGTCACAGGTCTTTTACAACACTAATGCATTTATTTTTATTTTCCTGCCGATGTCTTTTCTAACCAAAATGACTTTCATAAAAGGCCATGTATTGTGAAGTATTATGTGAGGAGTAAATGGTAGTTGAGGAGTGGTCAATTAAAATGACTTGTGCAGCCCAGCTTTTCAAAACATGTATGAGAACAAGCAGCCACATCACAAGCATCTTTGCAAACAGAGATGCTCTAACTGGACTGTATTTGAAAACCAAAGAGCTTTGAGAAGATCAGAAATACACAATTCACTGAGCTGGTGTCTTTCACATCCTCCATCATCATCAGTAATAGTGTAAAGATGAGGGAAGCAGGGGCTTTAGAAAAGCACTAAACAGTGCTGGTTAAACTCTTTTCTACTAGTTTAACAGTGTCTGTTGTAGGTGTTTTTGGCTGGATCATGCAGGACAGACTGACCTCCCACATGTAATTAGTCATCTCCTTTCATCACTTGATATTCTGCCTCACTTTCACACATAATTCTTGACCATTTTCTGTTTCTTTATTTTAACTCTCTACTTGCCCTCTGGTTTCAGCTACCCACAGTTCCCCTTAACAAATTATAGCTTCTCTGATATTACTGTAGTTTGTATTTTCATCCCAGGCTTCACACCACAAAAAAATCATTCTCACATTTCAACGCTCTTACTTGGGCTGTGTGAAACTTCTTGGTTCCGTTACTGAACTTGATCAGATATCCTTTATTTTCTCTTGCCAATGATTTTTCTTCCAGAAGCTGAAGGCACCCAGATGTACACAGAATTAAGAGCTTGTGTGAACTGCTGACACAACATCAGACGTTAAATCCAGTTGGTTGGTGAACAGTATAATAAATGCTGTGGGATTTGAACTGTATTTTAATAAAACAGTAACACATTTGCTGAGTGTCGTGTGGTTCTATAACACACTGTCTCATAAATTCACAAAGCAGAACAGATTCTTATTAGTCTATAACGTTCCACTATCACTTTAAGTAACATCCCGTATTTATATTATTACGTTTCCTGGATGCAAATTAAAGCCTTTCATTTTATTATTTAACATTGTAAATGGTGATTAGGAGGAAATGGCCATTCAAATCTTTGCCAGACACACGATTACGACTGATTCCAGAAAACCAGTCTTTTAACTAGACTTTTTTTTAGACAGAGACTAATTTAACTAATGGTTTAACTAATTCAACAACTGTGCAGTTAAAATCATTAAATTAAATGATTTTCTTGCTGTAAAGTAACTCCAGTTAATTTAGCAGTCCTAGAGGAATGATGCACCATTAAAGAAAGAATGATAATTGGTTATTAAGTAACATTATGATATACAGTGAAAAGTTATTTTACATTTATCAGGACAACACAAACACTTTTACTGCAGAATACTGTTTTTGTATGTACTGTTTGTACTGTTTTAATATAATTATATTATTTTTAATATTCAACAAGACTACACAATATATAGTTTGTAGAATAATAGTCAAAAGTTAAAAAATTGACATGAGAGAAAAATATGAAAACAGCCTCATGTCTCCTGTGCTACATTTATTATTGTGATGTTATCAGTAAGCTGTAGTTAAAGCTACAAAGCAGAACAGGTAAAAGTATGCTGGTATATTAACATTATATCATTTGAAACATATACGGGTATGAACAATAAAATATACAAATCACCATATTTGTTACAGATGTGCTCATGATTAGCTGGTCCACGGTCAGCTGAACAGCAAGTAAAGGACAAATATGTGGACATGCTGGAATTTCGGGATAGTAAATTTCAATCTGAGCTTGACTGGTGACATGGTGCTACACACAGAGTCAAAATCACACGGACATCACAGAGAGACCTAACAGTAAACAGACAGAAAAACAGAGCAAATATATAGATGATGAGACAGAATAAAGCAGAGAAAAGCGATCGCACCAGAGGTGACTCAGCGTTTCCAGTATCAGGAAGATAAATACTCTGCCAGGCTCTTCACTGAAGCTGCCCAAGAGCTCAAATCTGATGGGAACAGAAACAAAAGCTCCAGCACAGATGTACACATACACACACACACACTGCAGAACAAAACACACTGTAGAGAAGTATGGACACATGTGTGCATTAGCACTTAATTACTCATAGGCCTACAGTCAGAGAACTGAATTCTCGATCAATGAGAGTCTTTTTTTTTACCAAATCATCAAATTTACTGTTTGCAACATTTCTATTTGACTGTTGGCAGTGCTGACCTGCAGGTAAACATGAAAAATACTCCATCTGAACAAAATTAAGGATTAAAAACTCTAAAGATTATTACAAAGCAACCCATCTGTGCTAATGCAGAAGAAATCTACTCTCTGAAGAACAAGGGAACATCTGGTAGACCACAACAGATCCTTGATAAACGTCTTCTGCTCTGTCTTATGATTTTATTGTGTGCTGGCAGAGAAGAACAGAGAAACTTGAACATCACCCAGCTGTCCTGTCAACACCTGTCCTTCCCATGAGACAGGAAATGAATGCCTACAGCCACAGAAACGTGTGTGAGAGACAGAGATAAATACACACATCCTCATCACATCTGGAAGCTATGCAAAATACAGCAATCTCCAACAAACAGCTTTGAGATGAACTCTGTTAACACTTGTGATCAGGTGGACTGTGCCATCTGGTGGACAATGAAAATCATGAATACCTGACCTGGTGAACAAACACCTGCATTCAATACACAACAATAATCATTTGAATACAGCAATAGCATCTGAACCCAGATACTGAATGATTATGGTAATGATTTATCACATAGAAAATACAACTGATCTTGTGAATGTCATATATTAAAGTGTCTTGATTAAAAGAAGGTAATTACAGCACAATAATGTCCTTCATTTGACACTACTGTGCCAGTCATTAATATTCACAAGAATATTCTGGACACGAATCATGTGCAGTCTCACATTATAAAAGATTTCTCTCTGAATAATCTGACAATAATGAATTTTCTCTCTGAATAATCTGACAATAATGAATTTTCTCTCTGAATAATCCGCTGACAGTGAATGTTCATGCAAGTCTAATCTGCTTTAGGGAAACTGCCTCCATGTGTTTCAGCTGAGAGTTTCACTGTACATTTAGTGTACAAGTAAATAGACATAAAGACATCCATGTTGAAATAGTTAAAGCCTTGAGAGTCAACTGTAAAATGTGTCCTGTGGAAAACAGTCTTTTTGTTAAAGATCTTGTAACTTCTAGGAATATTGTGAATGTGCTCTTGATCCACTCCGTGTAAGTGTCAGAAGAAGAAGGTCACCCATGCAAAGAGGCTGACAGCTGCTTTCTAATGAAGGCCACGATGATTATTAAACTACAGCCTCCCACATAGTGTAGGATGAGACGGCACAGTCAGGGTCAGCACACACACTCACACACTCTGTACAGCTGCTGTGTCGTCCCCATTTGTTTCTCACACACAATCACTTACAGTGCACTGACCTGAGGACACAGCAGTGGGAACAACAGAGATGAAAGTGAGCTTTGATTGGCTTGCTTGTCTCCTGCAGACGTCCATGATGATGTGTGATTGGCTGGCAGATGTACAGAGTTGATGGTGAAAATGATGTTGCTCAGATGTTTTGTTACAGCTCTGTCGCTAGGGGGCGGTATGATATAATTTCATTATAAAACAGGCCAATGGTTCAGTATACTACAGTTCATATTTACATTAAGCAAGCAGTTTATAAATCAATGGGGCACTCAGTTTGTCTTAAATTGTAGCTTAATATTTTTTACAGGCCTGATTGGCATGAAGTCGTAACATTGCACTACATCTCTCACATATGCACTAAAAGCAGACACACAACACACACATCTGTGCAGGCTTTTGGGCTGGCTGTCTAGAACCTCCAGGTAAGAAAGAGAGAGAGAATTAAAGAGATCCCCTGACAGGAATACAGCATTACTGCTATAGTCTAATGTTTTCTAATGTGTGTATGACATACATGCTGAGCTCTGGTGTTGGTGATGAAAATGGATGAGAACATGAGACAGAATGACTCCTCAAGCAGAGAAATGAGATAAAGTCGACACAAATGAGCTTCTGCTGGTGCCGTGATACACTGCAGTGACAGACCGACGTTCATGCAGCACAGTGAACCAGCTGATATTTGTGATCTCAGCTCACTGTTTCTCTGGAGTTTGGTGTTAGAATGATGCTAACTTCATGTTGTGGTATTTATATGCAAATATAACATACAGCAAACACAAATGTAAGTGTATAAATGTATTATTATACCTGGCCTGTTTTCAATATTGAATATAATTCAATACTGAATTAAATGATCAATGTTATCATTATCAATGTTTCTTGGCCTGTCCAAACACACAGGCAGACACACACAAAAATGGGAAGAAGCCGTTCTGTTGAGGCCTGTCTGCAGTTAAGATGTGCAACCATCAGATGTGTTTGTTTTGCATCTCACAAAAGGCACTAGGGATTTCACTGAGACACCAGTCTCAGGAAACTGCTGTTCTTGCTGTCTGATTCTGGAAAGGTCCTGCTTTGGCATGACAAAAAATGGTGTATGTGTACTCTGTTCTGATGATGTGAGGACGAGAGGCACTGTACAATGTAGGCCAGTGGGAGGAGCTACTGCTCCACCTTGTACTGTTTGAACCTTCTCCTGTGGGTCCCTGTGGAGCAGATAAAGCAAACAAACCCTGTTCCTGGTGCAGAGCAGAGCAGACTGATGGCATTAAGGTATGTTTGTTTGAGAGAGCACACACAAACATGTTATACACACAAACACATACAGTCTTTATGTTCTTATAGCCACAAACCCATTCCCAAAACAAACTCTATAAAATCACTCTGAAGTTGGACACACATCAGTCAGATCCTCAGACAGCCTGTTCTCATGACAGCAGCCTAAAAACTGACCCAGATGAAAACACTTCAGCAGACAGTATATTACGCCCATACTTTAGTGCATTGCTGATGAAAACACTGTAGTGTCTTTAATAACATGAATTTAACACCACGGACAGTGATAGTTCTGCAAGCCTGTAAACATCAATCAATATGCATATGATTATGATACCATGACAGTTTAATGTTAAATGAGAGTGGAATATAACAGGAAAACATTTAACAGACAGTATATCCAGTACACTCATTTAGAACAGTGGCTTATAGTGCTCACATCACATACAGTGGCTCCCTCCTTTCAAAACCTCGACATCTGCTCATAATAGCCAGCAATGACAATTATCCGAAATTCACCTTAATGTTAATGCATATTAACAAGGTTATTGAACACTGAATGTGAAATCAGCTTCATCGCACTCCGAGTTAAATGGGCATTACTAATCGAACATTAGTAAGTTGAGTAACGTATGCATTTTTATCTTAAAAGTTATGCATCAGAAAGACTAAGGAGGAGAATAACAGCAACAATGAAAAAATACATATAAAACAATAGTAATTGCATTAAAGTATTTTATACTTTTATTTTATACATGAGTCTATATAAAGGTAAACTATGCATAGGCCCACACAAGCCAGAGACTAAATAAAATGTTACTCTACACTGTTTAACAAAGTCGAGCTTTCTCAACGTAAACCAGAGTAAATGTTGAAGTGTTGTTATCATTGTCACAGTGTGCAGTCTCCTCATTAATCAGATTTCACGACTCCTCACCTCCCTCTGTGTTCTCTGTCTGATGTCTGTGTGAATGAAGAGATGCTGCCCGTCTCTGACCCGCTGAAAGACGCTTCTGTCTCTGTACAGCGAACTGCACACGCAGGAAAAAGAGGCAAATGTGTGATTCAAATATCACTCCATTAATGATCCTAATAAACATGCTTGAAAATTGTACTTATTTATTCAAAAAATGATTTATTTAAAAACATAAACTGACTTGCAACATAGGCCACAGAAAATGCCTACATCCTTATACAGTTTATACATTGATAATGTTTTATTCTGCATGTTTTATTCTACACAGTAATTTTCAAATACCTTTAAGATATAGACAACTATGTGCACTATGAGACAGCCTAACTATTTAAATAGCTGACTTAAGTCCTACATTTTAGGACCTAACACCATCTAGAGAGCTTATCATGCAAAACACACCAAGAATATAGCCAACAAACAACAGCAACACATAGCGTGATAGAGAGAGAGAGAGAGAGAGAGAGGAAGAAAGAGAGAGAGAGTCTGTGTGAGACAGAGAGAGAGAGGAGAGAGAGACAGAGAGAGAGAGAGGGAGAGAGGGAGGAAGAGAGAGAGTCTGTGTGAGACAGAGAGAGAGAGAGAAAGGAGAGAGAGGAGAGAGAGAGAGAGAGAGAGGGAGAGTGTGTGTAAGACAGAGAGAGAGACAGTGAGAGACAGAGAGAGAGTGTGTGTGTGTGTGAGAGAGAGAGAGACAGAGAGTGTGTGTGTGTGAGAGAGAGAGAGACAGTGAGAGAGAGAGGGAGAGAGAGAGACAGAGTGTGTGTGTGTGTAATAGAGAGAGAGAGAGGGAGAGAGAGAGACAGAGTGTGTGTGTGTGAGAGAGAGACAGTGAGAGAGAGAGAGAGAGGGGAGAGTGTGAGAAAGACAGAGAGAGAGAGAGGGAGAGAGAGAGAGACAGAGTGTGTGTGTGTGAGAGAGAGACAGTGAGAGAGAGAGAGAGGGGGAGAGAGAGAGAGTGTGAGAAAGACAGAGAGAGAGAGAGGAGAGAGAGAGAGAGAGAGAGAGAGAGAGTTAGAGAGAGAGGGAGAGAGAGAGAGAGAGAGAGAGAGAGAGTGAGAGAAAGACAGAGAGAGAGAGAGAGAGAGAGAGAGAGAGAGAGAGTGTGAGAGAGAGAGACAGAGTGTGTGTGTGTGAGAGAGAGACAGTGAGAGAGAGAGGGAGAGAGAGAGAGAGAGAGACAGAGTGTGTGTGTGTAATAGAGAGAGAGAGACAGTGAGAGAGAGAGGGAGAGAGAGAGAGAGAGTGTGTGTGAGAGAGAGACTGTGAGAGAGAGAGAGGGGGGAGAGAGAGAGAGAGTGTGTGTGAGAGAGAGACAGTAAGAGAGAGAGAGAGAGAGAGAGAGAGTGTGTGTGTGAGAGAGAGACAGTAAGAGAGAGAGAGAGAGAGAGAGAGTGTGAGAAAGACAGAGAGAGAGAGAGGGAGAGAGGGAGAGAGGGAGAGAGAGAGCAACATCTTTAAAGTGCATAGAGAGCCACATCAGTTGAGAGGTATCACAGAGCTGGAGCAGCTTTCTCACCACTCGACTCTTCAGCTGGACAACATGCGCTCATGAAGGTCTGTTGAAGATTGTGTATGGAGACAAGAGAAGATGGTGTGAAGGAGACAAAAGAAGATTGTGTGAAGGAGAGAGAGTTCCTGCGTCTCAGATTATAGAGGATTAACAGAAATGTAAACGGGTTACATTGTGGATGACGTGCCATAAAACTGTGCTGAGAGCTGAACAACACCAGCAGGTGCCTCTGTGTAATTCAGTGGACAGGCGGACATAAATACTGCACAATGTGTTGCTCTTCTTTCACTCTCCATCGCATCTGTTCAGATATCTGCCTGCGACCGCACTGGATGAAAACCCTGCAATAACAATAACATGCTTACTGAAATTCAGCAAGATCTCTGAGCTTGTAGGAGTGTTATCATGTGTTATCATGTGTTATCATGTGCTCATGTTAACAGATCATGTGTAACACACTCATGTGTTATCATCAGATGAGACAGCAGCTGACATGAATCTGAGAGACGGAGGTTTAACAATATCCAGCATGTTTACACGGGGTAAGTGTCATTCACAGCTTTTGTTCTCCCTGTTTTAAAACATAAAGAGAAGTTTGGGGTTTAACATTAAAATTTTCAATAGCTTTTATGGGGACCATGTTGAAACACTCTCCTGCTGGATGGGAATTTGTTTATTAATTTTTATTCCAGCTGTTTCACATGGGAAGAGTCTTTATTAAAAGAAGTCTGCTGCCCTATTTAGATTTTATGAAGTGTATCTAAATGGCTGTAAAGTTTCTTAGGCTCATGTGTATGAACATCCGTGTTTTAAATATTCATCATATCACAAAACACTTTCTTCACATGAGGATGCCGCACTGCAGTTCACTGCCTGTTTCTCACTGGGAAACATTGAGCTAACCCAGCTTGGCATTTATTTCTCTTGGTGGGTTTATCTTGGACAGTCGGACACAGTTTTGAATGGGGAAGGTTTATCATCACAGAATAAATACTGATACTGAAGCTGTGAGTGTGAGAAAAGTGAATGAACAGACTTGTCAGCTAGACTTTACTAGATAAAACCAAGTGTGATTAAACTAATTATAACCATAATCAAGTGTTCTTATAATGTAACTTATAATGTATACTCAAACTGTAATCAAATACACATTTCCTGCCTTTTGAGGTACCCAGAAAGGAGGAAATCTCAGCACACAACACCTCTCATTGTCCATTACCATCACCTGAAGCCTCAGCATGAATTTCACCTCACTCTCTGGAAATGAGATCTTGGATTGGTCATTAATGGATGGTAATGAGGTTAAAAAAGACAAACATCCCTAAGCCCTGATGGTTTTGTTGATATTAATAATTAATGTCTGATTTAGTGGCTAATTGCAGTGGAAGGTCACTGTATATAACCGTATACATAATGTTGGAAGATGAGTGGAGTTGAAAGCAGATGACAGGCTGATGGTGTTGGCAGTCATCTCAGGCTGATGGTGTTGACAGTCATCTCAGGCTTTCTTACACTCTGTTGACAGACCTGCACAGGACATGCTTTCATTCCCCTGATGCTGTGAGCAGTAAGCACTGAGACAGGAGCACTGCGCTCCCTGCATACTTCAGTTAGCATCTGTCACTACTAACACGATATGTGGATGACTGAGAAACTGAAGAATCATTGGGGAGACACTTAAGATCTCCCCCAAGAGAGAGAGAGAGAGAGAGATAACCCCGAAAACTGGTCAAGGTCCAAATGTAATCAAATCTCTAATTTCTATAAATATAGAGATCATTGGATCTGTTTGCTGTTGATATAGTTTGTGTTTCATGAATGTGGCTGAAGAAGTCATTGTAAATGTCATTCTGTACCTCTGTAGGATGTATTTGAAATCTACAGTTAAACTTTTGTTGTTGTTTTTGTAGTATTGTAAAGGAACTGCATGCAAGACTACATCTCCTGCATTTGTGATGTCTTTTTCCTTGACATCACATATACATTCATTCATGGGCTGTAAAGTTACCAATCAAAAGCAATCTGCTGTTTTTTGCCTTGAACGTTATGGTGAAAATCAGAAGAGGAACACATTGTCATTAAGTGTGTCAGTAAGTGTGTGTGGTTCTGGGTGTAAAGGGCACAGAGGGCTCTGGGGGCTCCGGCTTTGAGTCACAATATTTGCTAAACCCAGTATGCAGTTCAGGAGATGTAATTTATGGTTTATTTGGACAGGAAGTAGCTAAATATTTAATGACCTGCTCAAATGTCAAAATGATAATGTGAGACACAAGATACAGAAAACAAACAATTATGAGTGAATGTTTACAGCATTTGATGTGTTGAGTGTTTACTGCCTGTTTATTGCAGAAACAATATGAGCCTGGAAAGAAAACCACATAGAACATATTCTTTAAAATGTCTCATAAATATTCCCAGAGGATTCCAGAGTCTTTTATAACACAAATTTAATGGAGTTCTCAGATCAATTTTACATAAGAATCAACTTAACTGTCTCAGATGTGTCTTCTAAAATTCCTTACAGGTCTGTTGTTGGCATACAGTAAGATTAAAGAATAAAACGAAACTCAGACTATACAGGCACAACATTACAGGGATAAAAATATGAGAAGTAGAAGACTATCAGCTTTCCCATTTAATTTAATTGCTGTCTGGGACAAACTATTGAGATACAATGTTCTCTTTTATACTGCTATTATCCTCTCTGCATAAGACTATAACACTGATTATATAGAACCATAAGCACCTGCCAGCACCAGTGTGTGCTAGACTCACCACTACAGACTTACTGATGAGGGGAATGATGATTTAATACAATAAAGACCCTAGAGGGAAGAGAAGAGCCTGTGACACAGAAGAGCTGTGTCTCAATTACTCACTTGTTCTCTTTTCCCTGGAGAGGAGAGAAAGATGTGAAGATGCCAAGCTTTACCAAAGATTCCTTCTCTGGCCAAAATCCAGAAGCTTCAATCCAAAATCTGAAAGGAATTTTATTATTTAAAAGATTTATTTCATTTATTTCGTGTTATATTTTCCTGCTGGTGGACAGTTGCTGCGTCAACTCTTTAGGAAATCATAGTGGTGACACAATTTGGCAAGTTTTGTAGTAGTGTTCATTAAAGCAACACTAATCAAAAGTACTGATTGTTGAGGATTTCACTTCACTGTGCTACATAACTCGACTTGTTGGAGAGAGGTGTGCTATTACTTTACTAACCAATCAGAATTGCTACATCTAATGACCAGAATATCATAAAGACCCTTTGACTTGGACCAGTAAGCATCATAGCAACAACTTACTGTAGCAATGTCCTAGTAATCACTAGCAACTACATAGCAACACCCTGACAACCAGTGTTGCATTATGACAGCGAGGTTTGCATTAGTCTAGATCTAAAAAATCTAAATTAATCCAGAGGCAAGGCATTGTGCAGTATATGTCACATGCTGAGACTCATCCTGTTTAATACAATAAAAAAACAAGACAATTTTTAAAGATCAGTCCAGCAGAAAAGCTTTTATTTACTTGAAAGACTGGTGATGAAAAAGTGTGATGAAAGCTTCAGTATCAACACAACCTCTGGGAGAGCTGATGCTGTAGCAGATTCACTCTTGTCTCTTGTAGTACGGCCATGTCTGTAAATCATCTAGAACAAACTACAGTAGACCAAGCAAAGCCTCTGTGCCAAGCAGCTCATTTACACTTCCATATTACACTACAAACACAGTGCCTTTAGGTCACAACAAACCTGTTTCATTTACACTACACACTCCCAAATGCAGAGCAAGAGAGTTGAGCACACAGAAACAAAGACATGCGATAAAAGAAAAATGTTGTGACAAAAGAAGATGCCACAGAGATGCATATAGTCTCTAGTATAATGTTATATGTTTTCATAGGTGACAGAGAAGACATGTAAAACATGAATATAATGGACAGAGAAGTGGAAAATGAGAGTAAGCACAGCAGCATGGACAGACATCAGCTTGTATCTATATAACTGCTGTTCTATGTCACAGAAAATGAATTTGCGTCTTTGAAGGCCAGAACAGTGAATGATGAGGTTGAATCTGAATCTCCTCACATCATGAGATCTTAAAGGCAGAGTTGTGAAAAAAATCAGACCAGTGGAAAACAGAGGAGTTCAGAGTCTGATTAGAAAAGCACACCTAATGCACAAAACTTCTGTCATGATTTACCTTCATGTTGCTCCTAACCTGTCTATTGTTATTTTAACAGCATTAACCTGTCTGAGACTTGGAATATATCATGCAGGACTTTTTGAAAGTTCTTGTGTACTAAGGATTTTTTATTATCATAATTTTGTTACTCTTGTTAATTTTGTGCATTGAGCTTTCATAAAATGTGACTTACAGTGCATTCATGGTATACGTTTGATGAGCATGTGTGCTCTCTGCTGTCTGACACTGTTCAGTAAATTGGGGCACAGGTCATTTTTTCTACAGAGAAGTGAACACTGTGTTGTCTATCCTCCAGTCCTCTCCAGGTCACATTTTTCATTATTTAAGCTTCTTTTCTGTGGGGATGAAAGGTACGCAGCATGTGCTTCATTCTGAAACCACATGCTGTACATCATTCACAGCAGTGAGGGTCATTTAAAGTTTTACAAGCAAACAGAAGTGAAGCACCACAGAAAGTGTTTTCTACTAAAGACTATTTCATCAGAGTGATGAAATTACTGCTCCATTACCACCCTGTTAGAGCAGGTTTTGAAAGTCAAAGCTGGTCTGTGGTTGGTTTGAGCAATAAATCAGTTAGACTTCTGACTGGCGTAGTGTACGGAGCGTACACTAGGCAAATAGCCTCTTGTAAATTTATGCTAAAAATGCTTTTTAACCCCTAAGGCATCTTTAAACACTGCTGATCATGTTAACACACAGACCATAAAATTCTCCAAACTCCACATCACTCAAGTTGTTAAAATGGTTGTTAAAATAAACAGCAAGTAACAAAACAACCATGACCCAATTACCCAACAGACGGCTGCGGTCAACGGCAAAAGAAGCCTTGCAATGCTGTTGCATTTATTCTGCTAATTGGCAGGGCTGCTGGCTTTGTGCAGATGCAGCTGTGCTGAAACAGGTTCACAGACCTGCGTGTGTGCGTCTGCGCCAGGATGAGCTGATCAGCAGACCTCCTCTATTACAGAGTCACAAGCAGATATCATAAGCTGCTGCTGCTCCAGGATGCGGCCACTCAGGCAGATGCTGCGCTGCGTTTACTACAAACAACTGCTGAAACTCATCTCTGTCATACAGGGCCACTCTCATTCAGTTTCCATTAAAGCTCATTTCTGGCACTCATTTCTGTTGGTTCCATCCAGCTGCCAGTGTAAACAAGCTTTCAGAGGCCTCAAGACACGCCTCTGCAGTGAAACTGAAATTGTTCTGACATGTCACACAACAACAGGGTTGCAGTGTTTTTGACCCTGGATCAACATTCCTGTAAAAAACATAATTAACCCAACGCCTAATCCTAAAATATAAACTGGTTGTTGGAATGTTGTTCCAGGAATAACAAGGATGTTATTCCAAGAACATTTTTACTTGAGAAAATCATGGTGACCCCAGAACAGCTGTTTTTTGGAAAGTCTTGTTTTGATGCTGTGTGTGATTTATAAAGTTCAAAAGAAAGAAAGGTCAAAATAACACCTAGTATACATACACAAACACTCACCCCACCATGACACTCAGCCAGTAAACACAGTCACTTACACAGCAGTTCAAAATGATGAATGACCTGAAAGAGAATAAAAGAGGGATTGAGAGATGAGATTAATGCATTAAACAGAACAGTACAGATGCATTCATCAGAACACAGAAGAGCTGCCCAGTATTTTTAACTTTGATGCCTCCATACGTAACTTAGGACGGGGGTAACAGCTGGACAGTACAGGCCAAAAGACAGAAAGACTTTATAGCTGTGTCAATACTACCAGAGTCCCACGTCTTCAGGAGTAATGAGACAAAAGTCGTCACTCATTATCCATGACTAACAGGCTCCAGTGAGGGGCTCCTCCTGCAGTCATCAGCTGAATGTCTTCATGGACCCCTGAGAGACGCAGAGAAATGATAACCATATCTCTGCAGCGCTGGATGACACATATGGGTTCTGATGTCTACAATGACGGAATTAAAGTTTTTACATCCAAAATATTATTCAACATGACTGATTTACTCAGACTACATTGTTACGTCAAAGAAAGTGATTTTTAACAAATTGCAAAAATAATCAAACAGGGTTTGTAAACAGGTTCAGTCATTCCCGGTTGAGCCTCTGTTGTTATGTTGCACTGACTGTGATTTACAAAAAAACATTTTTCAGCCACCATATTTGAGTGATATTGGTTAGCAAGAAACACCACACATTTTCACTATTTACTTTATATTTTTTAAACACACACACACACACACAGTATGTGAACACTAACCTCTGTAAACATTTGCACCCACTCGTGCCTGCAGACACAAGGCAGTCTGGA